>CM043697.1:67652500-68072500 GCA_023935145.1 Bretschneidera sinensis
AGAATGAAAAACTGACCAGTTTGAGAAGATCTGTTTGTTTTTAAGGGGTTTAAATCCACTTAAAAATGACAATAAATAAGCATGTACTCGAGTCAAGAAATACAAAAATATGTACCTTTGTTTTGTGAAAAAATACCATCGATATTCATATTATTTTTGTTTTTAAATATGTATATTTACTGTTTACTTATATAATATGAATGTGTGTATATCCACCCCACTAACAAAAAAATTTTGATCCGCCACCAGGGGAGATGAGAAATATAAATGTGGGAGGGTAGTTTGAAGCGAGATGCATTATTGTATTATTGTTGGAAAATTAGCTTTAAGAGATGATTTTAGACCATTTTAAGGTATTAATTTGAGCTAATTAATGGTCATTAAAAAATTTTAATTAGATGCATTAAATTAAACTCAAGTTAGAGATTTAATGGATGTTTATTTTGATTCAAAAGGAATCTTAATGCATGAGCTTAAATTGAGAATAAAATGGTTGTTTGAAAACTCAAATTGGCTTTGTCTCACATTGATAAGAAAAGGAGAAATAAAATATTTTATAAGAATTTATTTGGGATTGTTATCTACTTTGATTAAAAGAAGGGATAAAGATGAAGGTTCATGGTACGTTGCACTGCAATGCACTAAATCTGTGCCCCGACCACGGCCTTGGCCCAAGCTCGAATTCGAGCTCGAGCTCTGGCCGATCACGTCGCATTGGCGCTTTAGGCGCACTTTGCACTTGTTGTGATTTAATCAAAGATGTATGATTGAAATCTAAAAGTCATGACTTAATCAAAAGGATGCTAGATTAATCAACTATCTCTTAAGAGACATGATCGAGAGGCTCATATTAAATCTAAAAAAAAAAATCATGTCATTCCTAATTAGAAAGACATGTTTGTTGAGAATTGATTGAAGAGGTGTCTCTACACCTATAAATACCATGCCTCCTTCTACATTCATATCACAATTTTATTTCATTCTTCTGCTATCTTTTTCTCTCAAAACCCTCTGCCATAATATTTCAATTATTTCAAAGCAGAATAAAATCCGAAGTTCTTTAGATTTTGCTGTCTGCAGACTTCATCCTAGAGACTTAGCTGTATCTTGAAGGACTATTCATCTGTACCCATAACAAACTTGTTTATTCAAGTGGGGACAAATAAAGACCTAAAGACAATAATTAATTCACGCCTCTAAGTATTGATTCTCATATTTTGTTCCATTTAAAAAAAATATTACAACAATTTTAAGGCTTTAATTCAGTCCAACAAAATAGAGACGAAATTATTCAAGGTGATGAATCAAGACTTTGTCAAGCTAGATCGATTTAATGGAAATAATTTCAGCCGGAGGCAATACAAGATTATGTTCTTGCTTACTGCATTGAAAATTTCCTATATATTTGTAAGAGCCCGGTCCAGAACAGGTATATATTGTCCGCTTTGGGCCACTGCCCGCAAGGTTTTGTTCTTGGGTTTCCCCAAAAGGCCTATACCCATTAAGGACTGGAACACCTTATATCTAGCACTTCCTCTTTCCCTCTAGCCGATGTGGGAAAAACTCGCAGCACACCTGCCAGCCAAGTCATAACCCACCTTGGAGGCCCTCTAGCCGATGAGGACTATTCATTTGTACCAATAGCAAACTTGTTTATTCAAATGGGGATGAATAAAGACTTAAAGACATTGATTAATTCACGCCTCTAAGTCTTGATTCTCATATTTTGTTCCATTTTATATATATATATATATATATATATATATATATATATATTACAACAACTTTAAGGCTATTCAATCCAACAAAATGAAGACAGAATCATTCAAGGTGATGAATCAAGACTTTGTCAAGCTAGATCGATTTTATGGAAATAATTTCACCCAATAGCAAGACAAGATTATGTTCTTGCTTATTGCATTGAAATTTTCCTATATATTAGAACCAAATCTACAGCCAATTCCTAATGATCCAATACCTAAGGAAGGAAAGCAGCCTCAAACAGTAGTGATCGAACAACTACAGAAAGAAAGGAAGAAAATAGAGGAGGATGAGTTGCTGTGCCATGGGCATATTCTAAACACATTATTGGGCCACTTGTATGATCTGCTCATAGACATCAAATCAGCTTATGATATTTGGAATGCTCTTGAATACAAATACAAAGTTGTGGAAGAAGGTAAAAATAAGTATTTAGTTTCCAAATACTTTGATTTCAAAATTTTTGACAACAAACCTGTCTTAGAATAAGTGCATGAATTACAAGTTATTGTCAATGCAAATCATTCCAAGTGAGGGTTATTATAGCTAAACTTCCTCCTTCTTGGAATGATTATGGAAAAAGATTGCTGCACAAATTTGAGGACTACACTTTAGAACAAATTCAAAAGCATTTTCGTATTGAAGAAAAGTCACGTTTACGCAACAAAAGTAGTGATGTTCAAAGTGGTCCCAAAATGCATCATATGGAGGCAAGCAAAACTAAAAATCATGCTTTACAAGTGAAAGCTGGAGGAAAATTTAAGAAAGGGAAATGCCATGTGTGTGGTAAATTTGGACACTATGCTCGTGAATGCAAATTTCACAAGAGTATAGATATCAACAAGGCTAACATGGTTGAAGAAAACCTTATAGAAATGATCACCGGTCTGAGCCTTGTGACTATGATCTTCGAGGTTAATATGGCAAATGATGTATTTAGATGGTGGTTAGATTCTGGTGCTACTATCCATGTGTGCAATGACAAAGGAATATTTAAGACATTCGAGGAAGTGACTATGGACAAGAAGTACAAGTTCGAAACACTCCCAAAATCAAAGTTTGTGGCAAAGGAATAGTCGAGATTGACTTCACATCTGGAAAGCGCCTAATTCTTCTTAATGTTCTCTATATACCATAAATCTGAAAGAATTTAATTTCTGTAGATCTTTTAGATAAAAAAGAATTTCGAGTTTCTATTGAATCTGGCAATGTCATACTTTCAAAGAATGACATGTTTGTCGGAAAATGATATTCTTGTAATGGCATGTACAATAATGAGACCATAGTTTCTGCTTATGTTGTTGAGACTTCTTCTTTATGGCATAGTCGTTTAGCTCATATAAATTATTATTACTTAAAAAGCATGCATGAGTTAGAATTAATAAATATTGGAAATAATGACTTAGGAAAATATGAAATATGTGTTCAATCTAAAATGGTAAAGAAACTTTTTCCTAAGGTACAAAGAGATTCACAAATTTTAAGTTTAATATATTCTGACTTATGTGAATTAAATGGTGTGTTAACAAGAAGTGAAAAATGTATTTTATTTCTTTTGTGGATGATGCAAGTAGATTTTTATATGTTTACTTATTAAGATCCAAAGATGAAGCTTTTGACATTTTTAAGAAATATAAATCCGCAATAGAAAATCAACTTGATAGAAAGACTAAAATTCTATGTTCTGATAGAGGTGGTGTATATTTCTTAAATGATTTTGATCAATTCTGTTAAGAGCATGGCATAATACATCAACGCACTACGTCTTACACACCACAACATAATAGCTTGACTGAAAGAAAAAATCGTTCTTTATATGATATTTTGATAAACCATAGTTAAAGGTTAATTTATGTACGGTACATACATATATGATATTTTTTTTATCGGTTTAGTCTATCGATATGTTGTAGACCGAGGAGTATCCTAGAAATTATTTTTTAAAACATACAAGTGATCGAAACGGTTGGTACGAACGTTAGTTAAAAATTTTAACCGATTTTTTTCAGTCAATTCTTTTTTTAACTGTTTCGACCGAATTACTCTAAGCATTTCAATATTAACCATAAATTAGTTAATCAATAATGTTTATATAATTAAGTTTTATAATTTATTATATTTAATATATGATTAATATTAAATATTAATATTAATTTCTTAATCAATTAAACGGTCAAAACAGTTAAGAAAAATTAATTGTCAACCGATCGATTAATCGATATATATTATTCGATTAATTTTTTTAATACTGATTTAATCGATTAACTGAATTATTTTAATCAAAATAATTTGAAACGGTCTATCAATCAATTCTAACCATTTTAACAATCTACTCTAACGATGGTGAAATTTCTTCTTTACTTTATTTGTTTTTCATAAAAAAAAATTTGATTATAGGTTGAAAAGTTATTAAGGAAAAAAAATTTCTAACTTTGTACAAGGAAGAGAGAAGTTTGGAAGGTGGAATAGGACGTCACCTGGCTAATCAATATGATAACGATCATATTATCATTAGAGTAATTACAATTGAGATTTGGGAATCATTTATGTCATTTTGTTGATTTGTTGCTCGAGAATGTCCGCATCTTTATTAATAAGACGAGATTAACAAAAAATTTGTGTAACGGTCATGTTTAGACTTTAGATCAATTTAAAATAATTTTAAACTAAAATTGATTTTTAAAATTTATTAAATAATAATTAAAATATCAACTAACAAATGATTTTGTTCGACTGATTAAAATTACTTCTATGGATTAAAATAAAGAAAATATCTATCAAATATGAAAAGTACAAAAAGTTATTTATGAAGTTTGTCTTAAACTCTAACAAATGATTTTTATATATAAATTACAAAAACAAGTAAAAAAAATCGTCTTGTTACATACTAAGCCATTAAATCTCAAGTTTTTTTTTTTGAAATCATTTTAAAATATTTCAAATTGAAATGAATATTTAAATCAAACCCAATCAAAATGCAAAATATCTTAACAAGTTTAGAAAAGATTTAATCCAAATCTCAATTTTTCATATTCCCCTGTTTGAGGTTTTGAGAGGAAAAGGGTTTGGAATTTATTAATTTATTCTATCTCCTCCATATTTCAAAAATACCACCCTCAAATTATCAAAATCTAACAAATCTCTTTTATTCACCAAAACCAATATTCTCCTTCCAAGTTCTCTGCCGGCACCACCGCCACTGCCACCGCCGTTAATGGATTATGGAACCCCACGACCACCGCCTTTCCCCTGCGCCGTCAGGCCAGCCCTATACCCACCTCCATCGCCCTTCCCCTGCACCAGACCGAGACCAGCTCGTTACCTTATCTCGAGTCCAGCTCCACCGTTTCACATGATGCCCATACCCTACAACCACCGTTTCAAAAATATTCCCCAGTCGTTAATTATTCCTCTAAAGGAAAATAAAAAATGTGAGAATCGGAATCTCAATTTCCAGCAACAACTACTGATGGTTAGCCCAAAACCATCCAAATCACACCGTTACTCCTTTAGATGAATCCTCCTCCTTCAATTCTTCTTCCACCACCAGTGAGAACAGGAACAACAACCCATACCTTTTTACGGAATCAGATGCTCAGATCCCTCCTCTATCATGGCTCTCCGATGGAAATCTTAGCTTGGGTTGGATCCACGAGCTGATCTCTGCATTTAATTGGTCTTCACGAAACCTGCCTCCCTCCCAATTCCCTTCCGTCTAGCCCGTTGAGGTCTTTGACTCTTTGATTCTTTGTCTTCAATGGCGATTATGTCGATGGGGGAGCTTCGGGTCTGGAGACGTTCTTGCTCTTATTGGAATGGAAGGTACAAGACTCTGATCCAATTTCGGAAAATTGCTTAAAATTCACCTTAAATTGCATTCTCATTTGCCTATCAAGATCATTTCAGTTTAATATTTTTAGGGTATTATTTTATTTGGGTAACTCTTTTACTTTCAGAGATAGCATTGTTTTAATTTGATGTTTTTTCTTTAGAATTTCTTTTTTCCTTTTTTATTTTAAATTGATTTTTTTATGATTTTTTTTTAATTTGTGTCTAATTTTATTAAGTAATTAAGCATTGTTAATCAAATTTATTTTTATTTTTAAATTGATTATATAAATAAATTGAGATTATATTCAATTTATTAAAAAATAAAAATAAAATAATTGAAATTTTTTTATGACGAAAAATACAAACTTTATTCAGATCAATTGACTCTTATTTACAAAAAAAACAATTATTTTTTTAACAATTAATAAAGTTAAAAACAAAAAATATAAATATTCATATATTTTGATCGATTTATCAAACAGTCTAAACACATTCAAATAATATTTTTTATTAATTTAATGTTGTTTAAATCTATTCAATATTCAATATTTATCACTTTTATAAAATAAAATTAAAAAAAAAAAATCAAACATGACCTAAGGCAGACCCACAAAAATCTCTCAAATTGGGATCAAAGTCAAAGCTTCAAAAGCTTGCCATTCCTATTAAATTGGATGGAACAAATCTGATTTAGAAGGGAAGGTGAACCCGGGTCTCTAGTGGCTTTACTATTGGACTTGGATCAAGGCTATAAGGTCCCTTAAATGTACAAGTCTAGTTTCGGTCAAGGAGGGAAAAATGGGCTGAACAAGATCAAAGGAAAGAATGAAAAGTGGGGCTGGCTATTCATGCACGCATTAAAGCGGCCCAATGGCCTTGCTATGCTTGAACCAAAAACGAATCCATATATCTCCCTCAAATTAAAGAAATTGATAAAGTTGAAATTTTTCTTCTAATCAAGGAGATATAGTTTTAACTACTAAATGGAGATACAATTTTCATCAAAGATTACTTTTTGAATTTATGAAACCCGAAGCCAAGTCAATTTTGGAAACCATTGAAGTTTTGCCTTTAAATACTTATATGCTTCTTGTTGGCTCTTTACCTTTCTTAAATCTCCTGATATTTAGCTTTTATATTCTTTCAAAAAACAACAACATAATCCAATTGAAATGGAGAACGAGACTAAGAGTGAACAATTAGGAAGCATATCTCTACCAGAAGAGAGTCAACTGGTTCAGAGGTTGTTACGCGATTTCCAATCAGGTAACTCATTCTCTTCTTCTTTTTAAATGAAATATGGTTTGATTTGAGGGGATGCTTTTCCTGTCAAGTTTTGGTTTCTTGGTGGTTCCCCTTTGTTGCACTTGTTTGTGGCTCCATTTATTTTCTGTTTGGTTGCACTAGACTTGACGTATTAGCTGAAAGCAACTAAGATTGTTTTGTATAAGAAATAGAATAGATTAAGAAGGATTGAGGGGATGAAGTGGTAATATTTTTGTTGTCAGAATAGACTCTATAAACTAAATGGATATTATCTGGTTTTCTTTGTATTTAGGTCATTGTATTAAATCTCTTCTTGGTTTTAAAATTGATCAATTGAGATCCTTAACATGTATCAAATTGTCTCCACAAATCAAACCATGTTTCACCCAGAATTTCAATGAAAAAACACTCGTGCTTAAGCTATTGATTGATTCTAGATATAATTGTGAAATTATTTCATATGTTCATACTGTTTGAAAGAGATACCCACATGATTTTTAATTGAGATTTAAACAAAAATGTCGTCAAAGGAGGAAATTTTATGCATCCTTATAACATAGGGTCTTAATTGATCCAGTTTAAAACCAAGGGAGAATTTGATACCATGACCTAAATATCGGAGGAAAAAACAAATATCCCTAAACTAAAATACCACCACTGTATCGAGAACTTTTTTTCTAGCACAAGTACATAAAAAATACATGGCACAAAAGTTTATATCACCATTAAATGATATGATAAGATAGAGAAAAATAGATATTTTTTCCATCCAATTGTGAGATGAAACTTTGTGTCATGTATCTTTCATGGAACTGGACTAGACAAGAATTTTTCCATTTTATCATCTTAATCCCCTAAAGCTAGCTTCATTTTAAAGCCTTATTCGTTTTCCATTTATTGTATTCATGTTCTAAGTCTTCAACTAATTGTCAGGTGCTTGGGACAAGTGCTGGGAGCAGGGACTAACTCCATGGGAATATGGAAAACCTAATCCAATTATTGTTCATCTTCTTCAAACCGGAGCCCTTCCAAATGGCAGGACTCTAGTGCCTGGATGTGGCAGTGTAAATTATATCACACTTCATTTTATCTTTTTTATACTTTGTTTATCTTTAATTAAGTAAAACTTTATAATGCTGGAAACATTTTGTCACTTGAGGCAATAGTCGCTTCTCTTCCTAATCTTGTTTGCAATACTTTCCGTTAATTCTAATTCACTTTGTTTTCCTGGAAGTTATACGTTTGACCAACAACACACTGTTGAAATATTGCAGGGCCATGATGTGGTGGCAATGGCGAGTCCTGAATGTTATGTTATCGGATTAGACATTTCAAAAAGTGCAAGTCAAAAGGCAACAAAGGTAAGAACAACCTTGAAAGGTCAATCCATTTTAATTAAAAACTGAATGACAAATATTTTTATATATATAGTCAATTAATTACAACATGTTTTAGTATTCTCAGAGGAAATTTAATGGGTGTATCGAAATCATGGGAGATTTTATAAAACAGTTTTCATTTGCTATAAAACGGTTTCTTTTTTCTATAAACAGAAACTAGACCAAACAAAAATACAATTTTTGAAAAGAATCAAAAGTTTAAAAAGACTTTTTAATAAACCAACATTTATGTTAAGAAAACTGTTCTCATTGTTGTTTGATCAAATATAATAATTTTTAGCTTCATAACTGTTTTACCAAAAATTGTTTCAAAAACTATTCTGAAAGTTATAAACCAAAACAAAGTTTGGATTTGCATGATGTTTTAAAGAATAGTGCATGAATTGAAGTTTACAAGTTTATTGATTGTTCATCATCAGAAATTTCTAATCTCAATCTTTTGTTTAACTTCAAATTAAGCAGATGTTTTCCTTGTCACCAAATGTGAACTGTTTTACATTCTTAACAGCAGACTTCTTCAGTTGGCGTCCCAATGCGTTATTCGATCTCATTTTTGATTGCACGTAAGGTTTTCTTTCTTTCTTTCTTTCTTTCTTTCTTTCTTTCTGACTGATAAGCAGGGTGTGGTGTAATTTGAACTTGAGACCTCCATTTTTATAAATAAATAAAAAAAGAAAAAAAAAGGTAATTTTTCCAATTGAGCTATATTAATTGACAACTGAGTTAATGGAAATATTTGTTCGAAATATCGGCAATGATCACATTCTAATGAATCCTCAGGTTCTTTTGCTGCATTGAACCACACTTAAGATCAACATGGGCTCAACGATTCAAAGAACTCTTAAAACCAGATGGAGAGCTTATAACACTTATATTTCCAGTAAACTTCTTCACCTCTTTATTTATTTTTTCTCATTCTTTTTCAGTTTATTATTTGCAATTAAAAATGAGTAAATTCCAATCGAAAGCTTAAATTATATGGTTGCAGATCAGTGACCATGTTGGTGGACCTCCTTATAAAGTATCAGTATCTGAGTAATTTCCTACCTTTATAATTTTAATCAACATTTACATAATAAATTTTTTATGATCTATATTTATATTCTATATATACTCCTATGAAATTTAGTTATCGTCTTATTTGTTTTTGTATAGATATGAAGAAGTGTTGCTTCCCGTGGGCTTTCGAGCCGTGTCCATTGTGGATAACGAGCTCGCTGAAGGACCTCGCAAGGTATGTCAAGAAGATTTTTCTATTTCAATTAGACTGTAATTTCTTTTTTTACAATTTATTCAAGAAACATGCACATGAAAATGAGAAATTTTTATCTGCACCCGGTGAAAAACACTATTTTTGCATCAAGTGAAAACATTACTGGTAATTGTTAGTTAACTTCCGTACAACCATTTTTTATATTACCAATAAAGTTACCTAACAATTACCTATGAAGTTTTCGCTCGGTGCGAAAATGATGTTTTGCATAAATGGTGTAAATGATGCAAAAATGATATTTTGCATAAGGTGTAAGTAACATTTTTCCAAAAAGATGAGATGGATATATACAAGATTGACAACACACGCAACTACAAAAAATTTTGATATTAAATATGCACTAAACATGCACAATGTATATAAGTACATATATGAATGATTATGGGCTGAAAAGCTCTTAAGAAAAGTCTTAATTTCTTTACTTCTACAGGGAATTGAGAAGCTTGGAAGGTGGAAACTTAATTAGCAAATCCACCCTACGACAATAATCATCATACTGTTTAGAGGATCTCAGTCGAGATTTTGCACATTCGTGCCATTCATGTAGCAATATAGATTTGAGAGTGGCCCAATTTTTGCATATTTTGTATCAATTGTTGCTACTTGTTTACGAATAATGGGGGTCTAGTTTCTGTTTTTTGTATGTGTACGAATTGTTCTTTCATAATAATAATGATTTTATTTTATCCTTACGTTTTTTTTTTCACTTTGTTGGAATTTTAAATATAAATACTCAATTTTGACAGGAGTAGTCCATTTATTATTTTTCATGATTATCCTATTTTTAAATTTTTATCTTTCTGTTTTTATCTAGCTTATCTTCCTTGTTTCTATAACATGCACGTGATATACCATGCGAAAAGGTATTGTAAAATCTTGCAACACCATTTTGCTGGGCTAGCTGGCCATCGCATGCTGGGAGATGAAAGTTTAGTGTATGTTTGCGATGGAGGGGAAGGAAAGGGAGGGAAAGGGTATTATAACCAGTTGGAGAATTTTTTAAAGATAGAAAAAAAAATTATTGTAATGAAATCGATAAAAATAACCAAATGAATTAATTAAACAGTAATCAATTAACGATAAAAAAATGTAAAAATTTATTTTATTATTAGATAACATTAAAAAAAGATTTATATTTTTAATTTTATAATAAAAAATTGATTGTGTTATGTTTGTCAAACTGAACAAAATTTTCCTTAATGTTGAAGAAATATAAAAAAAAAACTGTCAACGGTCGCAGCCACATGCAAAGAGCTTCAATATTAATATAGTTACATTTGGACTATAGATTATAAATAAAAATGTCAGTCATCAATTTCTCTTGGACAGATTGTCAGTTCTTTGAAAATGCGAGTAAGCTGGGTTTTTTTATTAAAAAAAAAAGTGACACTAGAAAGGACTTCTCACTCTCTCCACTATAATTCCCTCAATTGTCTGATAATTTGATTTGACTAGTATTTCAATTCTGGGAAAAAAATGGTGGTCAAAATGTAAAGATGGGAGCTAACAGTGACAAATTGTTTGTTTATTACTAGTAGTCTTATTTTTCTCGCCAACTACCAAAGTCAAATTAAGCACAGTAGTGGTTCGTGTTTGTTTGTTGTATGAAATACATAGCCAAGCCAATTTTGGAGGCCATCAAAGTTTTTCTTTTGATCTTGTCTATGTCAAAAAATTTCTTATCAACGTGATGAAGTATTTGTGCACACGGAAAAACTCTACTATATTTAAGTTAGTGATCTAAATTTTTAAATTGAAATTATTTGTGATTAGAGATCAAATTGAACCCACCTTAATACTCAAAAAGCAAATTTACAATTTAGTCTTTTTTATTCTCTATTTAAAATTTTTATTAAAAACATTTATCTAAGGGTACATTTAAACTCAGCAATACGTCAACTTAGAGATACAAGAGAGTAGTATTGAGTTTGGGTGAGGTGAGCCTAAGACATATGTTTGATCATTAGTTTAGCTTTGTAGAAGACTGGAGTTGGGGAGTTGCAATAACATACAAGGCATATATGGGCCTGACATTTTGTTCATTACATTCAAACTTAAGATCATAGGCAATAGTAAGAAAAATACCAAAAAACACTATAGCCCAATAGCTCTTAACCGTTTGATCTTCCAAAGATCCAGGCCCATTAGTAAGTGTGGCTGTAATAATGAGTTAATCAAGCAACGGTGTACCTTGCTGCGGAGGTAGAAAGGCCTGACATATCTTAAGTCTTAATTTATGAAAAGATAACTTATCTTTGTCTTAATTTTCTCGGCAACTACCGAAGTCAAATTAAGCACACTAGAGGTTCTCCTTTGTTTGTTGTTGCATGGAATCCGTAGCCAAGTCAATTTTGGAAGGCATCAAAGTTTTCCTTGTGAACTCATCATCGAGTTTTGCCTTTAAATACTTGTATGCTTCTTGTTTGCTCTTTACCTTTCTTAAATCACCTCATTTTTAGATTTTATAACTTTCAAAAAACAAAAAACACAATCCAATTAAAAAGGAAAACGAGACTAAGAGTGAACAATTAGGAAGCATATCTCTACAAGAAGAGAGTCAACTGGTTGGGAGGTTGTTACACGATTTCCAATCAGGTAATCCATTTTCTTTTTAATGAAATATGGTTTGATTTGAGAAGATGTTTTTTTTTTAAGTGATTGCCATGGGTTACAATTCATTCTCGTGTCTTGTGAGGATATACCCAAATAGGCAAGCCAGGGGGAGAAGAGAGGGAAGAATAAAGGAAAGGGGGGGGGGGGGGGGGGGGGGGTGCGGGGTTTGTCAGTCTCTGTATATAGCCAATGAAAGATAATTGGTCTTTCCTTTAGATCTAGCGATTTTCCTCTCAAGGCTTGGTTTCTTGGTGGTTCCGTTTGTTACACTTATTTGCTACTCCAATTATTTTCTGTTTGGTTGCACTAGACTAGATGTCTTAGCTGAAAGCACTAAGATTGTTTTGCACAAGAAATGGAAGATATAGAAGGATTGAGGGGATGAAGTGGTAATGTTTTTGTTGTCAGAATACTCTATAAACTAAATGGATATTGTCTGTTTTCCTCATTGTATTAAATCCTCTCTCTCTTGGTTTTGAAATGGATCAATTGAGATCCTTAAAATGTATCAGATTGTCTCCTCAAATCGAACCATATTTCACCCAGAATTTTAATGAAAAAAATGTGTGCGTAAGCTATTGATTGGCTTTAGATATAAATTGTAACATTATTTCATGTGTTTATACTGTTTGGAAGAGATACCCACATGTATTTTAATTGAGATTTAAACAAAAATATCCTCAAAAGAGGCAATTTTATACATCCTTATAACATAGGGTCTCAATTGATCCATTTTATAAGATGACCTAAATATATGATGAAAAAACAAATATCCCTAAACTAAAATGCCATCACTTTATCAAAAACTTTTTACCTAGCACATGTACATAAAATATACATGAAACAATGATCTATCTCACCATTGAATGGCACGAAAAAATAGATTTTTTTTTCATCCAATAGTGAAATAGACCTTTATGCCGTTTATCTTTCATGGATCGGAACTAGAGAAATTTTCCACTTTATCATCTTAATCCCCGAAAACTAGCTGCATTTTAAAGCCTTAATCATATTCCATTTATTGTATTCATGATCTTAAGTCTTCAACTAATTGTCAGGTGCTTGGGAGCAGGGACTAACTCCATGGGAATATGGAAAACCTAATCCAATTATTCTTCATCTACTTCAAACAGGAGCCCTTCCAAATGGCAGGACTCTAGTGCCTGGATGTGGCAGTGTAAATTATATCACACTTCATTTTATCTTATTTATACTTTACTTATCTTTAATTAAGTAAAACTTTATAACGCTGAAAACATTTTGTCACTTGAGGCAATAGTCCTTTCTCTTCCTAGTCTTGTCTGCAATACTTTCCATTAATTCTATTTCACTTTGTTTTCCTGGAAGTTATATGTTTGACCAACAACAAACTGTTCAAATATTGCAGGGCCATGATGTGGTTGCAATGGCGAGTCCTGAACGTTATGTTATCGGATTAGACATTTCAAAAAGTGCAAGTAAAAAGGCAACAGAGGTAAGAACA
The DNA here is from genome assembly GCA_023935145.1 of Bretschneidera sinensis. Taxonomy (NCBI): domain Eukaryota; kingdom Viridiplantae; phylum Streptophyta; class Magnoliopsida; order Brassicales; family Akaniaceae; genus Bretschneidera; species Bretschneidera sinensis. Next base: position 67,666,128 of record CM043697.1, read on the forward strand.
GCCTTGCAAGGTTAATCCACTTTAACTAAAAACTGAATGACAAATATCATGTTTATATATAGTCAATTAATTACAACATTTTTTTAGTATTTTTAGAGAAAATTTAAAACAGTTTCTCTTTTCTATAAACAGAAATAGAAAACTGAAACCAGATCACACAAAAATATGATTTTTGGGAAGAATCAAAAGTTTAAAAAGATTTTTTAATAAACTGACATTTGTGTTAAAAAAAATTACTGCAAGACCAAACGGTTAATTATCCACTCTGGAAACTAAGTTTGGGTTTACATGATATTTTAAAGAATAGTGCATGAGTTAAAGTTTATAAGTTTATTGAGTGTCCATCATCAGAAATTTCTAACTCAATCTTTTGTTTAACTTCAAATGAAGCAGATGTTTTCCTCATCACCAAATGCGAACTGTTTTACGTTCTTAACAGCAGACTTCTTCACTTGGCGCCGCAACGAGTTATTTGATCTCATTTTTTATTGCACGTAAGGTTTTCTTTCTTACTTTTTGATAAGTGGGGTGGTGTAATTTAAACTTGAGACTTCCATTTTAGAAAATAGAAAAAGGAAGTATTTTTACCAATTGAGATATATTAGTTAATGGAAATATTTGTTTGAATTAGCCCTTTTGAAATATCATCGATGATCATCTAATGAATCCTCAGGTTCTTTTGCTGCCTTGAACCACACATGAGATCAACATGGGCACAACGATACAAAGAACTCTTAAAACCAGATGGAGAGCTTATAACACTTATATTTCCAGTAAACTTCTTTATCTCCTTATTTATTTTTCTCATTCTTTTTTATTGTATTTATTTGCAATTAAACATGAGTAAATTCCAATTGAAAGCTTAAATTATATGGTTGCAGATCAATGACCTTGGTGGTGGACCTTCTAAAGTATCAGTATCTAAGTAATTTCCTACCTTTGTATTTTTGTATCAACATTTACATAATAAATTTTGATGATCTACAGTTATATTCTATATGTACTCCTATGAAATTTAGTTATCGTCTTATTTGTTTTTTTGCAGCTATGAAGAAGTGTTGCTTCCCGTGGGCTTTTGAGCAGTGTCCATTGTGGATAATGAGCTCGCTGAAGGGCCTCGCGAGGTATGTCAAGGAAATTTTCATATTTCAATTAGATTGTGATTTTTTTTACAATTGATTCAAAAAACATACACATGAAAAGGAGAAACTTTTACTTGTACCAATTGCAAAACACCTTTTTTGCACCGAGTGAAAACTTCACCGGTAACGTCCATACAACCACTGTTCATATTACCAGTGAAGTTACTTAACAATTACTTATGAAGTTTTAGCTCAATACAAATATGATGTTTTGCATAAGGTGCAGGTAAAAAACTTTTTTGAAAAACGAGATGATTATATATAAGACTAACAATGCACACAGCTAGAAAAAAAATTGTGATATTAAATATGCATGATAAATATAATACATGTACGAATGATTATGGGCTGAAAAGCTCTTAAAGAAAAGTTTAAATTTTTTTACTTCTACAGGGAAATGAGAAGCTTGGAAGGTGGAAACTTAATTAGCAAACCCACACTAGACAATAATCTTGAGATTTGGGACATTCGCACCCTTCATGTAACAATAATGATTAGAGACTGGCCGAATTTTTGCATTGTTGTACCTTCTGTACCAGATGTGGTTACCTGTTTACGAATAATGGTGCGTAATTTCTGTTGTTCGTATTTGTGTGCGAATTGTTCTTATATAATAATAATGACTTTATTTCATCCTTATGTTTTTTGTTGGAATTGTAAATATAGATACTCAATTTTGACGGGAGTGATTCAAATATTATTTTTCATGATTATCCTATTTTTAGATTTTTATCCTCCTTGTTTCTATTCTGTTTCATTTTACTATAATTCCTTTTTTTTAATATCTCTTTTTCGTTTTTATTTTTATTTCATTTTTATCTTTAAGAAAATAGAGAAAAAAAGAAAGAGAGGAGAAAAGTAAAGAGAATAGGCTAGGATAGCCCAAATCCTAGAAGAAAAAAATTCCAAACCCAAACAACACCTCGTAGCCCAAGAGCATCCAAGCTAATTATTCCAAATCTTAAAAAATGCTTCAAAGTTCAAACCCATATGCTCTTCTTTTTAGCCCGTTGGTTTCAAACCCAAACCCAAACATTAGGAACATTCCATTTGAACAGTTACTATCCATCATCATTGTCACCTAAACAGTTGTTTACAATAATCGTGAGACAAATACAAATTCTCAATGATCTATCAAATTAATATTCTACCACTAACCTGTCTCATAAGCCATCCAGAAAATTCCTCAACCACCATTTAAGTTCTGTACTTTGAATCGTCCGATTGGAAGGATTAGTTAGTCTCTTAGCAATTAAAAATTCACTGCACAAATCATCTATGATTAGAGTGTTACCTTTGCAACGTAAAATTTAACTAAATAGACCATATACTATGTTGATACTGGCCTACAATAATCAACAATTTTATCACTGTTCAATAAAACATACAATGTGTTTGAGCCAATTATCTCACATCAAAAACAACACTTTCAACCTTTCCAATAACTCGCCTACATGAGGAAAACATGTAATCTTCTGCATTTCTACATTATCGTTGTACTTTTCAAATTGATTCAATTTTTTCTCTACTCCTTTTAGATACATCGAACAAAATTTCAAACACTCTTCTGAGATGTACTCTTCTACAATTAAGCTATTAAGTTGAGCTTTATTGTGAACATAAGATTTCAAACGCACCAAATATCTTGCAAAGCCAATATAACATCTATTATTTTGATTAAGTGCCCAAAAATAAATTTAGCAACCAATATGACACAACGTATTTCTAAATGAGATCACAATGTCTCACCTTTCAATAGAGTACATCCACCTATAATGTACAAAAACTACCAAATTTAGCCTATGATGTTAAATGAATGATTAGATGGACCATTATGGTAAGAGAATCGAGAGAAAATATTTTCTCCATATAACAACGTATCAATACAACACGAGACTCCAATTCGTTAAGCTGTTGTGGATCAATGGTTTTAGAGCACAGAGCTTTGAAAAAATATGATAATTTAGAAACAACTACTACAACATGTGTTGGCAAAGATGCTCTTACGGAAATTGGAATGATATCTTTCATCAAAATTTGACCATCATGGCTCTTTAAGTTTGAAAATTTAAGCTTCTTTAGGTTCACACATCTTGAGATGTTTGATGCATACCTATCAGGAACTTTGAGATTTTTCAAAACTGTCAAGGCATGCCCATTCTCTTTCGTAGACATAGTTTAGCATGTTAGAGGCAATTTAGGGTTTCCATTAGGCTGCATAATCAAATGATGTTCATCTCTTATACCAATTTCTTTAAGATCTTCGCATGCCTTCTTGTTGTCTTTACTCTTCCCATCAATATTAAATAATGTTCTAATCAAACTATCACAAAATTTGTTCTCTATATGCATCATATCTAGATTATTATGAAAAAGATTATTTTTCCAATATGGTAGATCAAAGAAAATACTTCTTTTATATATATATATATATATATATATATATATATATATATATATATATATATATATATATGTGTGCATCTCCTTGATTGGTTGTGCTATCATTATTCTCAATTGCCCTGATGAAATCATTTACATCTTCAAAGAGATTATGACTTATGCTATCAACTTCATCTACTAACCTTTGATCCCTAAATGTACCAACATCCTCTCATCTTTTTATGAGCTTTTATCATAAATGTAAATGATCCCAACTCTATAGCGCCATCAAACTGATTCATTTGAAACAAAAAAGAATGGTTTCGTTCTAACCATCGACGATGGCCCATCTAACAAAACTTTCCTCTATGATTTAACCAAATGGAATACATAGAATCCCCGCAACAAGGATAAGCAACACGCCCCTTGGTGCTCCAACTAGATAAGTTAGCATAAGTAGAAAAATCATTAATAGTCCAAATAAGATATCCATGCAACTTGAAGTTTTGATTGGTTGATGCATCAAAGGAGTCAATACCCTCCCATAATAGTTTCAACTCTATTATTAAAGGCTGCAAATAAACATCAATATTGTTGCAAGGGCTTTTTTCATCAGGAATAACCATCGAGATGATGAACGAGGATTATTTCATACATAACCATGGAGGCAAGTTATATGGGATCAAAAGAACCGGCCAAGTGCTATAAGTGGCACTCATTGTTCGAAAGGCATTGAACCCGTCACTAGCTAGACCAAGCTTAACAATGAGAGGATCACTGTAAAATCATGATACTTTGCATAAAATTTTTTCCATGCTAAAACATCCGCGAGGTGTCTCAATATTCCATCATTTGTTTGTTCCTTATCATGCCATCTCATTAAGGATGTCGTCTTAGAAGAAACATATTCCCTTTAACCTTAGAATCAAAGGAAATTAGCGTAATACTTTAGTCGATTTTTTTTCTTAGACACAACATCATGTTCATTCAACTTATAACAATCATTAGCTTTATTTGTAACCCACCGTGGAACTCCACACACATGACAATATTCATGATTCACCATTTCACCTCAATACAATGTGCAATCATTAAGACAAGCATCGATCTTCTCATATCCAAGACCTAATTATTTGATTATCTTCTTGGCTTCATATGAATTGGAAGGCAATGAAACATTTAATGTGGAATATGTGCAATAGAAAAAATTTCTATAAACCGAGGTTCAAACCTAAGAGGGGGGGTGAATTCGGTTTTTTAAAAAACTTTTGCTAATTACTTACAAGTTTATAAAATCAATTAAATGCACAAAACATACAAACAAGTAATGTGCTTTAAGTAAAAAAGTCTAACGAAGAGAAAGTGCAAACTCGGTTTATAGTGGTTTGACAATATCAGATTCCTTCCGACCCTATGTTCACTCTCTTCAAGGAACCTCCTTGAAGTAATCCGCTAAAACTTTTAGTCGTACAACTTCACGGATGTTGTACAAACCTTACAACCTATCCCCTCCTCACGAAAGCTTACAAAAAAGTGGTTAATCCTAAACACTCTAAGAGTTATTATAACTCTTTCTCCTTTACAATAAATGAGATTTGCTGTAAAGTAAATGGTAGAAAGATAGCAATAAATGTTTTACATATGAACAATATCTCTCTTTCAAGAATAAGCTTGAAGAATGGCTCAACAATAAAATTTTCAAAGCTTTTGAGAATTAATGAGCAAACTTATTAATTGAATGTGTTCTCTTCTTGTTTTAAATGTTCATTGAAGTGGGTTTAATTAGCTTTGAATCAATATGGCCGTTAGACACTGACTTTGTAGGTTCGGTGCATTAAATACTCAAGTCCCGCATCTCAAACGGTCATATTTCGAATTACCAGTCAATTGGGTCCTTGTACCAGTCAACTAGGTCAAGCGAAAAAACTTCACTTTTAGGCTATGAGGGAGTACCAATTGACTGGGCCCTACGCACCAGTCGACTGAGAACTCTATGTCCCATACACCAGTCGATTGGTATATTGGGCCAATCGACTGGGTTACCCTTCAACCCAATTTTTCAAGTTTCAAAACTGTTTTTGACTTGAAAATATTTGTATTAATAGTTTTGTCAAAATCCTTTTTGTAAAAATAGCCATATGACAAGCTAAGTATTTGAACATGAGAGATTTTCAGTTGTTTTTAATACCTTAATGCTTATTCTACATCTTTTGTCTTGTCTTGGCGTCTGAAACTGGTTGAGTTCTTGCATCTTGTTTCTTTGCTGAAAGCTTTTACCGCTTAAACACTTAGATAAAATTGTTAGTACAATTAGAGTAGTGTTTTGTCATTATTAAAATCAAATAAGGGTCAACAATCTCCCACTTTTTGATGATGACAAAACTAATGAGAGAAAACAGTTTTAAAACTAAGTGTTGCGTTTTAAAAAAAAATTGGGCAAAGTTTCCTCTATTTTTCAGATAAAACCAACATGTTAAGCAGTTAAAACGCAGTTTATAATCAACCCAACCAAGCAAAGTAAGACATAGTTACATTCATCAATGTGTTCGGAGCAATGCTCCCCTTAAATCTATGCTCTATTATAAATTTACATTGATTTTTCTCTTTTTCTCATTCATGTTTTGACAATAACAGAAAAATGAATGTAAACTAAAAAAGAAAATAAGCAAGATAAACACTGCAGCTATGAAGATAAGGTAAAAACAAACTTATAGGTAAAAACTAAGCAAGTTTCAGAATTGGGAAGACTTCCCATGAAGAGTTAAAAAATTTTACACTCATGTCAGCAGTTAAGGCATATAAGTGAGCATTAATATTATAAGGCAAGTAACCATATAGCATAAAAGTAAGATATATATATGAGCTAAATGCTAAAAACATAAATCAAAGGAACAATATATATACATCAATCTAATGTGAGCTTATAGAAAGCTTGTCTGAGTACAAAATGTGAAAGATAACTGAATGTTTGTGCTACAATCATCTAAGAGCTATATATACAGAACAAAGAGATAAAACAAAAAGCTCAGCGAGTAGGGGAATCAGAGCCGTCTCGTATAAGATCCCGAAGCTCAGCCAATGAGCCATCTGTGTGCTTTTGGTGTAGCTCGAAATCATCACGAAGTGTGCGAAGGCCACGATGCAGGGAATCAACGAAAGAGCTCAAGCTCTGGAACCCATACTGCATGGATAACTGGAAGCTCGAAATAGCCTGTAGCAGATCGTCGTACCCAGTCTGACCAGCACCATGCTGCGGTGCTCGGTCATTAGTATTCATAGCAGTGGGAGGAGTTGCATCACCAGGACCCCCGTCGTCCTATTCGCTGTTGTCACCCTCTCCAATCCTTATGTTCTTCTCGGCCTTGGAGAAGATCATTTCATCGCAGATAGTGCAACCCATCTTCTTCAGAGAAGAGACATTGATGATGTCCTTGGGGTCGATGTCCTAACCTCAGAGGCGGGAAGGGGGACTCAAAAATGCTGGAGGATAAGGGTGATGAGCATCCCGTAGGGAAGGCACCTGGAGTCATTAGCTTCGTCGTTTATCATGTTGGCGAGCAGTAGAGGGTAGATATTGAAATGGTGTCCAGTTTTGAGACATCAAATCAATACTACATCTATCTTCGAGCGATAGCCCTGACTTCGAAGTCGTGGATGGATGGTCCAACTAATGATAAGGTTGAATAGCTTCGAATCAAGGGGCATGTCACTACATGTGTGAAATGTAGTAGGCCGAAAGATGTAGTTAGGGTCTCCCCTAACGATCTGGCATGCCTCCTTATAATCGAAGTTGTCCGGCCATTCATCCAAACTCCATTGGATCCCTCCCACTGGGATCCTCATAATGCTGACCAAGAGGTCAGTGTTCACCTCAAACTCCGCGCCCATCACACTATTTTTGAATCAAAGAGCCAGTGGACTAGGTTTCACCAAGTTTGAGTAAAACTAGTGAATGAGGCGTGGGTAGTATTTTTGGTGAATTTTGACAAGTGGTGTCAAGTGCACTGCCTCGAAATGAGATAAAATGCCAAACTTTGCATGACGAATAGAATCGAAGTCAACAAATCTACCCGTCATGATCTTTTTGTGGCGAATGACGAAGTTATACCTTTCTTTGGCGGTTGGACTCTAGAAAAGTGTGTCGTCGAGCTCAATCCTCGCCTTTTTGCTCAAGGAACCCGCCAAGCCCTTTCCTTTGGCATCCGGTGCCGTGGATTTCTTGGACATTGGCCTTATAGGCGCGTGAGGCCCTCTAACAGTGGCTTTGATCTGGATTCTCTCAGACATTTGGAAGGTATTTTTAGGGAGAAATTTGAGATTTTTGGGAAAAAAATATTTTTCAACCATGGAAAGTTGAAATGAAAGTGATGAATGATGAGACTAAGGATTCTATGGAGTATTTTTATGAGATTGTGGACATAAATCAAAGATTTTTTAGAGAGATAAAGCTTAAGGGTTTTGAAAAATGGCGTGAAAACCCTGAAAAACTGAAGTGACTATTTATAGAATCGTGATACCAGTCGACTGGTATAATTTGGGAATTTTTGTCACACTAATCGACTAGGTAAACTGGCAGAGACATACCAGTCGATTGGGTCATTCATACCAGTCGATTGGGTAGGTTACTAGAATTTCAAATTTTGGCTCCAAACAATGTCTTGTGCTACCAGTCAACTGGGTACATAGAACTAGTCGATTGGTTGAAATGGCAGTGATTTACCAGTCGACTGGACCCTTTAAGAAACTTAAAAAGATGAGCTCTAGCTTAGAGCTTTAACACAAATTTTGTTTATCTATGCCATCTTAAGTGAGATATATTAAATAAGAGTTAATACTCATTCACTAGATGTGAAATATGCATATGATGAATGTTGATACAATCAAACATGTAGTTTATCAGTCTTTTAAACCCATCAAAAGACTAATCTTACAAAAACTAACTTCACTTAAAGGTTTTGTAAGAATATAAGCTATTTGATCTTCTGAATAAATGAATTATAGTCTTATATCACCCTTTTGAGCATGGTCTCTTATGAAATGATATCTAATTTCTATGTGTTTAGTTCTAGAATGTTGAATAGAGTTTTTTGGTTAAGTTGATAACACTAGTGTTATCACAATGAATTGGAATATCTTTAAAGTTCATATCATAGTCTTCTAGTTGTTGTTTCATCCGCAACACTTGTGCACAACAACTTCCGGCTGCTACATATTCCGCCTCGGTGGTTGATAGCATTGCACCTAAGAATTGGCATGTTCCACTAGTGCTTTTTCTATCTAGTCTACACCCTGCAAAATTAGCATATGAATATCCTACAAGCTCAAAAGATGAATATTTATAGTACCATAATCCTAAGTATTGAGTCCCTTGTAGATATATAAGGATTCTTTTTACTGCAATTACATGCGATTCCTTAGGATTAGCTTGAAATCTAGCACACATGCATACACTGAACATTATATCAGGTCTACTTGCATTTAAATAAAGTAAAACTCTTATCATGCTTCTAAAGTTTTAGTGTCTACATACTTACCTCATTCATCAAGGTCAAGTTTTGTAGAAGTGCTCATAGGAGTGCCAATTGACTTTAAGCTTTCCATCTCGAACCTCTTTAATAGGTCCTTGGTGTATTTTGATTGATTGATGAAGATGTCTCATTTCAATTGTTTGATTCGAAGTCTAAGAAAGTAGGTAAGCTCTCTCATCATGCTCATTTCAAATTCACCTTGTATGCACTTAACAAACTCAACATATAGATTTATTAGTAGCACCAAATATGATATCATCAACATATATTTGGACTAGTAGTGTGTCATTTTTGTGAGTTTTTGTGAAGAATGTTGTGTCTATTTTTCCTCTTGTAAAATTATTTTCAAGCAAAAACTTAGTATTTCATACCATGCTCTTGGAGCTTGCTTTAACCCATATAAAGCTTTAGAAAGCTTATAGACATGATTTGGAAGACTAAGATTTTCAAATCTAAGAGGTTTCTCAACATATATCTCTTCTTCTATAAAGTCATTTAAAAATGCATTTTTTATATACATTTGAAATAACTTAAACTTATTAAAGCATGCAAAAGCTAATAACATTCTAATAGCTTCTAATCTAGCTATAGGAGAATAGGTCTCATCAAAGTCTATTCTTTTTTCTTGATTATATCCCTTAGCAACTAGTCTAACCTTGTTCCTAGTTACTATTCCATTTTCATCCATTTTATTTCTAAATACCCATTTAATTTCTATTATAGTATGATTTTTCGGTCTAAGAACGAGATTCCATATATTGTTTCTTTCAAATTGATTTATTTCTATTTGCATAGCATTTATCAAATCAACATCCTTCTCGGCTTCTACAAACGTCGTAGATTCTATTTGAGATATAAAAATTACACAAATGCAAATATTTCTAATAGAGGAATGAGTTCTTACCCCTTGTGAAGGATCACCAATCACTTGATCGATTGGGTGATAATTTACACACCTCAAATCTTTGGGAAGACTATCCTCTTGTTGACTTGTAGATGGTTGATCGAGATGGAGAGCTTCTACATCTTGACTTGTTTGAGGTGGGCTCTCCTTTGGGTCAACAATGAGAGTAAGTGTTTCCATTCTTGGAATGAAATCTGCATCATCATTGAAAGAAACTACTCTACTACTAATTGGGTTAGACTCATCAAAGGCTACATGTACGGATTCTTCTACCACTAGTGTTCTTTTGTTAAAGACTCTATAAGCTTTACTAGAGGTTGAATATCTTAAGAATATATACTCATCGGTCTTTGAGTCAAATTTACCTAAGTTAGTCTTATTGTTATTTAGGATAAAGCATTTACAACCAAATATGCGAAAATAGGAGATATTAGGTTTTCTACATTTTCATAATTCATATAGAGTTTTGTTAAACATAAGCCTAATTAAAACTCTGTTTAAGACATAACAAGAAGTGTTTACGACTTCCGCCTAAAAGTATTTTGGCAAGCTATTTTTACAAAGCATTGTTCTTGCAAATTCTTTAGAACTTTATTTTTCCTCTCAACAACTCCATTTTGTTGAGTTCTAGGAGCTAAAAAGTTGTGATCAATTCTATTTTTATCACAAAATTTTGAAAAACTTTGATTTTCAAATTTTTTTCCATGATCACTTCTAATACTTAAAATACAATTTCCTTTTTCATTTTGAACATTTTTACAAAAAGTTTCAAATCCTTTGTAAGCTTCATCTTTGTAAGCAATAAAAATAACAAAAGTATATATTGAATAGTCATCAACAATAACAAGAGCATATTGATGGCCACCTAAACTAATGGCACTTATTGGACCAAATAAATCCATATGCAAAAGTTTCAATGGTCTAGTAATTGAGACTACATTTTTTTATTTAAAAGAAATTCTAATTTGTTTTCCCATTTGACAAGTGTCACACACCTTGTCTTTTTCAAATTTGATTTTTGGAAGTCCAATGACTAAATCTTTTCTTGAAATGATTTTAAGCAAATCCATATTCACATGGCCAAGCCTTCTATGCCATAGCCATGAGTTTTCACTAAATGGGGGAAAACATTCTTCATTTTTCGAATACAAAGATTTTAAATCAACTATATAGACATTTTTGTGTCTGTAGCCAACAAACTTGATCTTGTTGCTCGTGATGTCTATAACTAAACAACGAGAGGTTTCAAATATGACTTTATTGCTTTTGTCACATAGTTGACTAATACTTAGCAAATTTGGCTTAAGGCCTTGCACAAGTAATACATGATCAATGGTTGAGAAATCATTACCGACTTTTTCATGCCCGATGATTTTTATTTTTGTGTTATCTCCAATTGTGACATGTCCACCATCTCTTAGAGTTAGCTCTTTGAATACATTTCGATCACCGGTCATGTGCTTTGAGCATCCACTGTCAAGGTACCAATAGTTACCTTTTTCCTTGGTGTGGAGACATATCTACATTACACAAGGATATACAATTGCACTTTTAAGTACCCAAAATTTCTTGGGTCTTTTGGGGTTAGTCCTAGAAAATACAGTTCCTTTAGAGACCCATACTTTCTTAACATTGTAAGGTGCTCTAAAATTGTAGACATGTTGATTAGGCATGATCCTAGAATAATAGTTATTGATATTTCTAGGATTTCTCAAATATGCATTCCTATAGTTCCTTGGATAAGTATTCCTAGGATACATGTTTCTGTCATGAAGATTATGAACACGCATGTCATTTCTAGAAAATGTATGATGATGATTTCTAGGATATGTACTTGCATTATTATGAACATGCATATTATTTCTAGGATACACATGATGGTAATTCCTAGGATATGCATGTGTAGTGTGCAAGTTATGAGTATACATGTTATCTCTAGGATGCACATGACAGTTACTCCTATGATGTGTAAATGCATCTCTTGAATGATTGTTCATAACATTTGCATTTCTTGAGTGAGCATACATATATGCATGAGTATTTCTAAGATGCTTAATTTTTGTATATGCATTAGAATTTAAATTCGCATTTTTAGACCTACTAGCATACATTAAGGGAGTATTTTTAACCTTGCTAGTGACCTTGGAAGTAAAGACTCCATTCACACATGTTGCTTTCATGAATAAAGTCTCTTTTGATTTTTGCTTGCCTAATGGAGAATAACCCAACCCGTATTTTCCTCCACTTAGTCTTTGGCAAGATAACACTTCATCTAGTTTTTCTTTTCCAAGCACAAGTCTTGATATAGTGCCATTCAATTTTATTATTTTCTTCTTTAAGTTTACATTTTCATCTTTAAGAAAATCTTGAGAATAATTATAAAGCATGGAAGATAGTTTTTCTTTTTCTTCTTTTAAGCCTTCCATCTCTTTAGAAAGAAATGAGACTTCCTTTTTTAGAATGGTATTCTTAGAATCAAATTTCTTCAATTCTCCATGTATTTCATTTATGATCTCTATTAATTTTTCACTACTACTAGCAATGTTATTACTAGAAGAGAAAGAATTTGATACCTCATTTTCGTCGTCGATTGCCATTAGACATAGGTTGGCAATCTCCTTGTATCCAACCTCATTATCTGAGGATTCTTCTTCTTCGTCATCACTCCAAGTGGTTGCAATCATAGCTTTTTTTTTAATCTTTTATATGGTTTGCTTATCGTTGTACAATCGACATTGATGTGACCAGGCTTCTTACAACAATAACACACAAGTGGTTCCCTTTTTGAAGTGGGATCCTTTGTGTAAGGTTTCTTGCTCTTCTTCAAGAATTTGTGAAACCTCTTGGTAATTAAAGTCATCTCACCATCTTCTTTGCTGCTCTCTACCTCTTCTTTTGTTTCTTTCTCTTTGTTGCTCGTAGAAGCTTTGAGAGCAACCACCTTTTTCTTCTTCTCATCATCATTGACAACGGGATTCATTTCTTCCATCTCGTATGTCAATAGTGATCTGAGAAGTGTTTCAACATCAAGTTTGTCGAGATCTTTGGCCTCCGTGATGGCTGTTTTCTTTGCTTTCCAAGTGGATGGCAAAGACCTTAAGATCTTCCTTGTTAGTTCAAATTCCTCAATATTCCTGCCAAAAAGCTTTAAACCGTTAACAATAGTGGTAAAACATGAGTGCATTTGAGAAATTGTTTCGTTATGAGATATTTTGAAAGATTCATACTCGGAGCATATAGATTTTTTATTTTTTAACTTAACTAGTTCTTTCATATGTAACTTGCAATTTGTCCCAAATCTTCTTAACCGAGACACAAGCAAAAATCTTATTATATTCAGAAATATCTAAAGCACAATGCAAAATACTTGTGGCTCTAGTATTTAGAGACATCATTCTACAATCCTCTTCATTGAACTCAGTTTTGAGTTTAGGCATTGTATGATTGATTTCTCCAATAGTTATTTCCTTTGTAGAAATTCTAGGCCCTTCCTTAATGACTCTCCACATATTATAATCTTATCCTTCGACAAAGATTTTCATCCTATTTTTCTAATAATTATAGTTATAGCCATTGAACAAAGGAGACCTAGTATAGGAATGTCCTTCGGAATAACTATTAGATGCCATCAGATCAACTCAAGGATTTTAAGTCTGAAATTAAATATGAAGCTTTAATACCAATTGTAAACCTAGATTCAAACCCAAGAGGGGGTGAATTGGGTTTTTTAAAACACTTTTGCTAATTACTTACAAGTTTATAAAATCAGTTAAATGCACAAAGCATACAAACAAGTAATATATTTTAAGTAACAGATTTTAAAGAAGAGAAAGTGCAAACTCAGTTTATAGTGGTTCGGCAATATCAGATTCCTTCTGACCCTACATCCACTCTCTTCAAGGAATCTCTTTGAAGTAATCCACTAAAACTTTTAGTCATATAACTTCACAGGTGTTGTACAAACCTTATAACCAATCCCTTCCTCACGGAAGCTTACAAAAAAATGTTTAATCCTAAACACTCTAAGAGTTATTACAATTTTTTCCCCTTTACAATAAATGAGATTTTCTGTAAAGTAAATGGTAGAGAGATAGCAATAAGTGCTTTTACAAATGAACAATATATCTCTTTTCAGAATAAGCTTGAAGAATGGCTTAACAATAAATTTTTCAAAACTTTTGAGAATTAATGAGCAAACCTATGAATTGAATGTGTTATCTTCTTGTTTTAAATGCTCATTGAAGTGGATTTATATAGTCTTGAATCAATATGACCGTTACACACTGACTTGGTAAGATTAATGCATTAAATACTCAAGTCTCGCATCTCAAACGGTCATATTTTCGAATTATCAGTCGACTGGGTCCTTAAACCAATCAATTGGGTCAAGTGAAAAACTTCATTTTTAAGCTATGAGGGAGTACTAGTCGACTGGAAACTCTATATCCCAGTTGCCAATCGACTGGGTTTTTGATATCAGTCGACTGGGGACATTCTATCCTATACACTAGTCAACTGGTATATTGAGCCAGTCGACTAGGTTGTCATTTAACCCAGTTTTTCAAGTTTCAAAACTGTTTTGACTTTAAAACATTTGTATTAATAATTTTGTCAAAATCCTTTTGTAAAAAGAGCTATATGACAAACTAAGTATTTGAACATGAGAGATTTACAGTTGTTTTTAATACCTTAATGCCTATTCTATATCTTCTTACTTGTCTTGGTGTTTGAAACTGGTTGAGTTCTTACATCTTGTTTCTTTGCTGAAAGCTTTTACCGCTTAAATAGTTAGATAAAACTGTTAGTATAATTAGAGTAATGTTTTGTTATTATTAAAATCAAATAATGGTCAACAATTTCTTTGTGAAATCCTGACAACCTAGATAAATTTGTTGATCACAATCCTTAATAAAATTGTGAATCTGATTTGTCTCATCATTGTAAGAATGAGTTGGTCTTTCAACATGTAAAGGCTCACCTCGATCATGGCCCTCAAAACCCCCCATAGACTTGTTGCTCTTCATGGCACTCGTTCATAGTTCAAAGTTCAATACCCTCGCTTAATGGTTCACTATTTTGGCTTGTCATATTAAACCCGAATACATCTCGAAAAAAAACCCATCATGTCATCTTGTCCAACAAATTCGGTTTCCATGCTAGTGGGTTCTAAACCAAAAAAGGACTTTTGGTTGGGATTTTAGCCTTAAAATCTACCTACTCAAACTTACAATAATTAAATAGGAAAATAAACAAAAAAAATATCAAGCACAACAATTTAATGTAGTTTGACAACCTCCTTACATATGCCACCAACAAAGTCACAATTTTATTAATCCTTAACAACTTTAGGAAAAACAAAATTATTATCCTGACAACCTCACAATCCAAAATCTCCAATACACCCAAAGATTTTCACCTAGCTTTAATTATAATATTGAAATTATGAGTGTACTTCAAACCTTCTTTGTGACCCCCTTAATATAGAGAATATTTTTCAAAAACTACTAGGAAAAGAACAACAACATAACAAACAACTACTACTTCTTGCAAAAGAAACAATCAAATAGGAAACAAGCACTACTACTACTAGAATAACCAATTATAAAATAGGTTAGAATTTTTCCTTGTGAGGATTTGAACTGAAATCCTAACAAATCTTCACCTTGACTCAAATTCTTCACACCTCATCAACAAATCTAACTTTTTTTTTGATTGGTGGGATCATTCCTTTTGGTCTTTCCTTCAATATCTCCTCCACCTAATTTTCTAATCAAAACCTTCCCATCCACCATATACAAGCCCTTCTTGTTCACAGTAACCTTCAACATTACATTTGATCCATTAAGAACTTGCATTTCTCCATTGCCCGCAATCTTATCAAGCTCTCCTAAAGAGATGATATTTGTAGTGATAGAAGAAATAAACTTTACCTTCTCAAGAATCTTCACGCTTCCATCATGGAGCTTCAACCTTAAGCTTCATTTACCATCAATTACTTTGTGTTTCCCACATGCAGTAGTAACTGTAACATGGGTAGGTTCCTTCATACAATCAAAGCAATTCTTCTTATTAAATATGTGAATGGAGGATGCCGAATCAAGTAAAACCATATTACTCTCATCAACTTTTTCTTCAATGTGCTTAATACTTAGCACCTCTTCATCACTTCCCTCGGTGATATTAGAACTTTCACTACTCTTTCCATCGTGACTCTTCTTCCCACTAATTATTCTCAACTTTCTTAAATCATCCTTCATGGCCTTATAATAATATTGTATGTATCATATCTCTCCACAATAGAAGCATTCATTGTCATTGTCATCTCTTGGCTTGGATTTGGATCTCCACCTTGAGCCAACGTGCGATCTCCATTGGCTCCTCCCTCGATTAGAATCTCCATAGCAAGCGCTTGACTACTACTAGACAAGCTCTCGTTTCCCATCAACCTCTTATTCTCACGCAAGAGTGCGATCAGACCATCTAAGCTCAATGTCGACTTGCCCACCAACAATGTTTGCACCAATGGTTTGTAGAATTTTGTTAAAGATGATAACAAAAGTGATACCTTCTCATCATTCTTCAATGTTTCTTCTACATTCAACAATTGAGACACTAACTTGTTAAATTCATTTAAGTGATCATAAAGACTTGTACTTTTTTTTCTATCTTTAAAGAGTAGATGTCCATCTTGAGACAATCTGTTGGTCAAAGACTTTGATGCATAGTTACTCTTGAGCTTATCCCACAAACCCTTAGGACAGTTTCCTGCAACACAGTATACTTGATCTCGGGAACAAGAACCAACCTGATTGTGCTTACAACCTTCCTCTGAATTGATTGCCACTTTCTATCAATCGCCTCTTATGGCTTTTCTTCCTCTAAAACCTAATCAAGATCTTGTTGCACTAGAAGATCTTAAACTATACTCTGTCATAAGGTAAAATTATTTCTTCCATTAAATAAAGGAATCTCAAATTTAGATATAGCTGCTGACATGGTGGCACAGACACAACAAATAACAACAAGTAGTTTCTTTAAATAGATGAACAGGCTCTCATACCACTTGTTGGGATTTTACCCCTAAAATCTACCTACTCAAACTTACAAATAATTAAATAAACAAACAAATATCAAGCACAACAATTTAATATGGTTCGAAAACCTTCTTGCCTATGCCACCAACAAACTCATAATTTTATTAATCCTTAACAACAGCTTTAAGAAAAAAATTATTACCCTACAACCTCACAACCCAAAGTCCTCAATATACTTAAAGCTCTCCACCTAGCTCTAGTTATAATATTAGAAGTATAAGTGTGCTTCAAACTTTCTCTAGGACCTTTTTATACAAAAGATATTTTCCAAATACTACTAAGAAAAGAACAATATAGTAAACAACTACTATTTCTTGTACAAGAAACAATCTAATAGGAATCTAGTACTACTCCTACTAGAACAACCAACTATAAATAGGAAACTACTTTTCCCAAACCAATTAGAATTTTTCCTTGTAAGGATTTGGACCAAAATCCTATCAATTGTGTATGATAAACATCCTCCCCGTGAAAAACCCATTCAATGTAACTTAAACATAAGCCATTATATAATAAATTGTCCAAAATAATTTTTGGTTTGAACGAAGAACAATTGCAACATTTACGACATTGACAAACAATCATCCCATTAAGAATGGACTTATCAACGAAAAATTTAATGAACTTTAAAACACCATCCAAATAAACTTCTCTATCCAATATTTATCCATTTTATGATGACAAAAAACAGAAGGTTCTCCTAAAGAAAAAGAGATGTTGACTTAATTATATAGTCTATAGCCTAAGAACAAAAAATTAGAGCTAGTTGCTATTATTTAATGACTAGAGCTAACTATACATTGAAAACATTCTTTTAGTATTATTTAATCCAAGTTGTTGTATATAATTAATCTTGTTTTCCTTAAAGTATTACTTTGCCCCATTATTGATGAAATGGGGACAAAAAAAAAATAAAGAGAGACTTAAGGAAATTGGTGTTGTGCAGCACCTGCAATGCACACGGGTTGTGCAACACCTACAGTTATTAGATACACTGACATTATTCAATTAAAAAAATTGAGTAATAAATGGAATTAATCTTGCCAATCTCTGCAAAGTTGTTAATTGTCTTTATTTTTTTATGGCATACATAACTTCATATAATAACTTAAGAAGTTTAGGAAAAATTAACAGTAATAAATAGTAAGTTAAAGTGGAAAGGAAAAAATGAAAGAAAAAATAGTACTTTTTATGAACGAATATGCACTGATGTAAACAAACTAGCTCCTGACAGTGTTAGAATTATACACTGAAAAAAAGTTTGATAAACTACCATAACAAAGTTTAAATATAATTACTATAAGTGTATAACAAATATGACAAATACATGTAGCATATAGGTAAGATAAGGGAAATGAACTAATCAATGAATCAATTGACAGAACATAATCAATAACAACTAAAACCCAAAATATTGATCTTCACTAATGAATGTACTGACGGTGAAGATGATTAAAATTACCATGGTTATGATCATGTTTCAAATTCAACAATAAAAAGATGTCAGATATCTAGGATATTTCCTTGGAACATATATGACATATAACTTGAACAGGGAAAAAAATATGATGGATGAACAAAAAAAATCTCATAAGCATATGTCAACATAACCAAATTTAGAAAAGACATGTACTTTCAAATCTAAATTTCACATAGAAAGGATCAAAGGTCCCCGTACATGTCAATCAACCTGCAAAACACACCAAAGAAAATTGAACAACCCAACAAAAATTAAAAATTAAATATCAGGCACCAAACAAGAAAAAGACAATGATTAAAAGCTCATAAAGGGGTATCAAAACCCAAAAGTCAAAAGATCATATACAAAGCCGCAAAAAATGACAACCTAAATGATAATTGAACCACTGATAACCAAAATAAAAGAGAGTTTTACTCAATTCAGCTTCTATAAATATATGTATATACATGTATGTACATGTATATATTGACGTTGCATGCAATTAGTCTAGCTCAATCTTCATACCTATTTAGAGATTTCAGTGAACTTCAAATTGGAATATCTTTACTTGGAACATTCTATTTCATGTTGAAGACATGAAAAACGCATAGGCTCCTATAATATATTTTTTTCAACACAAATCCACTGTATCTACTAACAATTGGTTTCAGTCATAGGTTTATAATACTATATGATGTAATTAGAACAATATCATAGTTTCAATTCTATTTCATATATACCATCAAATTACTATCAAATTCAATAGTGCTGCAACAGACATATAAGATTACAAGCAAAAAGGCATTAATCTTATACCCTTATCTTGCAATGAAAATAAGAACTAACACACCAAAATACGTTTAAAAGATATATGACTATGGAACTTGCAGTTTCACAGGTGGACCTGCACGCACCATGTTCAACAAAGTTTCAATACCCAATGGTGAACACAAAATTTTTGTTGGATCAGTGACATTGTTAGAAATGAATGTCTGTTTAGTGAAATTTCCAAAATATGATTTGTGTACCAAATACTTTTAGAAAGAAACAACACTGGTACACAATCAAATGAACCTTTTAATTCTAAAATATGCACAAGGAATCTATTATGTTACTAGATTTGCTTGATAAGTGATAGCTAAACAACTAATTAATCAAATATTTCAAGTAATTGATAGGGAACATACTATAATCAGATATACAGTCATAATTCTCCAGTCCTTACCTCCATGAAAATTCACTATCTTCCGATCCAAATTATATCAGCTGAGTAAAAAAGAAAAACATAAACAGTCAAATAGAAGTATGTTAGTTGAATTTTGTAGAAAGGAGTTTTATTAAATTATTATCAGATTCAACAGTGTTGCAACACACACATAAGATTACAAGCAAAGAGACATTAATCTTAAACCCTTATCTTGATATGAAAACAAGAACTAACACACCAAAATACGTTTAAAAGATACACCAACTATAATAATAATTTTGTGTGTGGTATCATGTTGCAGTGGAAACTAATCTGCAAGCAGGAGCTAATCATGGATATGAGGTAAAAGAAATTAACGGCAAATTACATAGAACAAGAATCAATATGCAAGTGAAGAAATTAAAGAAACGAAAGAGAGAAGAAAACTGATCATAATTAAATAAAAATGAGAAAATTGTATACAATTAAGCTGAAAACTAATCATTTGCTATGTATATTTTCAGCTACTGTGGGTGGTACTCATTAGGTTTATCTTTGCTCTCATAATTCAATCTTAGCTGCTATTCTTGGCGTAAGCACAGTTAAATAATTAATTAATTACTAAGACCCAAATAACCAACATTACTAAAAACTAATACTATTATTTTCTCATTTTCTTTTGCTTTTTAATTTTCTATATAGCTAATTACAAATTTAATTTCTATGTATTGGTTTTCTATATAGATAAATACATTCCACAACAAATTACTCTAATCTTCTAATCCCTAATAAGCAGTCAAATGATCTTAACTTTAGAAGTAACCATTGTTTGAAAAGGAATGCACCCCATTAATGATTCCAAACTTTGAGATCACAAAAACCTCAAAAATCAGAGTTTGACCCCATAAAAACTGAAAGCATTGAACCAACAAGGAATCAATTGATCTCTATAAACACCTAAAATAAGAGTAAAGTGACATAGATAAAGGCTATATACAATAATTTAAAACAAAACTTTATTTCACTTGCATTCTAAGCCAACCAAAAAAAGGGACCAAAAGAGAAAAGATCTCGGAGAAATGAATTCAAA
The DNA here is from genome assembly GCA_023935145.1 of Bretschneidera sinensis. NCBI lineage: Eukaryota > Viridiplantae > Streptophyta > Magnoliopsida > Brassicales > Akaniaceae > Bretschneidera > Bretschneidera sinensis. Next base: position 67,686,913 of record CM043697.1, read on the forward strand.
TAAAAATCCAACAAGCAGCAAGAAGATGCAATCATATCCTTCAATCTCTTGAGCTTAAAGTCTCTCTGATCCTATAAGAAGAAATAGGCCAAAAAATCTAAGAACCCATCTTAAAGAGCAGTCAATTATGACCCAAAGAGTACTAAGAATGGTAAAAGAATCAACAAATTTATGCCAATATACCTTGGGATTTCAAAATCACATGGATGTTCAATTTTCTCACTCTAACTAGGTACTAGCAAACCAAAAAACAAGGAAACTATTCACCAAAGAAGACCTAAAGCATAAACCCAGAAAAATAATGCAGTATATGTTAAAATTGTTGATTTATATTTGAAAAACCGACCTAAATGCAAAAGAATGGGGATTATAAAGTATCATCTCAGCAATAAGTTATTGTCGTCATAATAGTCACCACAAAACAAGAATAAAACCTAAAATCCCAAAAAAAAAAAGGTAAAAGGAGAAGAAAAGAAAGAAAATGGGAAAATTTACTCGCATGCACGAAACACTTGTTGTCGTTGCTGGTTTGTGCTGCTACTGCCGTTGTTGACTTTGCGGCTACTTGCAGTGAAGGTGGACCTAGCATCAGTGAGGTCGCAGAGAGGGGTAGAGAGAGCAAACCAAGAAATTTCTAAGGAGGTAGAGAGATTCTGACAAAATTGAAGCAAAACCTCAAGAAAGAAAGACCCAAAAATATGAGAGAAGTCCCCAACAAAAATCTCAATTTTTTAAACTAGAAATAGAAAAAAAAAAAAAAAAAACAAAACAAAAACAAATGGGGAAACAAAGAAATCAAACCCAGGGGAGGAAAGAGAGGGACACTGAAGAAGGAGACACTGACATAGAGAGAGGGAGAGAGGGAGAGAGGGAGGGAGAGACGTCTACTTTTCTGAGAAAGACCGAATAAGAGATTTTTTTTTTGGGGTTTTCAAGAATACCTTTCGCGTCTATTTTGCGGGTGTTTTGGGATTTTTTTTATTATATTACGGCGCTTATTAGCTTCGGTATATGAAATGAGGTAACACATTAAAGAGTCGTTATATGGAAAAAAAATTAATGAGGTTTTAAAGCGCGTTCATATGAAGAAAAATATTATGGTGCTCACCCCCCGCGCCTTAAAATTATCATTTAAAAATGGTTTTTAATTTTTAAAAATTAAAATTAATTTTTATAATTTAAAAAATAATTTTTTAAAACAATTTTTAAAAAATCAATTTTTAAAAGTTGTTTTTTAAAAACTTTAAATTAGTGTCTTTTAATATAATTTTTGAAAATAATCCTAAAATCAGTGTTCTGACACTTTTTTTTTAAGAAAATTAAAATTTTGAAAATAAAATAATATTAATTATTTTTAAGCTTTTAGTAAATATGAGAAATAAAATTAATATAAATTTTAAATTTAAACTCAAAAGTAAAAATAATTACAAGGTGTATCAAAACAATTTTCAAAATAAAATTATCTAAACAATATTTCACTGTTTTTTGTTTTAAAAAAAATTGAGTTATAGTTATCCAAACATTTTTTTTCGAAAAATATCAAAAAAACAAAAAACTGTTACCCAAACATACCTTAAGAGATGCTGTTTTCTTACAGTGAATTGATTAGCCAATACACTCAATCAAGTGACCCTTCCTTTGTGTTTAAAACAAAACTCCAACATCCCAATTAATATTGCTACCGTTCATGTAACAAAAACAAAAACAAAACTCTCATACCAATTGTGGTTGTTTACAAATAGTGGTGTCTAATATCTAGTTGTTTCTACTTTTAAGTACGAATTGTTGTTTCCTAATAATGACTTCTCTTCATCCTGAGGTAAGTGCTTACCTTTTATTTTATTTATTTTTTCACTTTGTTGCAATTGTGAATTTAGTCTAAATCTTTACCTCATTTTGATAACCTGATTAAGATCGCAACTAAAATCTTATATAATTAGGTGTTTGTCATTTCAAATAGAATGAATAATTACATACTTATATAGATCATGAATGTCAAGTTTTTTATGCCTAATAATGCCAGATCTATAAAGACATTAAATTTTTTTAGGAAACGTTCAAAATATTTTCAAAATCAAAGTATCAATACAGAAAGAAAAAAACTTAAAAGACAGGTGAGAGCATATAGCATGCATCATATTTCATATTTGTAGATTGAAAAACAAAAACCACATTGTTGCTAGACTTAATAAAGTAATTCATATCCACTATAATTGAGATTCTCTATAGTGGATTTAGATCATCCGTTGCTGTATCTTTTTTTGTTGGTGTTTTTCATGATGAAATGAAATGCTATCTCATTTAAAAATGGAATCAATGGTAGGAGAAGAATTATTAAACGTGTACTACCATTTCATAAACATTGAATTTACAAATAAACTCTCGTTTTGGGAGGATACTTTTATTTCTTTTTTCCTTTTTTCATGATCTATTTCGTTATGAGAATTAACCAATTTTATGTAATTAGAGCATTTTTCTTATTTTTTTTAACTTTAGAGTATGAGAAAAAATTCGTGCAAAGCACGGGATTCCCGTTGGTAATAATAGAAGCTTAGATACAAGCTTCAATAATAGAAGGCTTAATCAGTTGGTTAACCCGTAAAATTAAAACTTATGAAATTGATAAAGAGAGCCATTCAAGGAGAAATTCTTGTGCATGTTTGGGGGGTGTTTTCAAAAACCCTTTTCAGTGTTCAAACACTGAAAACACTGTAGTAACATGTTTGGCTGCAGTTTTGAGAAACAATTTTCAAACATAGTTTTGTAAAATTGGGTTTTCAAACACTGATTTATGAAAACTCCAAGAGTTTTCGGTTTTCATTTTCAATTTTCCAGGACAAAATCACTGCTCTCACTCTCTTCTCTCAATCAAATATCACTCTCTCTACCATCTACTTTCGTTGTCATTAGAAGATGAACAAGATCATCCTCAGAACACGGCTGCGAAATCACCAACGGCGTCCACAACAGAGATGATCAACCCACCCTCTACCACCACCACTAAACCGCAACTACAACCCTCTGATTTCCTCTTTGGATCTGCAGAGACACAAAATCCCCCATCGCGTTAAATCCCCCGCCACCACCACAGCCACCTCCTTCTTCACACGCCAGAGACGCAAAACCCGAAAAAACCTACTTTTTCACCGACCCCAAACCCGATTCAAAGACCGACCCCAATCACCCACCCTTTGCGTCAACCGCTACGCCCGCTGTCTCTCAATCTCTTATTCTCTCTCTCGCTCTTTCAGTTCTAATCGGAGCTCTATGGACTGGTACGGGTTGAGTCAGAGGCCGTACGAGGGCGACCAGAGTATGGAGATCGTTAGCGGGATGGGATTTAACATGGGCTCCAATCAGATCTACGCGACTGGCTGTAACTCGCCTGGTTGGCCACCGGTTTTGCCTCGAGCGACTCCGTCGAGTCATGGTGAGCCAAAGCCCTGGGGTTTTGACAACTCTGAGATGAAGAGGAAGAAGAGAATCGATAAGTATAAGGTTTACACTGTCAAAGGTAAAGTTAAGGCTTCTTTGAAGAAGGGGATCCGCTGGATCAAGAACAAGTGTTCTCAGATCGTCCCTGGATACTAGCTTTGCTTTTATTTTATTTTTCAGGAAGAGGAAAATGTGCAGCTCATATGGTTACAGGTCAGGTGAAACACTCATCTTGTGTCCCCAGATGCTGATGTGGCAAGATCTTAATGGACTAATTGACACTTGGTGTACTGCTCTGCAGCTGAAGAGTCGAACTGGGGGAGATATGTTGGCCATGTTTGCGTAGATTTAACAAGTTTTAATCAATTTATTTAATTTTAAGTTTTTTTTTTATATTTTTGTGTTAAGTATAATGTGTTTTATTTCTATTTGAATCAAATTTAGAACTAAAAAAAACTTATATATTATATTATTTTCTATAATAGTATTATTTTATTATATTTAGTATAACATTATATTAATAGTTAACTTATAAGGTGTGAGGATGACAAACCAATCAAATTGGGCAGTTGAGGCAAAACCTTTTACAGGAAGAATATTAGACCGTTCATTTCCTTTTTATCAATTTATCAAAGTTGTATTTGATCAATGAATATTGTATCTTAAAGTTGTCCTCAATTAACTTATTTTTAAAAAGAAAAGTATGTCATCTTTTAGATATTGAACAAACTTGAATATTGTATTTGATGGGTTGGTTGCTCATATTTTATCAAATTGTGAAAGTTGTATTGTATTTTTTATTTTTATTTTTTTAGAATTTATTTAACAAACAAACATGACATAACCAGCGGAAGAGTGTTGTCATGTTTGATCGATAATATATAAAAAATACTAACATTTTAAAAATAAAATAATATTAATTATTTCCAAGTATTTGGTGTGTGCTTAAAAAATTATATTTAGTAAATATGAGAAATAAAATTAATTTTAGATATTAAAATTTAAACTGAACACTGAAAACTGAAAGCTGAAAATAATTACAAGAAAGTGTAATCCAAACAATTTTTTATTTTCAAAACAGTTTTCGAACATTGATTATCCAAACAACATTTCACTGAAAACTGTTTTGGAAACAGTTTTCGAATACTGATTATCCAAACATGTTTTCGAATACTGAAAATTGAAAACTATTTTTAAAAACGCTTTTCGAAAACAGTTTTCGAACACTAAAAACTGAAAACTGTTACCTAACATGTCTCTTGTCTTCCTCGAGTGGAAACCACCCCTAAGCAATAATGGGTCCCATACTTAAAATGCTGATGAAATTAACTCTAGTTCAAGTCAACCAATGACCAAGTGACAGCTGGTCTTCCATTCACGCGGGTCTCTAAAAATTTCGAAATTTAAAAACAAACATTGTGCTCTCTCTTTTTGACCGAGACAAACATTTTGGGAGAGCGTGCTTTCTCTCTCCTATTCTACAACCATTCAATTTGCGAGTCTCCTCTTTCTCTCGCTCTTCTGCGTCTCTCCACTCTCTCCATCTGCTCACTGTCACCTCCCAAAATCTCGTCGTCGCCAGCCTAAAATCGAACAGTGTCACCATGAAATCACACAGAAACCCATCTATTCTCCCCTCTGCTCACCGTCACCGGCCCAAAATCGCTCCTTACCCATCTCCCCTCCCATCTCCGTCACCGTCACCCATCCTATCTCCGTCCACTTCACTGGTGCCGTCACGGTCACCATCGATCTCAACTACGTAAGGTAAGCTTCGAAAAATTCCTCTGATGCATATAGTATTACTCTATCCTGTAAGTCTATTTCTTACGGGTTTTCCATATTTTTCATTTTCACAAGAAGTTTTGCCTTTGTTAACGACCATTTTTTTTTTCTCAAGATAGAATATTGTGAATAAATTTAAAATCGAAGCATTAATGGTGAGATTCAAGTTCAAATCGAAGTATGAATCCACAGTTTGATATGGTTGTACTGTTAAAATAGAATAATTTCTCTATAATTTTACATGTTTGCTCTCCGGTTTGTCAATGTTTTATCATTTCCTTTAATTTTTTTCCCTGTTCAGATTCTTGCATGTCCCTAATTTTGATTTATGGGTTTTAATATTCATTTCTTGGTTTGCATTTTGAAAGTGCTTTTCTTGTTCCTGACGTCAAATTGGAGTGCGATTCAGTTTTTCATGTTGGTTTTTTCTTCTCAGAAGCTAAGTATTCATTGGTGCCATCATTTTCCTTTAAAATCGTGTCTTATTTGTTGCGACTTACAAACAACTAATTTTCTGTCAAATTTAGTTGATGGGTTGTTTATGCATTCCTTGGCTTGCATTTTTATAGTATTTTTGTTTTCAATAGTTAAATTGATTTGAGCTGTTAAATATATAGAAAAAAAATAAAAATATAGTAATTCATGTCTGACAATCAGTTAAATTAAGCTTACCAAGAGAAGCTTTTGGTTTTCTTGGGTTCAAATGATGGAATGGATTTCTAGCATTAATATTTAATTATCATTTTTTTTTGTTACTTGTTCTTAGAATCTGAAGGAGGTTATGAATAATTTGATGCTAAGTTTGTTCATAGTTTGTTCAAGGATTTGAGGGTTTATTGGAACTATGGTAACTTCATTTTATCAATATATTTATACAATTTTTCTTTTGATTTTTAGTGACAATGTTAGTTATTAGAAGACTGTTGGAATCAAAAGAAAATCAATTTTGAGTCATTGTACTCTTCCTTTTTTATAGGAAGAAACTGTGATGGATATTTTACTTGATAGGTTTTTATAATGCTCTTTCATCCTTTATTTTTGGAAATCCTAATATGCATGTGTGTTTTCCTTAATTTGATTTCCCAATTAAATTGGACCATCATTGCTAACATTATCCTTATCGTTTTGTATTTCACAACTGGTGAGAATATTTTGGTGAAATCTATGCCTTCTCTTTGTGTGAATCCCTTCGCCACCAACCTAGCTTTATACCGGACTTCATCCCTTGGAGTGTTCCCTTCTTTGATATTGTAGATCCACCTACAATCCACAACTCTTTGTTTTTCTGGTTTGGGCATCAATTCTCAAGAGTTGTTATTCCTCAAAGAATCCATTTCTTCCTCCATAGCTAGCTGCCACTTTGACGAATCCTTACATTCCATGGTATCCATGTAAGTTTCTGGTTCAACCTCTCCTTCTGAATAAGGAGTTGCTACATTAGCATCCGCAAAATCATATCTCAAAGGTGGTCTGACCACCCTCCTTTCTTGGTCCCTTGTGAGCTGATAGTCATTCTGACTTGCTGCATCATCCACTTTTAGTTCAGCCTCCTCTCAAGTGTCTTGTGCTTGACTTTCATCAATGGGCTCTACCTGGTTCGAACCTTCTTGCCTTCCTTGCTCTACCTGAATTGAATTTTCCTTGATGCTATGCTTCACAAATTTCGGACTGGTTTGCTCACTATCCCCTACAGGGTTAGTTTTCTCCAAATAGGGAAATAACAATTCATTAAAAATGACATCCCTACTTATTATGAGTTTCATTCCTTTTTAAGCTGCAATTTCTCTCATTTGCTCTTAAAGATCATTATCAATATGTAAATTTACTTGGTGTTTTTGTGAGCATAACATAGTGATCAAAATTTGAAAATTAACCATATGCTATTTCCCCTTTTTGTAATTCTGCAATGGTACAATAAAGGATGATTTCCTTAGTGTGATAAATGATCCTGTTGCGGCATAGGAAGTTGGTGGATCTTTCATAGCATTGGAGTTACTTGATTGCCTTATAGTCTACTTCTATGAAGTTCATTGGTATCGTTTATACTTAGTGTTATACTATAATTTAAAGGGCTTTAAATTTACTCATGAACTACAAACGAGATCAGCAGTTTTGTGTATGATCAATTGTTGAGGCGGAGCTTGTGCTGATGCACTTGTTAATTGTAATTGTACTATAATCACTTAATTATTGAAATAAGCTATGGACATGAGAATTTTTGTTATGAAAAATATTTAACTTGGTTATTGTATTGGGTTAGTTGTGTCATCTTGGGGTTCTTTTATTTATAGTTAGATATTCAGAGTTTAAGGCATTTTTAATTTAGGTCACAACAGTGCACTTGATACACGTGTTTTCCTGAAAATTTCATGTGTTCAAATTTCACTTGATATATTCCTAAGAGAGGTTTTGTTGGTTTGAATGACATCTTTATGTTGTTGATGTGCAGAGGAAATTTCTAGCATATAGGGAATCCTATCTTTCCTTTTCTTTTCATTATGTCTGAACAGATGTTTACAAGAAACTATAACAACATCGATAAATTGCTTTAGTTCATCTAATGTTACCATAAATATCATAAACATCATCCATTATCACTATAAGAATAATGACTTAAGTAAGCCATTTTCTTAAAGAGATGTGCTGAGAGACAAATTCAAGTCCCACTGTGCATAAGAAATAAAAGACATGCAAATTCATGTAACCATATATGTTCTATGTGCACTATCCCTTATAGTTTTAGCATGATAAAAGTGACTTATATGCTCATGATGAGTACATTTAGCCATTTGCAATACTTATTTTTCCATGCAAACAAATTCTTATGAACACATCATCATAGCATTTTTCTTGTAACAAAGCACATCCACTAACGAAATGTAAACTTAATGTTAGCATAGACAAAAGGTGCAACCATGAAGTATTTTTCCTTCAATTATACTAAACTAATACAACAATAAAGCTTTAAAGTGCTTGTCTTAATCTTACTCTAAAAACCTGACCAATGCACCATACAATAATTGTACAAATAAGCAAATAGATACTACAATCATTATACTTTTCAAACCATTTATATTATTATTAGAAATTCTCCTCCAATCCATTTTGAGATTCCTCTCCATTACACGTGACACATCAAGCTTAGTATTCAATTCAACAAGCCTGGATTGAGAAGTACTAATCTCAGCTTGCAGCTTCACTATCTTCTCCATTGCATGATTCAACATTTTCGTAGGTCGTGGACATGGAGGAGAATCAACCTATTGAAAGTAATGGAACCTATCCACTTCCTGTGAAAATACCCATAAACATGAAACGAAATTTGCAAGTAATTTCAATGAATTGGAAAATAAGACCATACAACAATAACATCAAGTCAAGCTCAAACAAAACAACAATAATCTTATGCTTAAGATATACACCGAGCCAAATTAAGTTTGGAAAAAAATATAAAACTATCATTCATTTGAACCTGTCAAGAATCCCAACCTCACTTGCTGCTAATCAAACACAACAGTTCCAATGTGAGTAAGATATCAGTACATTACTTTAAGTAGCATCTCTAATCTTTAAAACTTACTATATGTTCTTCCTTGGCTAATATTTGATAGATATAAACTAAATAAGGTCCTTAATAACCATCTGGCTTCAAGAAAATAAGAGAAGAAAAGACAATACTTCCCATCATTAGCAGTCAGATTCATTCCATTCATTTTTACCAATTTGTTATCAATACTAGGTTCTAATCCATGCATGATCATGCAATATATTTGTTTGATTTGTTCAAACTGCCAACATGGATTCATACTCTACCATGTGACCAAGCTGATAAAACATAAATTTGTATAGGTCATCGATATAGAAAGCAAAAAAAGAACTCAACACTTTGTGACCAAGTTGAATAACAAACATGTGAAATTACAGAGAAATTATGTTGTTTTAAAATTAAACCATATCAAATTGTTGATTCATACTTCGATTTGAGTTTGAATCTTACTTGAATCTGATTTAGCCAATAATAAAGAGAAAGTTTTCACTACTCGATCAAGAAAAAGTATCAAGTTAGAATTAACTAGCAACATAAGTTCAATCATAATATTAATATCAACTAGTATGATCCTATGATAGTTTTAGATGCTAACATATGTAAAACCATTCTGATACTAAACCTGTACACCAGATGACATCCTGATAAAAATTTCAAGACAACTTAGATTCTAATCTATCACTCATTGATTAATTGTAAATCTTTAAATTCCTTATAGACTACTAACAGCGCCCAAGAGTATTGTATACATCATAAATATTTGTGGGATTATGAATCAAAATCAATAAGAGAAATAATGTAATTTCTAATTTTCTATTTTGTCTAGTAATCACAACTCACAAGAATGGTATGCATACCTTGCTAAAAGAACTTGTGAATCTAAAATGGAAATAAATAAGAGTAAAAAATAGTTGTAAGATACTACTGGCTTCAATGGAACTTTCATAAGGATTGAAGAGAATAAATCATAGGAAGATCGTTGGCTTTATTTAGATTTCCATAGGGATTGAAGAGAATGCTGTGACTTAGAAAATGGAAAGAAAAAAAAAATACTAATTTGAACAATATTGGTACAGGAAACCCCAAAACTCAAACTTTGATATCCATTGCGTTTTCTTCCAATCTCAACTGAAACTAGTACACTTCTTTGATACCGATTGCATTTTCTTCCCATTCGAACAAGATGCATCAATCTCAACTGAAACTAGCAATAAACAAATTTAAAAAATGGAAGGAAATAAAATCACATATTTACAAAAATCTCGAGCCAAAGCAACAATTCTCATATCAAAATGGGAAGATAATAACCAAATGAACAGGGTTTCAGATCAAAATTTTCTCCCTCTTATGCCTGTGCATTTCCATCACAAATTATCATCAGCGCATAAACAATAAAAAAATAAATTGAAAATAAAATTAGAATCGCATTTAGTTGCTAAGAAAATGAAGAAGTAAAACTCCAACATATTTGTAGGCATAATATTCAAAATCAAACCAAACAAAAAGGAATTTGTTGAGGTCGACGGTGACGGAGAAAGGGGAGAAATGCAATCGGTAAAGAGGATGGTGACAGTGATGGCACCGGTAAAATGGACGGTGATTAAAAATTCCAGTATGACATATATATGCAACAGTAAAAAATAAAACTAACATAAATTCTTTTACATCAATCCTCAACCCTCAACAGGGGAGATACATCAATTCGATATCAACTAAACATTTTACACAATGTAAAATGCGTGAATATTTACAAATAAAATTTTTAATTTAATTTTCTCTTTTGTCTGAGGATGTTAACACGTATGTGATTTACAGATAATGATTTTGTCTGAACCTCAACTCACCAAACTACTTGTCCTACCTGCTACTTGAAATCATTGTACAATGAGGGATGAGCTTCACAAGCTCAGTAATTAAACTTACTAAAAGTACTCAATCAGTATAAAAAGGCTTTCAATATTTAATCATTTTTATCACATACAACTTGATACTAGCATTGTAACGATCTATCCCGGGTTGGCCATCCCCGAAACGGTGTCATTACATTTCGAGAATCCTAACACGACACATATATGCAACCATAAAAATAATACTAACAAAAGTTTCATTATCAACCTCAATAGGGGAGGTATATAAATATGATATTAATTTACATATAATTTATAACATAAAATGCATGAATATTTACAAATATTTATTTCCTTTTCTCACTAGTCTGAGGATATTGACACATACAAGGCTTACAGAAATTTATTCCGTCTGGCTTTGGACCCACCAAACTACTTGTCCTGTCTGCTACCTGAAATCATTGTACAATGAGGGGTGAGCTTCACAAGCTCAGTGAATTTAATTTACTAAAAGTATTCCAAATTCCATAAATGGTCCTTTAATATTTAATCATTTATTTTTTTTCATAACTTGATGACAACTTTCTACTATCATTACACATGTCATACAATTCATTCTATATCAATATCTTTTTCTCAATCATTAATGCATCTTAAGACCATCAATTTATCTCATAATTACCTTGTAATGAGGTTCACATCATAAAGTCCATCATTTAGATGGTTCTTATCATTCTCTACTTCTTTCTTACATAATTGTCTCTCTCTGTGAGACAAAATCATCTATAAACATTTTCATAATAACATACCACACATAAGCATTTAGAAAATGCAGCAATAATTAAAATAAATGCAAATGCGTTAATAGTTATGATGGGAACGTCTTCCCACCTGTCGACAGGTTGTTATTATCTCAGACCGACCCTCTTCCGGTTCTTTACTTTGCAACTTAGTTCCGGTTGCCACAGAATTTTCTCAGCATATATCGGCTGGCACGGTGTCCCTTTTTATTCTAGTATATACCGGCTGTCACGGTTATTTCATTAGACCGGCCTCTTCCCGGTTCTTTTCTTTCTCATTTAATACACGTGCATATGAACAAAAATATGAAATATGCACATAAATAGTAATATAACAACTTATAACTTCAAAATAATTAAATTTGCTATCTTGACTATTCTCAAATTTATATAACAACAATTCCTTTAATTTCCTCTCATCCCAAATCACATCAAATAATCCATTATAGCTTGTCAAGATTCACTAAATTTTATCTCCTCAAAATTTGTATAAAAACATTTATTTATCTCATCAATAATTTATTTATCGCTTTTATTCTCCAATAAACTTATTATTCCCAAAAAATCACTTCTCATCAAAAAGTATTTCTACATGTCCAAATTTCCTATCATACCCATAATTCAATTTTCCATCTATCACCCAAGCATACATCAATAATTTATTTTAATATTATCACTAGATATTTCATTTTTATTTAGACTACTTAAAGTAACTTCAACTCACCACGTAGCACTTAAAGCTACTCGTGGATCACCTCCTTGCCTTTCCCGTTCTTCTTTAAAACTTCCCTCGATTGTTGACTACCAACACCTTCTGCTTTTCTGATAGTTTTTTCAAATTTTTTTTATGAAATTCTGCAATAAATGCCTTCAAAATCTTGCTCTTTAAACTTTATTTTGGGTTCCCAAGTATTTAAAGAAACAAACAAATTTGAAAGAGAAACGAATGAAATTCTGTGAGTAAAATTTTTTACTCTCGCATCACATATATATACAATGTTTGAGCTGAAATTTTAGGAGCCCATCTCTAAAGGTCTCCACACTTTGGAGATGTGTAAGGCAATTTGCAATTGCCTTAAATTTGCAACTGTCATCTCCCCAATTTATTTTACTGCCACGAACAGACTAAATGACATTTATACCAAATGCCTTTCTTTCTTTCCTTTTTTCTTACTCTAGCAGCAGGTCTGCTGCCACAATTTTTGACTTTTACATTCTTTTTTTTTTAATTTTCTTTCTTCTGGACGTTTTGGAAGTCCAATTTTTTTTACTATTTATATTTACTATTCTCATTTACTATTCATGTTTTTTTTAAGAATTATTTTATTCAATACTAATCTTTCGCGTAAATATATTATTTAAATTTCATAACATATTTATCAAATTACTTCTTTACAATTTCTTTACGAATACGGGTATTACAAGCATTCTACTATCACTACACATATTATAAGTCTCATTCTATATCAATCTCTTCTTCTTAATTGTTGTTTCACCTTAAGACCATCAATTATCTCATAATTACCTCGTAATGAGGTTCACAACGTAAAGTCTAACATTTAAATAATTACTATCACCTCATACTTCTATGTTTTTTCCCATTGTAACTGTCTCTCTCTATGAGACTCATCCATCTATAAATAAATTTAAAATAACACACCACACATCAACATTTCAGTAATGCAAGCAATAATTAAAACAGATGCAATGCATGAATTATTATTATGGGAACGTCTTTCCACATGTCGACATGTTTTTATTATCTTAGACCGATCTCCTCCCGATTCTTTTCTTTACAGCTTGTCCCGGCTGCCACGGAACTCATTTCCAGCATATACCGACTATCACGGTGTCTCTTTTAATTCGGCCTATACTGGCTATCATAGTTTTTCAATTAAACCGGCCCCTTCCCAGTTTTTTTCTTTATTTAATGCATATGTATATGAACAATGATATGAATTATGCATCTGAACAATGATATAAAAAAAAACAACATTAATTCAAATATTTTTATTCTCATTAGACCGACTACCTTCCCTGTTCTTTTATTCTCATTCATATATGAGTATGCATATAAATAATAAAATAAAAACAAGCATGTATTCAGATTAACTATTCTGATTTTTCTCAATTTATATAAAAATTTTCACTAAATTTCTCTCATCCCAAATCACATCAAATCATCTATTAAAGCTTGTCAAAATCCACAAATTTCATCCCAAATCACATCAAATCATCCATCAAAGTTTGTCAAGATCCACTAAATTTTATCTCCTCATAAATTGTATCAAAACATCAACCATAACTCATCAAGAATTTATTTATCACCATTATTATTAAATCAAGTCATTATTCTAATAATATTTTTTCTCACATAATAATTTTTCTATGTGTCCAATATTCATAACATATCTATCAACCAAATCTTTATCTATCACCAAAGCATATGCTAATAATTAAATTTAATATTATCACTAGATATTTCATTTTCATTTAGATTATTTAAAGTAAATCCAACTCACCACGTATTACTTAAAGCTACATGTGGATCACTTCATTGCCTTTCCCGTTCCTCTCAAAATTTCCCCCGGTTGTTGATCGTCAACACTTGACATCATATTTATATTAAGTTTCTAATTTATTCTTCAATTCGTTATAAACCACACCCTTTGAAAATTCTCACTTTGAGTTTGGGGAAATTTCATGAATACTAAAAATTCAAAAATAAACACTACGTTATTATGTTATGTTTTTCTGATAGTTTCTCGCGATTCTCTATGAAATTCCACCATAAACCCCTTCAAAATTTTTCTCTTTTAACCTTTCTTTGAGTCTCCAAGTGTTTAAAAAAATAAAATAATTTAAAAGAAACGAAACAAAATTTTGTAGGCATTTGTATAAATTACGATAAGTATATATATATATAAGAACACATGAAATGGCAACCCATCATTTTTGCAAAATATCAACATCTTAGGTCTTCACAAAGCCTTCCACATTTTGGCTATGTGGAAGGCATGCACACTCACCCTTAATAGTTTGGCAGCAGGTCTTGCTGCCACGTTTCATGGCTTGTTTTTTTTTTCCCCAAAAAATAATATAATGTTTAATATTATTATTATTTTTTCCCTTTCTTTCTTTCCTTCTTTTTGTTTTTTCCTTTTGCTGGACCTGGACGTCCAGATTTTTTTTGTAATTACACCCCACCCGTCCAATCTTTTTTTTCAAAATAATTATTTTATTTAATACTAAATCCTTCGCGTAAATATATTAATTTAATTTCATGTCATATTTATTAAATTACTTCTTTACCCTTACTTTATGATTACGAGTATTACAATTCTACCCACCTTACAAAAATTTCGTTCCTGAAATTTCCTTACCTAACTCAAGAAATAATTGTGAATAATATTTTTTTTATAGTTGTCTCACGCTTTCACGTAATCTTTTCAATATCCTTATTCCGTCAAAGAACTTAACTTAGTGAAATTATTTTATTATACAAGATTTGTTCTTTTTTGTCTAACATTCTCACTGGTACTTGTATATAAGCCTAATCTTTCTGGATTTCTATAACTTAGCTCGTAATATTATGAGATTTATTAAGTAAGCGCTTCCACAAACACGAAACGTGGAATAAGTTATGTCACTGCTTCAACTTTGCAGGCAAATCCAGGCTATTCACAAATAGCCCTACTTTCTCAACAACCTCATATGGTCCTATATAACTCAAATTCAGCTTTCCTTTTCTGTTTTAATCTCAATACACCTTTTCCTTGAGATATTTTTCAACACACCTAATCACCTACTTGAAACTCAAGAAGTCTTCTTTTATTATCAGTATAGCTATTTGGTCTATTCTGTATTACTTTATAGTTCTCTCTAACCAATTTGAACCTCTTAGTTGTTAACTTAATAATTGATGGACCATATATATTTCTCTTTCCCATTTCTTCCCAACATATAGGAGTTCTACACCTCCTACCATACAATGTTTCCATCGATGCCATCCCAATACTAGTTTGATACTGATTATTATAAGCAACTTCAATCGATGGCATGTAAGCATCCCAACTTACTAAGAACTCATCACAATTGCCCTTAACATATCTTCTAGTACTCTAATAATCCTTTATGTATGAGCATGAAAAATTATATTAAATTGCAACTGTGTACCTGTGGCTTTCTGAAAGTCTCTCCAAAACCAAGATGTAAATCTAGCATCTCTATTTGACACTATACTTCATGGTACATCCCTCTTTAATCCTGACCATCAGAATTTCTGTCTCAATCCTCTATACATCTTATTATTACTTGGTTGCATCGAATCTACATCATCATGTACCTTACTCAATATCTTCTTTCTCCACTCCACATCATTGGGAACACAAATTCATGTTCCTATATCAAAATACCATCATTTCAATTTTTTGAACTCATATTGCTTTCTAGTAAGCACTCAATTCTTTATCTTTTATATCTCTTCATTTCTACCTTACATCTCTAAAACATTTTACTATGGATGACTATACAACCATATTTATTGACCATGATCTTCTATCACTGCTATTCAATTTCATTCTTATCTCTTTTAAATCTATCATCAATTTCACATCATAATCCCCCATAGCAGTTAACCTTCTTGTAGAATTTCTACTCAATGCATCAGCTATCACCCTTTCATTTTTTAGATGATAGCAAATTATACAATCATCGTTACTAATCAACCCCATCTATCATCTTTGCCTCAAATTCAACTTTATCTGGATAAGTACGTATGTCACACTCTTATAACCCATGAATATCTCATAAGTGGCTCTATACAGATGATTTCTCCAATCTTTAAAGTAAACATTATAGCAGTCAACTCTAAGTCATAAGTAGGGTAATTTCTATCATGAATCTTCAATTGCCTAGAAGTATGGCCCACAGTTTTTCTATGTTATACATATCCCAATCATTGATGTGATGCATTACTATATACCACAAATCCTTCATCACCAAAAGAAAACACCAATACTGGAGCTGTAGTTAATTTCTCTTTTAGTAATTAGAAAATTTTTCTCACACTTCCCTCACCATACAAATCTCACATCTTTCCTGGTCAGTCTATTCAATAGTAATTTAATAATAAAAAAATTATAAAAGAATCTTCTATAATAACCAGCTAAGCCCAAGAAGATTTTAGTCTCAGTCACATTAGTTAGTCTTTCCCAACTTAACATTATCTCCACATTTTTTGGATCAACTGTTATACCATTTTTGGATATTATATGTTCCAAGAAAGTCATTTCTTTCAGCTAACACTTACACTTAAAGAACTTTGCATATAATTTCTCTCTCTTTATAATCTCCAACACACTGTCTAATGTTTCACATATTGTTCTTCCTTCTTAGAATATATCAGAATGTTAAATACAACCATAAACTTGTTAAGATATTGTTTAAACACTCTATTAATCAAATCCATGAATGTTTCTAGAACCTTAGTTAATCCAAATGACATCACGGAAAGCTTATGACCATAACGTTTTCTAAAAGCAGTCTTAGGCACATCTCCCTTCTCTATCCTCAATTGGTGATAACTTGATCTTAGGTTTATCTTAGAAAACACTCTCACTCTTTGCACTGCTCAAACAATTCATTTATCCTGAGAAAAAAGTATTTAGTCTTATTCAACTATTTTTAGTCTATACACAATCTCATTGTTCCATCTTCCTCCTTCACGAACAACGCAGGGGCTCCCTAAATATGTTAGGTACGATAAATTGTTTATCTAAAAATTCTTAAAATGATACGTTCAACTCTCTCAATTCAGCTGACATCATTTTATAGGGTTCTATTAAATATATGTGATGATCCTGGTATCACATCAATAGAGAATTTAATCTCCCTACTTGGAGGCAACCTAGACAACTCATCACGAAACACATCTAGAAAATTTTTCACTGCCAAGATTTCTTCTAACTTCCAATTTTCATTTTTAGAATCGATTATGTATGCCAAATACTTCTCACAACCCTTCTTTCTGGAATGATCAACCCAAGCATAATATGACGACAATCAATTCATTCTCAAAATTAAATGAAATTATATTATATTCGAAGATAATAAATCAGCTTCAGATTCTCTATGACTGATACGAATCACACAACCCTTGTAAGCATTTATGATTATCACTCTATCTCTAGTGGGAACTTCAACAGAAATATTTTGCATCAAAGGACTAATATATACTTCAATAGATTTCATATGAATATTGTATGCAAAAGAATGGGTTGCACCAAGATCAACCAATATTGATATATCCACATTCTTTATATATAAAGTACCTCAAATTAGAACAATTATGGGATAAATATCTTATCGGAATATATCTATAACAAACTTCTTTTTCTCGGTCATATATCAGATTACTCTTTCCCCTTGGTGGCACACTTACTTCCTTTGCCATGATTCTTAGTTCCCATAACCTGTCTCCCAAATCTAATGGTCTCATTAATAGTATTCTGAGTTATAAAAGTAGCAGATCTTGCTTGCCTCTGATTCCGTACCTCAATTCCTTGTGACAAGGAATGCCTCCTCTGGGTGGTCTCCCACCCTGCACACTCATACTAGTGCCACCTTTGGGTTCCTCAAATCTAGATCTCTTTTGCCGATTCCTCTTATCTCTAATTTTCATCACATCATTCTCAATTTGAAGTGTTATATCCACCAATCTGACATAATTTATATGTTTTATGTAAGATATTTTTTATAAAATCTTAAAACATAGTTCATCTTTGAACCTCTTACACTTCTTCTCCTTTAGGTCTACCATTTTTGTTACAACCATTGATGAGACCACGAATTTGCTATCATACTGAGCCACAGTTAACCCATTTGGCTCAAATAAATAAAATCTCTATCTTGTTGGGCTCTAAAGGTCTAAGGAAAGTATTTATCAAGGAAAACCTTCTTAAACCTATTCCAGGTTAAGGGTCTAATAACATCTGCACTTACCTTGGGAAGAATATTCTCTCATCATTTTAAAACTAACTTAAACGAAGCAAAGGCAACCATCTGTCTGTCAGTCATTGATAAAATACCAAATACTCCTTCTACCCGTTTCTCCCAAGACTCGGGCTTAAAAGGATTTATAGATCTTTTAAACAACCAGGCATTCAGCTTAATTATATCTCCCTGCATCTCATGCATAAACTCACTTTTCCACTTTTTTAACATTTATCATTATTGGATTTACAACAACCTCAGGTACTGCTCTAGGATGTTCATCAAGTCTATGCTATAAGTTATCAATTCTATCATCTGTTACCTTCATTTCTCGAGCATGTGTAAGGACTTATCTTAGCTCATCTCTTTCAACTTCAGATTCTCTCATACCTTTACTAATATCAATTATATTATTAATACATTCTCTTCTAGGAACGACAGATTCAGATTCAACCTCGACTTGTCAAAAAATATTGGGGGCCTACCACGCCCTCTCAAATCAACAACTTTAACTCTAGCTCTAGCGCGTCCACGTGACATCTTCAGACTACTAAATTATAATTTATTTAATCTTCCACTTTCTTACATTTTATGTAGTCTACAGAATCATAAAACTTAATGCTCTGATACCAAAATTGTAATGACCCATCCTGGGTTGGCTACCCCCGAGACGGTGTTATCACATCTTGAAAATCTCAGCATGACACATATATGCAACAGTAAAAAATAAAACTAACAAAAATTCTTTTACATCAATCCTCAACCATCAATAGGAGAGATACATCAATCTGATATCGACTAAACATTTTACACAACGTAAAATGCGTGAATATTTACAAATAAAATTTTTAATTTCATTTTCTCTTTTGTCTGAGGATGTAAACATGTACGTGACTTATAGATAAAGATTTCGTCTGAACTTCAACTCACCAAACTACTTGTCTTGCCTGCTACCTGAAATCATTGTACAATGAGAGATGAGCTTCACAAGCTCAATGAATTAAATTTACTAAAAGTACTCAATCTGTATAAAATGTCTTTCAATATTTAATCATTTCTATCACATACAACTTGATACTAGCATTCTACTATCACTACACATATCATAAGTCTCATTCTCTATCAATCTCTTCTTCTTAATTGTCGTTTCACCTTAAGACCATCAATTGTCTCATAATTACTATCATCTCATACATCTATGTCTTTTCTCACTGTAACTAACTCTTTCTATGAGACTCATCCATCTATAAATAAATTTAAAATAACACACCACACATCAACATTTCAATAATGCAAGCAATAATTAAAACAGATGTAATGCATGAATTATTATTATGGGAACTTCTTCCCACATATCGACATATTTTTATTATCTTAGACTGGGCCCCTCCCGGTTCTTTTCTTTACAGCTTGTCTCGGCTGTCACAGTGTTTCTTTTAATTTTAACCTATACCGGCTGTCACAGTTTTTCAATTAGACCGGCTCTTTCTCGGTTCTTTTCTTTATATAATGCATATGTATATGAACAATGATATAAATTATGCATCTGAACAATGATATAAAAAAAACAACATTAATTCAAATATTTTTATTCTTATTTAAACCGACTGCCTTCCCGGTTCTTTTATTCTCATTCAAATATGAGTATCCATATAAATAATAAAATAAAAATAAGCATGTATTCAGACTAGCTATCTTGATTTTTCTCAATTTATATAAAAATTTTCATTAAATTCCTTTCATCTCAAATCACATCAAGTCATCCATTAAAGCTTGTCAAGATCCACAAATTTCATCCCAAATCACATCAAATCATCCATCAAAGTTTGTCAAAATCCACTAAATTTCATCTCCTCATAAATCGTATCAAAACATTAACCATAACTCATCAAGAATTTATTTATCACAATTATTATTAAATCAACTTGTTATTCTAATAATATTTCTTCTCACATAATAATTTTTTTGTGTCCAATATTCATAATATATCTATCAACCAAATCTTTATCTATCACCAAAATATACGCTAATAATTAAATTTAATATTATCACTGGACATTTCATTTTTATTTAGACTACTTAAAGTAAATCTAACTCACCACGTAGCACTTAAAGCTACCTGTGGATCATTTCATTGCCTTTCCCCTTCCTTTCAGAGTTTCCCTCAGTTGTTGATCGTCAACACCTGACATCATATTTGTATTAAATTTCTAATTTATTCTTCAATTCATTATAAACCACACCCTTTGAAAATTCCCACTTTGAATTCGGGGAAATTTCATGAATGCTAAAAATTAAAAAATAAACACTACGCTATTACCTTCTGTTTTTCTGACAGCTTCTCGTGATTCTCTATGAAATTCTGTCGTAGACCCCTTCAAAAATTCTCTTTTAACCTTTCTTTGGGTCTCTAAGTGTTTAAAGAAATAAAATAATTTAAAGAAAACTAAACAAAATTTTGTAGGTATTTGTATATATATATATATATATATATATATATATATATATATATATATAAGAACACATGAAATGGTAGCCCATCCTTTTTGCAAAATCTTAGCATCTTAAGTCTTCACAAAGCCTTCCACGTTTTGGCTATGTGGAAGGCATGCACACGCATCCTTAATAGTTTGGCAGCAGGTCTTGCTACCACGTTTCTTGAGTGGTTTTTTTTTTTCCAAAAAATAATATAATATTTAATATTATTATTATTTTTTTCTTTTCTTTTTTTTCTTTTGCTGGAGCTGGACGTCCAGATTTTTTTTCTTCAAAAGATTTATTTTATTTAATACTAAATCCTTTGCGTAAATATATTAATTTAATTTCATGTCATATTTATTAAATTACTTCTTTACCCTTACTTTATGATTACGGGTATTACAGTGACATAATGGGTATTTACTTTATTTTTTTGAATTTCCATTCTAAGTCACCCAAAAAGCGAAACAAAAAAGCATATATGCTTTATAGAAATTTTCTTAAGCTTATCTTGCTCAATTGAGGTCGATAATGATGGAGACAGAGGGTACTGGTAAAGTAGACGGTGACAGAATAGGTGACGGTGATAGAGAGAAGAAAGATGGGTTTTTGTTTCACTTCATGATGATGGTGACGGAGTGTCAGATGAGAGAGCTGGATAAGGAGGACAATGAGATTTGGGGAGGTGATGGTGAGGAGATGGTGAGAGTGGAGAGACGTAGAAGAGAGAGAGGGAGAGATTCATGAGAGAGAGAAGACTCACAAATTGAATGGCCGTAGAAGATGAGAGAGAAGGCATGTTCCCCCAAAATGTCTGTTTCGGTTAGAGAGAGCATAGTGTTGGGTTTTAAATTTTGAAATTTTTAGACTCGTGTGAATGACAGACCAGCTATCACTTGATCATTGGTTAACCTTAGTCAGAGTTAAACTCATCAGCATTTTAAGTATAGGGTGGTTTCCACTCGAATGAGGCAAGAATTTTTCGCACTCAAGACTCAAAAGAAGCATAAAAAATGACATGGCTAATGGAATGTGAAATGGGAGCACTGTCTTTGGACCAGAATGCCTAGATGACTACTTGACTGCCCTAAAACGGCTGGATCAATGCTACCGGACCCTCCATGCCATGATTAGTGAGTATTGGATAGTGAATCATGAATGGATCATGTTGATGCCGCTTACTATTGGTGCTGACGTGGCTTGGGTGAGGACGTGGCTCTAATGAGGGTTTGACTTTAGTGAGGGCGTGGCCTGGCCCTGCACAAATAATAAGGGTGAACTGAAGACCCTTGGGGGGAGGAGCCTCCGAGGGTGCTTCGATGCTTAAGTTAGCAAAGACTCAAAGGAAAAACCGAGGGCTTGAATAAATCAAGTATAAGTGCAGATGTGTGTATGAATTGAATGGTGAAGTCCATACCTTGGCCCATTTATAGCCGTCTGCCAGTGGGGAGGGCATGATTACAAGCTCAGAAGAAGAGGTACTGTAGGGTGGCTGCAGGGCAAGGCGATCGTAGGGTAGCTGCAGAGCTGCAATAGGGTGGCTGGTGGCCGCAGGGTGTCAAGTCATAGGGGGGATTTGGGCGCAGGTTTTTCGGGCCATCCTTCGTGGGCTTGGAGATTTTACTGGGTCGAAGGGGATATTGGTCGCTTGTCTGGGCTGGAGGGGTCATTGGATCAGAACACTACTTGGGCTGGAAAGTCTAATTGGGCTTCTTATTGGTTTGGAACGTCCTGCCGGGCCTGAGGCTCTTCATGGGCTTGGAGATTTTACTGAGCCGAAGGGGATATTGGCCGCTTGTTTGGGCTGGAGGGGTCACTGGATCAGAACACTACTTGGGCTGGAAAGTCTAATTGGGTTTCTTATTGGTTTGGAACGTCCTGTCGGGCCTGAGGCTCATTTAGACTGGACCGCTCTGGTGGGTCTGGTGCTGATTTAAGTTAGAGCTTATTTGGGTCAGGGTTGTTCTGCTGGGCCTAGAGCTCATTTGGGCTGGGGTTGTTTTGCTGGGCCTGGAGCTCATTTGGGTCGGAGTATTTTGGGCCATATCACAGGCCCCCCACTTCCTTGGGTACATTCATGTGCTTAAGTATTTTGTTGGGATGGGCTTTAAATTGAACCCAGAACTTGCGTGGGGGCGGGGCCATTACTGCCTAGGAGAGCGAAAAGTCATCTTGAAACCGTGAAAGTAGTTATGCGTTTGGGTGGTTGCCCTTGGCAGTCGGACCGTCACTCTCGGGAGGCGAAAGGTCGTATGGAAAAGTGAAAAGTCTCATCTTTTTCCTCTTTCTGCATTTATTCCTCTTCGCTGAGCGTGTTTTCCCTTCTTATAAATAGGGGTCTCTGACACCTTTTGTTTTAAGCAGAAACGAGTTCAGTTTCTGAAGAGTTTGAGAGGGAGATATCACTTTCTGGTAGTGGAAACATTTACTTAGGTAATACCGAGGGTAATGATCTCAGAGAGAGAGAGAGGAGTCATCAGTCTCTTGAGGGTTTCATGGAAGTCAAAGAGGAAGACGAGGCTACCCTAGAGGAGGATCATGGTTCAACGACCATGGTCTTCTCCTAGATTTCAAATGAGGGACATGACTTCTTTCAGATTCCGAGTGGAGGTAAGGACCTCTTCCAGATTTCGAGTGGGAGCTGGGAGGGTTCCTTGTGCCAAGACCTTCTCTGTTCCCAGGAATGGAAGAAGAAGAGGGACATGGTTGACCCCAAAGGAGTACCACAGATTCATTTAAAGTTCGGGGGGCTGTATCTCTGGATGGTGGGCTCCTCGGCCCCTTGAGCTTATTCGAACCGAAGAAGAAGAGGGGGGGCTTGTTCCTGGTCCTTGGAAGTTGAGAGTAAGGCGAGGCCATTCTTCTGGTGGCAGCAAGATAAGGGGGCTGCAGCTTCCCCTTCCTTGCCCTAGGGTCGCTGTCCTTTTCTTTGTACTTCGAGACCGTTAGGGCCCTTTTTACTTTGTACTTCGAGGTCGTTAGTGGTAATTCTCTGAATTAATAAAATATCTTTTCTTTCAATCTTTGCTTTGCATGATATCTTTTCCTTTCATACTTAATTCGATAAAACAAACTTTGATTTGATAAAACAAACTTGATTCTGGGCCCAAGGCCGAACGTTAGTAGCGTAGATTAGACCCTCAGACTTTTTGGATCATCTGGCATAGCGATTGGTAAGGCTCAGACTTTTGGAGAACTGTTGGAGAATCACACCGAGCGATAAACAAGGCTCGGACTTTTGGAGAACCGTTGGAGAATCGTGTCGAGCGATAGATAGGGCTCAGACTTTTGGAGAACCGTTTTAGAATCGTGCCGAGCGATAGATAAGGCTCAGAATTTTGGAGAATTGTTGGAGAATCGTGCCGAGCGATAGACAAGGCTCAGACTTTGGAGAACCATTGGAGAATTATGCTGAGCGATAGACAAGGCTTGGACATTTGGAGAATCGTGTCGAGCGATAGACAAGGCTCGGACTTTGGAGAACCGTTGGAGAATCGTGCCCAGCGATAGACAAGGCTTGGACTTTTGGAAAAATCCTTGCCGAGCGTTTGCAACGCAGTTCATACGCTCGAACTTTTTGGAGAATCTGACCGAGCGTTGACAAGGCTCAGATCTTTGGAGAAATCCTAGCCGATCGTATGCAATGCAGCTCATACGCTTGAAATTTTTGGAAAATACGATTGAGTGTTGACAAGGCTCGGATTCTTGGAGAAATCCTGGCTGAGCGTATGCAACGCAGCTCATACGCTCGGACTTTTTGGAGAGTACGACCAAGCGTTGACAAGGCTCGGATCTTTGGAGAAATCCTGGCCGAGCGTATGTAACGTAGCTCATACGCTCGGACTTTTTGGAGAATACGACTGAGTTTTGACAAGGCTCAGATTCTTGGAGAAATCCTGGCCGAGTGTATGCAACGCAGCTCATACACTCAGACTTTTTGGAGAGTACGACTGAGCGTTGACAAGCTTTGATTTGTGGAGAGATCCTAGCCGAGTGTATGCAACGCAGCTCATACAATCGAACTTTTTGGAGAGTATGACAGAGCATTGACAAGGCTCGAATTTTTGGAGAAATCCTAGCTGAACGTATGCAACGCAACACATACGCTTGAATTTTTTGGAGAATCCAACCTAGCGTTGACAAGGCTCAGATCTTTCGAGAAATCCTGGCCGAGCGTATACAACGCAGCTTCTACGCTCGAACTTTTTGGAGAATACGACCGAGTGTTGACAAGGCTCGGATTCTTGGAGAAATCCTGGCCGAGCGTATGCAATACAGCTCATACGCTCGGACTTTTTGGAGAATATGACCGAGCATTGACAATGCTCGGATTCTTGGAGAAATCTTGGCCGAGTGTATGCAGCGCAACTCATACACTCAGACTTTTTGAAGAATACGACCGAGCGTTGACAAGGCTCAGATTCTTGAAGAAATCTTGGCCGAGCGTATGCAATGTAGCTCATACACTATGACTTTTTGGAGAGTACGACTGAGCGTTGACAAGGCTTGGATATTTGGAGAAATTCTGGCAGAGCGTATGCAATGCAGCTTATACGCTCGGACTTTTTGGAGAATACAACCGAGCGTTGACAAGGCTCAGATTCTTGGACAAATCCTGGCCGAGCGTATGCAACGCAGTTCATACGCTCAGACTTTTTGAAAAGTACAACCGAGCGTTGACAAGGCTCAGATCTTTGGAGAAATCCTGGTCGAGTGTATGCAACGTAACTCATACAATTGTACTTTTTTGGAGAATACGACCGAGCGTTGACAAGGCTTGGATTTTTGGAGAAATCCTGGTCGAGCGTATGCAATGCAGCTTATACGCTCGGACTTTTTGGAGAATACAACCGAGCATTGACAAGGCTCAGATTCTTGGAGAAATCCTGGCCGAGCGTATGCAACGTAGTTCATACGCTCAGACTTTTTGAAGATTACAACCGAGTGTTGATAAGGCTCAGATCTTTGGAGAAATCCTGGCCGAGTGTATGCAACGCAACTCATACACTTGTACATTTTGGAGAATACGACCGAGCGTTGACAAGGCTTGGATTTTTGGAGAAATCCTGGTCGAGCGTATACAATGCAGCTTATACGCTCTAACTTTTTGGAGAATACAACCGAGCGTTGACAAGGATCAGATTGTTGGAGAAATCCTGGTCGAGCGTACGCAACGCAGCTCATAAGCTCAGACTTTGTGGAGAGTACGACCGAGTGTTGACAAGGCTTGGATTTTTGAAGAGATCCTAGCCGAGCGTATGCAACGCAGCTCATACGGTTAGACTTTTTGGAGAGTAAGATAGAACGTTGATAAGGCTTGAATTTTTGGAGAAATTCTGGCTGAGCGTATGCAATGCAGCTCATACGCTCGGACTTTTTGGAGAATCCAACCGAGTGTTGACAAGGCTCAGATCTTTGGAGAAATCCTGGCCGAGCGTATGCAATGCAACTTATACGCTCGGACTTTTCGGAGAATACGACCTAGCGTTGACAAGTGATAATAGCCATTAAATGCATTATATTCGTACTTATTTGTTAGCACTTTAGGGTTGATTTAGGTCTTAATTGCATTTTTATTCATTAACAACTCTAAAGTGGTATTTTTGGAGCATTAATTTATTTCGGTGCATTTTTCAGGTATCTTGAGTTAAAGGAGATGGAAAAGCTATCATCATTTTGAAACACGAAGTTCCATTAAACACTCAAGCAAAAGAATGATCGCGGAAGAGCCAAGATGAAGAGAAACTAAGGAAGGAGTTTTCACTAAGTTGCTGGAGTTGGCATACAAATCAACCATCTTCACAAATTAAACTGTATCGATGTAGAAAGAACCAGGAAGTGTGCCACATATGGTTAGAAAGATATGGAAGTCTAATTTCTGGAGGATTTTACGGTTCGTTAAAATCATTCTTTAGAGGAAGTTATGGCGATTTTAGCGGACAGAGGTCAGACTTTCTGAATCAGCGCGCGCACAGCCTTGTGCATTCCGAGTTTGACCCTAATTAGGTCTTTAATGACTTATTCAAACCCTAAAACACCCCTAGACCTTGTATACTATAAATATACCACTTAGGGTTTGTAATTGGATATTGAAAAATCTGGAGAACTCAAGAGAGCAGCAACTTTCCTTCCATTGTGCAACCATGAGCCCCATGGCTAACTAATCTCCAAGCAAGGAGAAGGAATGAATCCCTAGGTGTAGTTGTTTCTATTTCCCTTATTTGATTCAGTTGTAATGGAGCTTTAACGCTCAAATATTGTTATGATTTACTTTTTATTCTAATTATAAAGATTTCATCTAATCCGGTGATTGTATCTTTTTCCTTGATATAGATTTAGTCATGCTTTCTTTATGTCAAGATTATTTGGGTATGATTGAGTCTGGTAGATCTAGCCTTTAGGTTTGTCCATTACTGCAATATTGTCATCAAAGATATATGTGCATGAATTGAAAATATAGAGTATTTCATAACAATCAAATTAGGGTTTATACATGTGCTTTAATTGAATATTTGCCGATTGCCTGTTTGGGATGTGAAACTTGCAATCGAGATAAAAACAACTGAATCAAGTTAGGATTAGGGCAACAAACCTAGGGAGGATTCTCGGATCCTTGTTGTTTCTCCATTATATTTCACAATCTACTTTACACAATTGTCTCACTATCAAATTTCAGATTCTATATTTAATTTGATCATATCGTCTCATATTAAAGTTTACACATTCCTTTATAGTTAATTTGTCTCCCTGTGGAATCGACACCCCAAAGCCGTACTACAACACCGCGTTACTGTTTTGGGCGTAATCAAATTTTGGCGCCGTTGCCGGGGAGACGCGCTTACGAACAAGGAAAATTGTCAACTTTGAGACAAAACGGTAATATCGTTCTTTTCTTGAAGTCTTGATTTTCTGATTTTTTTTTATTTTTTTGTTTTTTGCTCTTTGTTTTGATTTTTTTTAATTAATTAATTAATTTATTTTCTTTCTGTTTTATTTATTTCCCCTAACATGGCCGAAAATCACAATGAAATTGTTGCTAGGACACTTAAAGACTACTTGCACCCTAGCCGAATAGCCACCCCATCTTGTATCATGTTCCCCCTTAATGTTCAACAACCTGATTTTAAGCCGGGCATGATCCAATTGCTACCAACCTTCCATGGGTTTGAGAATGAAAACCCCTATGTCCACATTAGGGAATTTGAGGAAATAATAGCAACTTTTTACAGTAGGGCTGATATGATAGACACCGTTAAACTTAGGTTTTTTCCTTTTTCACTTAAGGAAAAAGCCAAGGCTTGGCTATACTCATTAAGGCCTAGGTCCATAGGTAGTTGGGATGAGATGACACGAGTTTTCTTCCAAAAACACTTCCCAACCCATAAGACCAATAACCTCAAGAGACAAATCTCAAACTTTGCACAAAAAGAGAGCGAAACCTTATATCAAGTTTGGGAACGTTTCAAGGACCTGTTGAATTCTTGTCCACACCATGGGTATGAGAGTTGGCGGGTAGTTAGCTATTTCTATGATGGACTCCTAAGTAGGGAAAGGCAGTTCATAGAAATGATGTGCAATGGAGATTTTCTTCAAAAAGATCCCGACCAAGCCATAGATTTCCTAGATGACCTATCAGAAAAATCCTACACTTGGACAGGACCAAATGCCATGGAAAGCACTAGGAGAAATCAACTCGCTGGGATTTATCAACTTAAGGAAGAGGATAACCTTAAAGCCCGTTTAGAGGCCCTAACTAAGGAAATTGAAGCCTTAAAAACTAGAAATGCTAGGGCTCCTGAACCGGTTGCTAGGGTAGATTCCTATGAGCCTTGTTTCATGTGTAATGGGGTGGATCATTTACCTAAGGATTGTCCAATTTATTTTGAGATGAAGGAAGAGTGTAATGCTGTAGGTATACCCTTTGGGAAACCACACTCACCCTACTCTAACACCTACAACCCCGGTTGGAAAAATCACCCAAATTTTAATTGGAAACCCGATACACAACCTCCTGCCCACTCAAGTACCCAATGGCAACCGGAAGCAACTTCATATAATGCACCTCAACAATCTTTACCTTTGGAAGATATGTTTAAGTCATTTATGCAGGTGCATGCCAAGAATGTGGAAGATCAAGGCAAAATAAATCAACAGCTGTTAGAGGAGCAACAAGGGATCAAAGTGGAATAAAAAGAGATAAAGAGCCAACTCACTAAGTTGATTAGTTTCTTGGCGATTCAAAAGCAAGGACAGTTTCCTTCGCAAACACAACAAAATCCAAGGGGACAACATATGGCACAAACCTCTAACCCTGGAAATCAAAATGTTAAAGAGGTTAATGCCATAATCACCCGTAGCGGTAAGAAAATTGATGGTCCCACTCTACCATCAAACTTGAGTAACAAGGATGAAACCCCCAAGGAACAAGAGGCCCGTGATGTTTATCGCCCACCGGTGCCTTTCCCTCAAGCACTCCTTAAACCTAAGGAGATAAATTCAGCGTCAAAAGGTGAGATTCTTGAACAACTTCAGCATGTTAAAATTAACCTCCCTATTCTTCATGTTATAAAACAGATTCCCAACTATGCTAAAGTCATCAAGGATCTATGCACACTCAAGAAGAGGCATCATGTGAAGAAGACGACATTCCTAAGGGAGCAAGCAAGTGCAATAATTGACAGCAAGACACCGCCCAAATATAAAGATCCGGGCTGTCCAACAGTGGCTTGTCAAATTGGAAACAAATCTTGTGGCCAAGCATTGCTAGATTTGGGTGCTAGTGTGAACCTCATGCCATACTCCATGTACTTGCAACTCGGTCTAGGTGAGATCAAACCAACCTCCGTGGTACTTCAATTAGCGGATAGATCAGTAAGAAAACCAAGAGGTATTGTAGAAGATGTTTTATTGCAAATTGATAATTTCTACTATCGTGTTGATTTTTTGGTTTTAGATACTGTTTCTACTATAAACACGGAGTCCAAAATTCCTTTGATACTTGGAAGACCATTCCTTGCCACTGCCAATGCCCTCATTAATTGTAGGAATGGCTTAATGACATTATCATTTGGAAATAGAACTTTAAAGGTAAATGTTTTCCGAGTCTCAAAACAGCCACATGAAGAGAATGAGTGTGTCGATACTTACACGGTTGATAAGCTCAATTTGGAGGATGAACACACTAAAGATAATTCTATGGAATTCCCTCCTAATAATTTTAAGTTCAATGATTCTTTAATTTATTCCCATGCCGTTAATGTTGTTGATATTTTTGATAAGTCACAGGAATTTATTAAAAAATCATTGCAACCATGCTTTGAGGAGTCACTTGAGAGAAGTCACATGGATGCGAGAACCAAATACCCTACTGCTGATAGTGAGTGGGCAACACCAAGAACACTTGAGCCATATGCGGTGGACTTTAAGTATTCATTGCCAAAAGATTAGCATTAAGGCTATTAAATTGGAGCCTCATTTTCAGCACCACAATGAGGCCAGCAGTGAGAGTGGTGCAACGTCTGGCCGAAGACGTAAAACTTAGCGCTCATGGGAGGCAACCCACAACATATCCTTTTATTTTTACCGTTTTTAATATTTCTTTTTCTTATTTATTATTATTATTTTGTTGTTTTCTAGTATTAACTTAGTATTTCTTTTTCAAGGAAAATATACGAAGCAGTTCAAATGGTGGAGCACAATTTTCAGCTTCTGTGCACCTTTGGCTACAAAGGGAGTTTCTTTTACTCTTTCTTTTACATTGAGGTCAATGCAATTTTTAAGTTGGGAGTGGAAGAAACACATCTCTTTGTTTCCATATTCTTTATTTCCATACATTTTTTTCCTTTGAACTGCTTGGTTTCATTTTCTTTTTTGTTTATTTTTAGCATGCTTTGTGTTTGCCCTAGAGTTAATTCACATGTCAATGATATGAACTTAATTGAAATAACATATAGCATGTAGAAGAAGTTAAATTCTATTTCAGTTTGAGAATAATTTAAGTGTCAATCTTGATTTGGTTTGAGACTCTAGTTTGTGGTAAGATTGAATGATTAGTCTAAAACATCTAGAAAAGTTTTATGTGCGATTGATTGTGAATATTTTTTCGGTCTCAACAAGCTCTAGAACTTATTTGATAATTACTTGAGGCGAATTCCTAGAATGCACACTACTGAGGATATGATATAGGCCATTTTTGAATAATTTGAGCCTTTCAAACCTTCCCTTACAATATATATATCACTAGTCACCTATTTGAGCCATTTTTCTTGAAAAATAATTTGAGCCTTGTTTCTTTCAAAAACCCATTTACTTACCCTTATGAGCCTAGAAATATTTTATCCTTACCCTTCTTTTAAAAGAACTTAGTGTACACATTGTTGAGAAGCACTTAAGAGGAGTAAGGATGGAAATATGAAAAATCATAACCCAAGTATATTAAAGAAGATAAGTTGGGGGTTGTGGAAAAGAAAAAAAAAAAAAAAAGAGAGATGAATGAGTATTTGCCAAAAACAGAAAAAGAAGAGAAGTATGGCAAAGAAAGAAGAAAAAGAAAAGAAAAAGTGGTGACTTGTCAAGAGATATGCTTTTATAAAAAATTGTTGAAAGAGTTGAGCATTGAAGTAAAGTTATCTAGTGCTTGAAAGTGGTTGTGTTTAAAGCTAAGAGATTAAGTTCTTTTACTTGCAAATCCTTCTCGTTTTTCCTTAACCTTTACCTTGGCCTAACATTACAAGCCTATTAAAGACCTATTGATCCAATGAAGTGTGATTTTTTCTACAATAGTGGAGAATGATTTGAAAGATAAGCCTATGGAGCTTGTTTATGTGATTTATGTCACACAATTTGTTATGTTTTTAGAGGCCAAGACTTGTATTCATGAATGTTGTGCATAAAATCATCCGGGTGTTCGGACTAATGAATTGTGGTAAGATGGATGTTAAGAGTCAATAACGATTTTAAGATTGATGTTTGGATTACTTTTGGACTTAGCTAAAATTTAATGATTCTATGTGCCGTATGTTATGTACAATTTTTGAGACAAAAAGTGAATTACTCTTTGTTCAACGCTAGCATTGCTTTATGTTGTTTTTAACTCCTACCATAGAATTCATCTCTTGTTTTCGCTTGAATTGCTAGGGACTAGCAATAAGCTAGTTGGGGGTTGTGATAATAGCCATTAAATGCATTATATTCGTACTTATTTGTTAGCACTTTAGGGTTGATTTAAGTCTTAATTGCATTTTTATTCATTAACAACTCTAAAGTGGTATTTTTGGAGCATTAATTTATTTCGGTGCATTTTTCAGGTATCTTGAGTTAAAGGAGATGGAAAAGCTATCATCATTTTGAAACACGAAGTTCCATTAAACACTCAAGCAAAAGAATGATCGCGGAAGAGCCAAGATGAAGAGAAACTAAGGAAGGAGTTTTCACTAAGTTGCTGGAGTTGGCATACAAATCAACCATCTTCACAAATTAAACTGTATCGATGTAGAAAGAACCAGGAAGTGTGCCACATATGGTTAGAAAGATATGGAAGTCTAATTTCTGGTGGATTTTACGGTTCGTTAAAATCATTTCTCTAGAGGAAGTTATGGCGATTTTAGCGGACAGAGGTCAGACTTTCTGAATCAGCGCGCGCACAGCCTTGTGCACTCCGAGTTAGACCCTAATTAGGTCTTTAGTGACTTATTCAAACCCTAAAACACCCCTAGACCTTGTATACTATAAATATACCACTTAGGGTTTGTAATTGGATATTGAAAAATCTGGAGAACTCAAGAGAGCAGCAACTTTCCTTCCATTGTGCAACCATGAGCCCCATGGCTAACTAATCTCCAAGCAAGGAGAAGGGATGAATCCCTAGGTGTAGTTGTTTCTATTTCCCTTATTTGATTCAGTTGTAATGGAGCTTTAACGTTCAAATATTGTTATGATTTACTTTTTATTCTAATTATAAAGATTTCATCTAATCCGGTGATTGTATCTTTTTCCTTGATATAGATTTAGTCATGCTTTCTTTATGTCAAGATTATTTGGGTATGATTGAGTCCGGTAGATCTAGCCTTTAGGTTTGTCCATTACTGCAATATTGTCATCAAAGATATATTGTTGTTTCTTGTTAAACTTAAAGGATAGATCATATGTGCATGAATTGAAAATATAGAGTATTTCATAACAATCAAATTAGGGTTTATACATGTGCTTTAATTGAATATTTGCCGATTGCCTGTTTGGGATGTGAAACTTGCAATCGAGATAAAAACAACTGAATCAAGTTAGGATTAGGGCAACAAATCTAGGGAGGATTCCCGGATCCTTGTTGCTTCTCCATTATATTTCACAATCTACTTTACACAATTGTCTCACTATCAAATTTCAGATTCTATATTTAATTTGATCATATCGTCTCATATTAAAGTTTACACCTTCCTTTATAGTTAATTTGTCTCCCTGTGGAATCGACACCCCAAAGCCATACTACAACACCGCGTTACTGTTTTGGGTGTAATCAACAAGGCTCGGATTTTTGGAGAAATCTTGGCCGAGTGTATGCAACGCAGCTCATACACTCGGACTTTTTGGAGAGTACGACTGAGTGTTGGCAAGGCACAGATTTTTGGAGATATCCTGGCCGAGCGTATGCAACGCAGCTCATACGCTCGAACTTTTTGGAGAATACAACCGAGCATTGACATGGTTCGGATTTTCGGAGAGATCCTAGCCGAGTGTATGCAACGCAGCTCATACACTCGGACTTTTTGGAGAGTACGACCGAGTGTTGATAAGGGTTGGATTTTTGGAGAGATTCTGACCGAGTGTATGCAACGCAGCTCATTCGCTCGAACTTTTTGGAGAATCCAACCGAGTGTTAGAGACTTGAGAGTAATTTATGTTCGTGTAGCTTCCTCCTCTCTGCGCGCGTGAGCCTCTGTGTCTACCCTGGCCTACAGGTTTATCATACTATAGGCATGACAAAAGATGGCGGCTGACAAGAAACGGCGGTGGGTTAGTTACGGCAGAAGGCACATCTTTGTGACAACTGGCACCTTGGAGACTGGAAACGGCGCCTGGGGAACAGCAAGGGGTGCGTCCTTTCATCTGTCGCGCGGATTGACGTTCCTTGATTCTGCTGCCAAAGCTTCTATATAAGCGGGTTCCCTCTTCTTTCAATTTTCACTTTGCATTTTTTGAGAGATCTTGAGTATTAGTTAGAGTCTGAGAGCGCTCGGCGTTTTTAGGAGACTTCTAAAAAAGCCTTTCCTTTCTAGGTGAGATGTCTGGCGATAACAATTCTAGTGGAGCTCTGTCCAGGGAGTTAGAGGAGGAGACGGACGCTTCTTCTAGTGATGAAGTCTCTTCTCAGAAGGCGACTCCTAGGGAAGGATAGGCCCTTGTGCTGTATGAGTGAGATAGAGGGAAGGGCGAGGAGGCAGAGACGTCTAGAGAGGGGGATGTCTGGGCGTCAATGCTTATTAGGGATGACGCCCTAGATACTGAGAGGGAGGAATGGACGTTCGAAGCGAATTTCATTTCGAGCGTAGTGGAGGAAGCCAGCCTTGTAAGGATGAGGGTCAAGTATAGGATCCCCTTGGATTTTCACATGAGGGCCCCCGAGGGTGAAGAGAGGGCCTGCAACCCCTTGTCGAGCCGGGTGCCTTATGAGCTGTGTGTTTATGAACACCAGCTTAAGGTCAGGCTCAGACTTCCTCTCCACCCCTTCCTCTGCTCGATACTTAGATATTTTGGCATTGCAATGAGCCAGCTGGTACTCAATTCGGTCTGGCTGATCTTGGCGTTCATTGCTGTATGCCAGGAAGTTGGAGGGGTGCTGAACATCAATGTGTTCAAGGTGCATTTTTAGCTGGCCCGATTTAGTCATTCGGGATGGGTTATTGTCAGCTCGAGGTGGGGGATAAGCGTGCTGAAGGAGAAGCCTTCCTCCATAAAGCGGTGGAAGAAGGGCTTTTTCTTTGTTCAGAGCGCTGAGAGATTTGATGTCCCTTTCAATTGGAGTCTGGAGCGTGTTGGTAAATACAAAAAACCACACCTCTTGCCTCGTGAGCAGGAGACGTTGAAGGTGATGCTGGTCGTGCCCCTGGACATCGAAGTGCTCGGTGATAACGAAGAACTCCACAGACGCGGCCTGTTCCCAGCCCTCCCCCGAGCCTCGAGCATGGTAGTCGCTTATTTACTAGTTTATAGAAACCTTGTCTTTTTCTTCCAAGTCTTTAATGGTGTCTTTTTTGTCCTTTGTGCAGACAAGGAGATGGCAGCGATGGCCAGACACTTGGCTCGCGAGAAGAAGAGGGTCGCGGAGGCTAGCGGATCCGAGAAAAAGAAGAAGGCCAAGGTCCTGTCCGTGGTTCCAGCTCCCGCCGACAGTTCCTCGAGGCACCTGACTCCTAAGGAATGGGTGGACCTAGTTGCCCTTCCTCCTCTAAGGGTATCTCCTCCTCAGGAAGCGTCTGGAATGGCCCCCATTTTCACTCCAAGGTGGGATCTGAAGACGGACGACTCCATGTTTGCCAATCCTAGGGTGGCTCGTGAGCATCTGGTGCTGGGGATTCCTTATCGCGATGTGGTGGATGCTTCGTCAAAGCCTATTGAGGCGTTGTGCTCGACCGCAGAAGTTGCCTTTTCTCAGGTAATGCTTGTCTCGCTTTTTAGTTGGTCCACATATTCTGACTGTTCCTGACGGGGCTGCTCTTTTTACGCCAGGGTTCTTACTGGGGTGCTTTCTCGGCGCACCCTGGACATGGTGGATCGTCAGGCCAAGACTCAGCACAGGTTGGAGGAGTCCTAGAACTTAGCCCATGACTTGTCTCTCTCTCTCTTGAGACGGCAGAGAAGGATAGGGCGGAGGCAACCTTTGAGAGGGATCACTGGCACCGAGCTGAGGAGGTTTTGAGGGAGGAGTTGGAATTGGTTCGCCTCCGGGCCACGGAGAATGAGGCATCCTTGACAAAGGAAGGGGGCAATCCAATACTTCAAGGGCTTCAATGAAGCCAAGAGAAGGGTTGTGCTCTTTTTTTCGGAGATGGAATTCTCGGGTCTTGACTTGGCGGCCGATTCGGAAGGGTCTGATGTTGCATCTTTAGGAGAGGTTGTAGAGGGGATTGCTAGCGCCGGCGCCCAGGAGGGTCTGGGGAGTGAGACCCAACCAACCCCAGAGGGTGAAGCTGGGGAGATGGTAGATGGCGAGGCTGGAGCGGGGAGTGATGCCAATTAGGCTCCCGCCTCCTAGAATAGGCTTGCTTTTGTATCCTAGGCGATAATACCCTACTTTTGTACTATCATTTTAACTTAATAAAATTTATGGAGTCCAGACTTTCAACTTTATTAAATTCTTGCTTTTACATTTCATTGGTAAAACTTTCGGAGATTCTTCGCGTTCCAAGTGCGGGGAATGGGGTTGCCATCCATATCTTCGAGCTCGTAAGTGCCGATTCGATAAACCGTTCGAATCTAGTAAGGGCCCTCCCAGTTCAAGACGAGCTTCCCCATAAGGCGAGGGTGGGACACTTCACTCTTGCGGAGGACGAGGTCATGCAGCTTGAAGTCTTTGGGCCGAACTCGGGAATTATAGTAACCAGCAGCCCTCTGCTGGTAAGCAGCTAGACGGATTTGGGCTTTGTCTCGGGCTTCGTCAACCAAGTCCGCATTCATCTTTAACCCTTCCTCGTTGTTGCTTGGTTCAAAGTATTGTACTCACATCGATGGGACCCCAATTTCGAGAGGGATGACGGCCTCTACTCCGTATATCATGAAGAAGGGAGTTTCTCCTATGGGCGTTCACACTGTGGTGCGATAGGTCCAAAGGATATTGGAGAGTTAGTCGGCCCACTGTTTATCTACCTTATCCAATCTTCTTCTAATCCCTTGGAGAAGGGTCCTGTTGGTTACTTCAGCCTGGCCATTGGCCTGAGGATACCCAACGGACGAGAACCTGTGCTCGATATGGAGGTTATCACAAAATGCTTTAAACCTGGAACTGTCAAATTGTTTTCCGTTGTCGGTGATCAATATCTGGGGGATCCCAAACCAGCACACTATTGACTTCCAAACAAAATTCCTGGTTTGGTGATCTGTGATGCTGCCAACAGCTCTGCCTCAACCCACTTGGTGAAATAATCAATGGTCACAATGAGATGCTTCTTCTGCCCAGTGGCTGTTGGGAACGGGCCAAAGATATCCATCCCCCACATGGTGAAGGAGAGGGGATTGGTGATGGAGACAAGAGGGTTAGCAGGGCGGTGCGATATCGGAGACCATCGCTGGCAGTTCTCGCATTTCTTTACTAAGTCTACTGCATCGTCCTTCATGGTGGCCCAATAGTACCCTTGGCACATAACTTTGAAAGCTAAGGCCCGAGCTCCCAGGTGGTTCCCGTATATTCCTTCATGGACTTCTCGTAGAGCATATTCGACCTCCTGTGGCCTGAGGCATCGTAGATAAGGTATGGTCAGAGCTCTTTTGTACAGTTGACCTTCCATGTGGGTGTATCGCGAGGCACAGGAGATTAGTCTCCTAGCTTGATCCTTTTTCTCGGGTATCGTGCCATCTTTTAGATACTGGAGGATTGGGTCCATCCATATGGGTCCTTCCTTTACCGGCAGGACAGGAGCCTCATCTATACTTAGTGCGGAGAGAGTTTCCTGATAGACAGCTCGGTTCGTTACCAAGTACTAGGAGGAGGCCAAGTTAGCCAGGGCATCTGCCTTGGAGTTTTCGGTCTGAAGGATGTGAGTTATCCGAAATGTCTCGAACATGGCGGCTAACTCCTTCACCTTTCGGAGATATTGGGTGAGTTTCTCCCCCTTGGCCTCAAACTCTCCCATTACTTGACTCACCACCAATTGAGAGTCGCTGAACGCATCTATAACCTCGACAGCCAATGCTTTGGCCAACCTTAGGAGAGCTTCGTACTCTGCTTCGTTATTGGACTTAAATTTTCTATGTCTTCGGCCAAACCAATCAAAATTCCTCTACCTTCCTAGACTATACCTTCACAACACGAGGGTGAACTACTAACAGATCCCTCTGAATTTAGAAGTATGGTTGGAGGTCTTCAGTACTTAACCATGACCTGACCTGATATTGCGTATACTATAAATCTAGCTAGTTAGTTTTTGTATGCTCTCCACATGGCTCATTTTCAGCTTGTTAAACGCATCTTTCGCTATTTATGTGACACTAATAATCATGGGTTACTTCTTGCTTCTACAAAGGATTTTTCTCTTTCATGCTATACAGATGTTGACTGGGTCGGCAGCCCTGACAGTCGTCGGTCCACCACAAGTTATACTGTCTTCTTTGGACCCAATATTATTCCTTGGAAAGCAAAGTAACTACCTACTATGTCTTGTTCCAGCATTGAATCTGAATATCGATCCCTCACCTATGTTGTAGCTAAGACTTACTGGGTTCGCCAGCTTCTTTATGATTTACATGTGTTCTTAACTTGTCCAGTTCGAGTGTATTATGATAACATTAGTGCCACTTATCTTCTTGCTAATTTAGTGTTTCATGCTCGTACCAAGCATATTGAGATAGATTTTCACTTTGTTCATGAAAAAGTAGCCCAATACAATGTCCAGATATGGTATATTCCTACTGATGTAGAACTTGAAGATATCTTCACTAAATGATTGTCATCACCACGACTTCTTCAACATAAAAGTAATCTATCAGTGGTTTCACCACATTCGGATTAAGGGGCGTGTAAATGAATATACTCCTAATGTAAATAATATTAGGAAATTTTAGTCTATTGTAAATGGGAAACCTAAGTCCTATTAGGACTCTTCTATAAACACCCTATAAATATGAGTTTCCACTACTACAACATTAAGCAGTCAATAAACGCAAAACCCTAATTGCTCTATTAGTTTCTTCAGTTCCTTTGCTTATCCTTGTGTTGTTTTGTATGTCATATTCCCATGTCTCCAAATAAATAAAAAAATTTCTAAAAATATTTAATCTCCAAATCAGAAAAAACTTCATACTCAAATATTTTACCGATCAAGCTTTTAGAGTTCATATAAAAATATGAGTTTTTTTCCCAACAACATCAAACAAACTACTTGCAGACATGAGAGACATGTTGCAAAATGCTACTTACATTGAGAATATGAGATAAAAGCCTATATATTTGATACTGCTAAAAAACACACATCCAAAAAGAAGACGACATGTGGACCATCCTAAGGGTAGGCAGCGTTCTGACACGCGAAGGACCCAGATTCAGGTAGCTGGACCCAAAGTCATCACCGCCCTCCGGGTCATATCGCCTTTGGCACAAGGGCCGCCTCATACGTGGATAGCCCCTAATCAAGGTAGCAAGGCAACAAGCGGATGACCTAGGTTCACACAGCTGGACCCCAGGTCATCACCGCTCTCTAAGGCATCATTGCCCTCCTAGCTGGACCTTCACCTCATCACCGCCCTAGGCACAAGGGCCGCCTCAAAACCCTATAAAAAGACTCATGTATGCATTCAAAAGGGAGGTTTTTTGGGACCTAAAAAGGGGATACCGTCACTCCCACACATCTTATCACATACTAACAAAAGCATCGGAGCATCCTCGGAGGCATCCCCTCCGGCGACTCTTAGCTGACCTCTTCTCCTCCGTGCAGATTTCCCTAAGGCCCAGCCTCCAGCTCAGCAAACACATTTTTTGCATCAATAGATTGGCGTCGTTTGTGGGAAATCACCATCTCTCGCTAAACAGTAGAAGCGAAGAAATCTAAAGAACTCATCTGTTGGATTGTCAAGCCGTCCGACACCACGTTGCACACTTTGGAGTTTCGAATGCACATGGTCGAGTGCCGTAGTGCGCACATCCCTGTCCGAGCCATTGCATAGTGCACACGGTCAAGCACCGTAGTGCACACATCCTTGTCTGAGCCATTGCATATTGCGCACAGCCGAGCATCGTAGTTTTCACGCCCTTGTCTGAGCCATTGCATAGTGCACACGATCGAGCGCCGTAGTATGCACGCCCCTATCTGAGCCATTGCATAGTGCACACGATCGAGCATCGTAGTGCGCACACCCCTGTCCGAGCTATTGCATAGTACACATGGTCGAGCGTCGTAGTGCGCACACCCCTGTCCGAGCCATTGCATAGTGCACACAGTTGAGTGCCTTAATGCGCACACCCTGTCCGAGCCATTGCATAGTGCACATGGTCGAGCATCTTAGTGCGCACACCCCTATCTGAGCCATTGCATAGTGCACATGACCAAGCGCCATAGTGCGCAAGCTCCTGTCCGAGCCGTTGATAACTGTGCACGGCCAAGCATCAGTGCACAGTAGTGCACACTGGCCCATCATTAGTGCGCACACCCAAGGCCGAGCAATGGCATATATGCGCATGCCCTCACAACTTACCGAGCATTGACACTAGTGCACACCAGCTGAGCATCAGTACACACTAGTGCACACCGGCCGAGCATTAGTGCACACTAGTGCACACTAGCCTAGCATTAGTGCGCACACCCAAGGTCGAGCAATGGCATATGTGCGAACACCCCCCAACCGACCGAGCATCAGTGCACACCGGCCAAGCATCAGTGCACACTAGTGCACATTGGCTGAGCATCGGTGCACACTAGCCTAGCATCAGTGCGCACATCCAAGGCCGAGTGATGGCATATGTGCGCACACCCTCGAACAGGCCCAGCATCAGTGCGCACACCTAAGGCCGAGCAATGGCATATGTGTGAATTGCCCTCAACTAGCCGAGCATCAGTGCACACTAGTGCACACTGGCTAAGCATTCGTGCACACTAGTGCACACTGGCCGAGCATTAGTGTGCACACCTAAGGCCGAGTGATGGCGTATGTGCGCACACCCGCGGACGAGCTTAGCATCAATGCACACACCTAAGGTCGAGCAATGGCATTTGTGCGCACGCCCCCCAACTGGCCGAGCATCAGTGCACACCAACCGAGCATCAGTGCACACTAGTGCACATTGGCCCAACATCAGTGCGTACACCCAAGGCCGAGCGATGGTATATGTGTGCACACCCTCGGATGGGCCCAACATCAGTGCGCACACCTAAGGCCGAGCAATGGCATATATGCGCACACCCCCCAACCTGCCGAGCATCAGTGCACACTTGTGCACACCAGTCGAGAATCAGTGCACACTGGCCAAGCATCAGTGCACACTAGTGCACACTAGCCCAGCATTAGTGCACACACCCAAGGCCGAGTGATGGCATATGTGCGCACACCCTCGGACTGGCCCAGCATCAGTGTGCACACCCAAGACCAAGCAATGGCATATGTGCGCATGCCCCCCAACTGGCCGAGCATCAGTGCACACTGGCTCGGCATCAATGCGCACACCCAGGGTCAAGCAGATGGATTGTGCCACGTATACTCGGCCCACCAGCTCCAAGTCTGAACAGATGGATTGCTTTTGCTCAACATATGCTTGGATAATGTTCTCTAGGGTTAAGCAGATGGATTGCTCTACGTATGCTCGGCCCACCAGCTCCAAGTTTGATCAGATGGATTGCTCTTGCTCCACACACGCTCGGACCATGTTCTCTAGGGTCAGGCAAATGGATTGCTCACGTATGCTCGGCCCACTAGCTCCAAGGTCAGAGTAGATGGAAAATTTTCCACACATGCTCGGACTCATCTCTTCAATGGCGAGCAGATGGATTGCTCCACACGTGCTTGGCCCACTAGCTCCATGGTTCGAGCAGATGGAAAATTTTCCACACATGCTCGGACTTATCTCTCCAAGGGTGAGCAGATGGATTGCTCCACACGTGCTCAGCCCACTAGCTCCAAGGTCCGAGCAGATGGAAAATTTTCCACACATGCTCGGACTCATCTCTCCAAGGACAAGCAGATGGATTGCTCCACACGTGCTCGGCCCACTAGCTCAAGGTCCTAGCAGATGGAAAATTTTCTACACATGCTCGGACTCATCTCTCCATGGTTGAACAGATGGATTGCTCCACATGTGCTCGGCTCAGCTCTATCAAAACACGGTACGTTACCCTTTTCCATTAAAAACCGAACCCTGCGATACTTCCTTAAGCACATAAATGTACTCAAGGAAGTGGGGAACTTCTGATACTGCTAAAAAACACACATCCAATAAAAAGACGACACATGGACCATCCCAAGGGTAGGTAGTAGGCTGACACGCGGAGGACCTAGATTCGAGTAGCTGGACCCTAGGTCATCACCGCCCTCCGGGTCACACCACCTTTGGCACAAGGGCCGCCTCATACGTGGACAGCCCCTAATCAGGGTAGCAAAGCAACACACAGATGACCCAGGTTCACACAGCTGGACCCCAGATCATTACTGCCCTCTAAGGCATCATTGCCCTCCCAGCTGGACCTTAACATCATCACTGCCCTGGGCACAAAGGCTGCCTCAAAACCCTATAAAAAAACTTAGGTGCGCATTCAAAAGGGAGGTTTTTCGGGACCTAAAAGGGGGATACTATCACTCCCATACATCTTATCACATACTAACAAAAGCATCGGAGCATCCTCGGAGGCATCCCCTCCGGCGACTCTTAGCTGACCTCTTCTCCTCCGTGCAGATTCCCTAAGGCCCAACCTCCAGCTCAGCAAACACGTTTTTGGCATCAACAATATCTATGTTTTTTTCCAAAGCTTTTGGTTTTTTCTCTCTTTATAAAATGAGATGTTTTTCTTTGGGGTGATGAACTGATGATAATAAAAAAAATTTGAAACAACGAGAAATTCGATGAATAATGACGGAAGAAACAAGGAGTTTTTTCATAGTTGTAAATATATTTTTTTTCTCCACTGAATGAAAATCGTAAATTCAAAATAATTTCTCTTTTTTCTTCTAATTACTATCAATAAATTTTGTTTGTTAGAATTATTTACTATTATTGGCTATTATTTGATTTTTTTTACGACAGTAAAACACTTCATTGTGACATCTGAAGGAGCCATAATGATGTTCAGCTCTTGGATATTAAATCAAAGTTCTATAGACTGGTTTGATTCAGAGGATGAGAAAGAAGAGAGAGGAATGAGGAAGATATGAAGAAAGAATTTTTTACACTTCAAAATTAATAAAATGTCTCCATTTATAATGAGATGGCAGTGACAGTTTTTGTCTAAAATAATTTGGACACCATATTAATTTATGTCTACAGTATGATAAGTTAGCATTCTCTTATATATATATAATTTATCTTATTGTTGAAATAAGTTAGCAACAAAGATTTTTTTGCAATTTTACAAAAAGAATCAAAAACATCATATATTCAAAAAGTAGAGACAAAGCCCACTTACAGGTGTCAGAGTCTGTCAGAGGGTGTGATCTACCTCAACTCTTTTTGGTTGGCTGTAGTTTGCCGTCAAATGTTGTCGGTAGGTCAAAAATTCAATTTTTGACATTTTCGACCAGATGGTGGTGTTATTTTCCGATAAAAATAATTGTAAAGTGCTAGATCTAAAAAACGTCATCTCAGAGTGACCGACGACATGTGAGGGAGAACGGCTCATCGAACTATGATACTTCTAGATCTCGTTTTGTAGATTTCGGCGAGCTTTCCAATGGTATTGGAGGTGCGCTTTTTCAACCATCGGTTTGCGCGACATTGTAAAAAAACCACGGGAGTGAAAAATTAAATAGGTGTAGTTATTTAATCACCTTATTACCTTTGCGTTTGTGTTATGAAAATTTGAATTATTAAAAGTGTTTTGGTCCACAAAGGTATATATATATATATATTTGCTAACTTGCCCCACTATAGGTGTAAGTTAGTATTGTGCCCCAACATTTCTAGAATAAAATGCTTTCAAGAATTCAAGTTTCTCTGACATGAATAGAAGAACAATTAGTTAATTCATTAACTCCATTAATTTATTTTTTTATCTCAAGATATTTTTTGGGATATTGAATCAACTAGTGGTTAGAAAAGTGCACATTTGGTACTGTTGAAAAAAACTCGACTAGATTTACAGTATGAGACCCGGTTTCACCACATTTTGTTGAGTTTTTGCCCTCACAAGCCGTTCCTCCATGAATTCAGAGGTAGTTTTTTAGATATGGTGTTTTTTCAATGACTTTTACGAAAAAATAACGTCACTAGTAAGTCGAAAATTGAATTTCTAGCATATATGCAAAAACTAATGGTAAACCACTGCTAGAAAATATGGGGTGAATCATACTCTCCGACAAACTTTGATGGTCGAGAGTAGGCTTTGTCCCTAGTTATATAATTTTTTTACTTTTCAATTTTTTTTGTAAAATTTTCAAAAAATTCCTATTTTATTGAAGTTTTAGGAGATAATTAAAAGTAATTTAATTGAGATAGAATGATAACTTACATATAATGAAGTAAATTAGTAATATATATATATATATATATATATATATATATATATATATATGTTAAGATCATGTCCAAATTAATTTAGACAAAAACAATCCTACATATTTAATTGTGTTAAAATAGAAATAAAAGGACAAAATAAATATTTTAAGATAAATTTTCTTTCTCTTTTTTTTCTTTACAATACAATGGATAAAAAAAAAAACACAAAAAC
The DNA here is from genome assembly GCA_023935145.1 of Bretschneidera sinensis. NCBI lineage: Eukaryota > Viridiplantae > Streptophyta > Magnoliopsida > Brassicales > Akaniaceae > Bretschneidera > Bretschneidera sinensis. Next base: position 67,731,368 of record CM043697.1, read on the forward strand.
AACAAGCACGTTGAGTGGCTAAGAGAAATCTAAATATCAAAATTAAGACAAACTGAAGATCCGAAACTCCATCTTTCTAAATCAACCTCAAGGTTCGGCACATCATTTGTTAATCCCTAATGCAAAGGTATAATCTCCACTAATTTTCTACATACGATCTTCACAATTATTTTCTACAATAAATTTCGTAGAATAATAGGGCATAACTGCACGAAAACTGTTGGGTTCTTCATTCGCTTTTGAAGAACAGTACTTGGCTGCAAACTAACTTCAACATCAAATTCTTTGAAGAAAACAAATTAGTCAAGTAGGAGTAGTGTAGTGAATTTTTCTCCGAAAACCTTCTAGAAGAAAACAGCCACATATATATTTTAGAGGGCGTAAATAATATAAATAATAGAAGTAATGAATAAAACAATGAACTATAAAGAAACAGGAAGCAGCAAAAGCATGAATTTACGGGAAGAGACTGAGGGCTGCTGTCCAGATGACGTCACCCACTTACCAACCAATACCACTCATGCTCTTTCCAACCTACAAATGCACATGATCACACATCTCCATATATATACTAGTATTTATATACAAGTATTATACGGAATACTATCTTCCTAGATTAAATTTATTTTCATTTAATTAATTTAATATACACATTGTTTTATTATTATTGTTATCATCAATTATTATCTGTTAATTTTTCGGGTAGGTTCAAGTCCAAGCTACTGATCATCTATAATTTAGGGTTGTCTAAACGTTTAAAACGGTTGGTTCGATCGGTTAAAAGTTTTAACCGATTTTTTTCGATCAAGTTTTTTTAACTGTTTTAATTAAATTAATTTAAATATTTTAACATTAACTGACCGAATTGATTTCAGTTGCTACAATCGGTTAATCGATATTATTTATATAATTAAATTTTTTTATTTTAATATATTACATATTATATATAATTTATAATTTATACTTAATAATTTTTTAATTTATTATATTTATATTTAACATATTATTAATATTAATTAATTTTTTAATCTGATAAATAATCGAAACGGTTAAAAAATTAACTGTTAATCGACTGATTAACAGATATATATTATTTGGTTAATCGATTTAATCGATTAATCAAATCATTTTAATTAAATTAATTCGAAATGATTAAACAATCGGTTTTAGCAGTTTAGAAAGAATCCTAATCTACATAACATGTCCATACCGAAAAAGCCATATAAACAACATCCACATGTTTCTGGATTTTTCTATTATTGGATTATTTTAAAAGTAATTTTTCCTTTTCGATGGTTTTTTGAAAATAATAGTCAATGGGTGGTCTTAATCTTGTTAAATTTCAATTTTTTTAAATAATGCGAAGCAATTATCAAATATGATCAGTAAAGTGTATATATGAACAAAATATTATATATATATATATATATATATATATATATGTGTGTGTTTTTTTTGTCACAAATATTCTTTCTAATCTCCTTTAGTCAGGGTTTAGGCAATAGAATCATTGAAAAATTGTGTGTTTTCACAAATATTCTATCTAATCTCCTTTAGTCAGGCTTTAAGCAATAGAATCAATGAAAAATTTGGAAAGCAAAACATATATATATAATATTCTATCTAATCTCCTTTAGTCTGGCTTTAGGCAATAGAACCATTGAAAATTTTGGTCAGGAAAGCAAAAAACGATTTGCTTTTTCTTAGATGTTAAAAGCTGGATGCGACAGGACAAAATATGAGAACTGCTTTAATGTATTAACAACGTTACTTTAAAGTCCCGATCACTGGCGAAAAGGATAATTTTTCCCTGTCTAGGTTCGAGTTGCCAACTTCTTAATATCGTTAATAAAAAAAATGTCCTGATCAGTTACTACTCTTTGACATGAAGAGAACGAGGCAGGGTGTGGGGTCTTAATGGAAATTAGTGTAGATGATACTTTGGTTAGGCTAGTCGGACAAATGGGGTTATGTACTCTTTCTATAGGAACAAATAATTATTATAAACAACCCAAAAAAATAAATAAAATAAAAGTCAGACAAGTGTAATGGTTATCGTTTTGATGAGCATAAGCTATTATCTTACTATAAGCAACAATGAGTAATTATATATTTTTTTAAAAGTGGCATGAATTTTTCAATAATTATAGATGCTGAATATAAGCAACCTTATGCGATTGTAAAATTTGAATAATCTTTTAAAATTGACACGTGCTGTGAGAAATTATTCAACATTTCCAAAGTATTACTCCTTCCGTTTACATTCATGTAAAGTCCACTCAATAATCAGTCTTATATCTAACTATTTAATAAACAATCCATTTAGGTTCTACCTCGTTTGTTCCATAGTTCTTACGTATCTTAGGACTCGTTTGACCTAACTTTTGATTCTATTATACAAACTTAAAAGTGATTTTAAAACAACTGTGAGTAGAAGTATTATGGAGTTGAAAGCTATTTGTTGTTTGGTAAAATGTGTTGTCAAGCGTACTAAGTGATGTGCTTGGTTGATAAGTGTTGACCCCATATTTATTTTGATAATGAAAAAACATATTATTGTATTAATTCTCTTTATCTAGTCTTGTTTCGATTTTAAGGATAAATGAATGCATGTTAGAAGTAATGCGTGATCAATGAAACCCTGAAATATTTCTGAAGACTTAGAAGCAAAGTAAGAGATTACTAGTCTAGTAAAGGTTAAATTATTTGTTAATCTCTCTCTATGCTCCTAGATCAATTATGGCTCAAAGATTAAAATGTTTTTAAATGATTTTAAGCACAATTTTTTTTTCTTTCAACCGGTAATAAACTACAGAGAACCGTAGCCAACTACACTTTGTCGTAGCCAATTACAATTTTTTGTAGTCAACTACATAAGACTCACATAACCTTGCTATATTCGACTACACATTGCTTAGTCGACTACAAGGTCCCACAGTTTCAATTTTTGTCTTCAATCAAAGTTGTAATCGACTACAACACCTACCTAATGCTTTGTTTTCATTTTAAAAAAGGTTGTAGTCGATTACACCTTGCTGTAGTAGACTACGCCAAGTCCTGTAATGGCTATTTTGCATAAAATATTGTGCGAATAAGTTATATTTAATGCTCAAATGGTCATATTATATTTGAAAGGGCTGTTTGGAGTTTTTGCTTATACCCAACCATTACAAGCCTTAACAACCATCTTGAACACCATAAAAAATATTTATTGCAAGAATCAAGCTTTCAATTTTATTCTTGAGCCATTGTTGAGATTTAAGCTTTAGAGAGAGAAACTTTCCGAGTTGTAAACATTTATTGTACACTCTCTTTTGTTCAAATCTATTCATTCATTCTCAAAGTAAAAAAGAGTTAGTATAACTCTTAGAGTGTTTAAGCGTTAAACACTTCCTTGTAACTTTCATGTGGAAAAGATTATTGTAAGGTTTGGGCAACACAAGTACAGTTGCTCGACTATCATTAGTGGATTACTTTAAGGAGGTTCCTTGAAGAGAGTGGACGTAGGGTCGGAGTGATTCTGATATTGTTGAACCACTATAAACGAAGTTTGCATATTCTCTTCCTTACTCCTCTAAATTCAAGCAATTTATTTGTTGTTTGCTTTAAATTGATTAAATTGTTAAAACTTATTTGCATATTCTCTTAGATTTGTATCTTGGTCTACAATCGGTATCAGAGCCACGTGCTCAATTTTAGGCATAAAATCCTTGAGTTGATCCTATGGCTTCAAATGGTTATACCGAAGGTTATTCCTATACTAAACCTCATTTGTTCAATGGCACAAACTATAATTATTGAAAAAATAGAATGAAAACCTTTGTTGAAGGAAAAGATTATAATTTGTGAAGAATCATTGAAGAAAGACCTAGATTTCCTACTAAAGAAATAACTATTGGAGAAATCACTCATACAATGCTTAAGCTCAATTTATGAAGGGGATTGTAGAACGATGTCTCTAAATGGTAGAGTTACTAGTATACTACATTGTTCTTTAGATATAAATGAATATAATAAAATTTCAGCATGTGTTTCGGCTAAAGAAATATAGGAAAAACTTCAAATTACTTATGAGGGCACTAATGACGTTAAAAAATATAAAAAAAATTATATACTAATGCCCGAGTATGAATCTTTTAAAATGTCTCATAATGAAACAATTTCTGAAATGCACTCCTGCTTTGTTACTATTGTTAAAGGTTTAAAGCTTCTTGGTGGGAAAATTGAGGAGTTTGAGCTAACATGGAAGATATTAAGATCTTTCCCATCAACTTGGAAAGCAAAGAAGAAGGTCATAACGGAGGCCGAAGATCTCGACAAACTTGGTGTCGAAATCCTTCTCAGGTCATTATTGACATACGAGATGGAAGAAATGAATCTCAGTGTCAATGATAATGAGATGAAGAAAAAGCAAGCGATTGCTTTCAAAGCTTCCACAACAAGAAAGCAAAAGAAAAAGAATAAGAGGATGAAAGTAGTGAAGAAGATGGTGAAATGGCACTCATCGCCAAAAGGTTTCATAAGTTCTTGAAGAAAAGCAAGAAACCTTACACAAAGGATTCCACACCAAAAAGAGAACCTATTGTGTGCTATGGTTGCAAAAAGTCCCGACACATTAAGGCCGATTGTCCAACAACAAACAAACAAACAATACAAAAGCTTCAAAAAGAAAGTCATGGTTGCAACCACTTGGAGTGATGATGAAGAAGAAGAACTTTCGGATAATGACGTCGGATATGAAGAAATTGACAATCTTTGTTTAAGGGTGATTGATGATGAAGATGAGGTAAGAAATTATTCTCACACAAATAATAATGATAATATTGTTATTAGTAGTGAATAATTGATTAAGGTAATTAATGAAATGCATGAAGAATTGAAGAAATTTGATTATAGAAATATTTCTCTCAATAAGGAAGCCGCATCTCTCTCTAAAGCGATGGAAAGTCTAAAAGATTAAAAAGAAAAACTATTTTCTATGCTTTATAACTTATCACAAGATTTCTTGAAAAATGAAAATGATGATTTGAAACAAGAAGTGATGAAGTTAAATAACACTATATCTAGGCTTATTCTTGAAAAAAAAATAAAAAACTAGATGAAGTGTTATCTTACCAAAGAATTAATGGAGAAAAATCTGGTTTGAGTTATTCTTCATTAAGCAAACAAAAATCAAAAGAGACATTCTTTGTGAAAGCAACATGTGTGGATGAACCTTTCACTTCTAAGGCCTCTAGAAATGTTAAGAGTTTTCCTTTAAAAAATTCTAGTAAGCCTAAGAATACAAATTTCAATTCAAATGCAAAGAATTCAAATGCCTATGCTAAGAATAGAAATCCTAGAAACACCTATGCACATATGTATACCCATCTTAAAAATAAAAATGCTAGGAATGCATATCCTAGAGATAACCTGTATGCTCATAACTTCTATGCTAGAAATATGTATTCTACTAATGCTCATCCAAGGAATAATAAGCATACATATTCAAGACATCTGAGAAACTTATATGACTATCATTTTAGGATCATGCATCATCAACATGTTTACAATTATAGAGCATCTTATAATGTTAAGAAAGTATAGGTCCCTAAAGGAGTTGTATTTTCTAAGACTAACCCCAAATGACCTAAGAAATTTTGAGTACTTAAGAGTGCTATTGTGTATCCATGTATAATGTAATATGTCTCCACACCAAAGAAAATGATAACTATTGGTACCTTGATAATGGATGCTCAAAGCACATGATCGATAATCAAAGTATGTTCAAGGAGCTAACTCTAAGGGATGGCGGACACGTCACCATTGAAGATAACACCAAGATAAAGATTATTAGGCATGGCAAAGTAGGTAAAGATTCTTCAACTATTGACCATGTTTTATATGTGCAAGGCCTTAAGCCAAATTTACTTAGCATTAGTCAATTATGTGACAAAAGTAATAAAGTCATATTTGAATCCTCTCATTGTCTAGTAATAGACATCAAGAGTAACAAGATTAAGTTTGTTTGCCATAAACATGATAATGTCTACCTAGTTGATTTAAAATCTTTACCTTCGAAAAGTGAAAAATGTTTTCCTATTTTTAGTGAAAACTCATGGCTATGGCATAGAGGCTTGGCCATGTGAACATGGATTTACTTAAAATTCTTTCAAGAAAATATTTAGTTATTTGCCTTCCCAAAATCAAATTTGAAAAAGAAAAAGTTTGTGATGCTTATCAAATGGGAAAACAAATAAGAGTATATTTTAAATCCAAAAAAAAATGATTTCAACCTCTAGACCATTAGAGTTTTTACATATGGACTTGTTTGGTCGAATAAGCACCATTAGTCTAGTTGGCCATCAATATGCTTTTTTTATGGTTGATAATTATTCAAGATATACCTTTGTTATTTTTATTGCTTATAAGGATGAAAGCCTATAAAGGTTTTGTGAACTTTTACAAGAAGGTTCAAAACAAAAAAATAAATAAAATGAATTTCTATTTTAAATATTAGAAGTGATCATGGAAAAGAATTTGAAAACAAAAGTTTTTCAAAATTTTGTGATTAAAATAGAATTGATCACAATTTTTTAGTCCCTATAACTCCTCAACAAAATGGTGTTGTTCAAAGGAAAAATAGAGTTCTAAAAGAATTTTAAAAAAACCATGCTTTGTGAAAATAGTTTACCAAAATACTTTTGGGCAAAAGCCATAAATACTTCTTGATATGTTTTACATAGAGTATTAATTAGGCTTATGCTTGATAAAACTCCATATGAACTGTGGAAAGGTAAATGCCTACTATCTTTTATTTTTGTTCTTTCGGTTGCAAGTGCTTCATCCTACATAACAATAAAACTAATTTAGGTAAATTTGACTCTAAGACCGATGAAGGGACGTCATTAGGATATTAAACCTCTAGTAAAGCTTATGGAGTCTTTAATAAAAGAACTCTAAAGGTTGAAGAACCGTACATGTGGCTTTTGATGAATCTAACCCAATTAGTAGTAGAATAGTATCTCTTGATGATGATGCAGATTTTGTTTCAATAATGGATACATCTACTCCCATTGCTGACCCTAAAGAAATTCAACCTCAAACAAATCAAGTGGTATACACTCTCAATGCTATACAAGAAGAGTTAAATCAATTTAAAAGAAATAAAGAGTGGACTTTAGTTCCTAGACCAAATAATCATACTACCATGGGAACTAAATGGGTTTTTAGAAACAAAATGGATAAAAATTGAATTATAACTAGGAATAAGGCTAGATTTGTTGCTAAGGGTTACAATCAAGAAGAATAAATGGACTTTGATGAGACCTATGCTCCCGTAGCTAAATTAGAATATATTCATATGTTGCTAGCCTTTGTATGCTTTAAAAATTTTAAGCTATTTCAAATGGATGTGAAAAGTGTCTTTTTAAATAGATTTATAGAAGAAGAGGTTTATGTTGAACAACCTCCTAGTTTTGAAAATCGTAACCTTCCAAACCATGTCTATAAGCTTTCTAAAGCTCTTTATGTTGAACAAGCTCCAAGAGCATGATATGAAAGGCTAAATAAGTTTTTAATTGAAAATGGCTTTACAAGAGGAAAAATAGATACAACTCTTTCTACAAAAACTTATAAACATGATATATCTTAGTCCAAATATATGTTGATGATATTATATTTAATGCCTCTAATGAATCTATCTGTCAAGAATTTGCTAAGTGTATGCAAAGTGAATATGAGATGAGTATGATAAGAGAGCTTACATACTTCTTTGGACTTTAAATAAAACAATCAAATGGAGAGATCTTCATTAATCAATCCAAATACACCAAGGACTTGCTAAAGAGATTTAGGATGGAAAACTCAAAGTTTATTGGTACTCTCATGAGCACCTCTATAAAACTTGACTTGGATGAGAGAGATAAGTATGTAGATACTAAGACTTATAGAAGCATGACAGGGGATTTACTATATTTAACTGAAAGTAGACCCGATATAATGTTTAGTATATGTAGGACTATGGTATTCAAGAAAATCATCTTTTGAGCTAGTTGGGTACTTGGATGCTGATTATGCCAATTTAATAATTGATAGAAAAAGTACTAGTAGAACATATCAATTTCTAGGTTCCACGCTAACGTCTTGGTTTTAAAAATAAAAAAAAATTCATTGCACTATCAACCATTGAAGCCGAAAATGTGGCCGCTGGAAGTTGTTGTGGACAAACGTTATGGATAAAATAGCAATTAAAAGACTATAACATATGTTTTCAAAATATTCTAATTTTATGTGCTAACACTAGTGTTATCAATCTTACCAAAAACTCAATTTAGAATTCTAGGACCAAACACATTGAGATTAGATATCACTTTATTAGAGATTATGCTAAAAAAAGGTGATGTCAAACTTGAATTCATACCTACAGAAGATCAAATTGCTGATATTCTTACAAAATCTTTAAATAAAGAAAGCTTTTATAGAATTAGAATGCTAATAGGCTTGAAAAACTTTGAATATCTATATGTTTAATTGTGTCTGCATTCATCATTTGCATGAAATCAAATGAAGTAAATGATTTATTTTTTTAATTAAAACTAATCACTTTTTCTTTATGGATAAGTCAAATAACTCTAGCAAATCTTGTCAAAAATCTCAAACCTTAGTTACTTTTATTGAGTTTTTGAACTTCAAAACATCTTCAATTTTTTTGTTTAGTGAATATTGGGACTACAAGCCTCTGTAGTTAACTACAGCTCTAATTTTTGCAAGTCTATTGACCCGTGTGTTCCTATAGTCGACTACAGTCTTCATTCTTCCCTATTTTCAAAACTACCCTCACCTGTAGTAACCTACAAGGCTCTTCTTTAAATCCTCCTTGCCCAAAAATTTCTTATTAATCTCATTTTTAGCTTTTTTTTTTCTAACATTCCCTTCCTACACGCCTTCTATCTTCTCTCTAAAAATTCTTCATTTTCTACCATGATTTCACGAAATTAACTCTAAATCTTCAAAATCCACCATATAATCTTCTTACTTTTGGTGTTTTTGAAGATCCAAACACAAACTTTTGAAGTTTTGAAGCTTTCTCTTTCTAAAATCATGTTTTCTGTCTCCTAGTGTTCTTGCTCTAAAATCACCTTAACTTTTCCATATTCTTCTCCAAAATTTCATAATCTTCATCACCAACACTTTTTTTATAAGTTTTCTAGTATTATTAAAGCCGAACTATCCCTTTTTAGAGACTCTAAGTCCGAAAATCACTATCTCTCTCTTCAAATTTCGGGCATGCCTCCAAAAACTCGTGGTTCCGGCTCAAAAGGAAAGGAAAACCATGGAGATGATAGGTCTTCTCATAAAAGAAATAAAAAGACCAAGGAGAATTTGTCTATACATTTTCCTACTGGGATGCTTTGTAAAGGTATGAGAAACCATTTAAAGATAGATACATTCACCTTGGTAAATACGTTGATTTACTGATTATCTATTTAAAATGTGAACATTAAGCATTATTTTGAGAAATTATGTTGGTTATCCTTAGTGAAACTACAAGAATTACATTTTCCTGGCTTGATTAAGGTATTTTACACCAATTTGGAAAGGAATTCTCATCAGTCTCTTGATTTTACTACTCAGGTTCAAGGATTAGAAATTAAGGTTACTCCCAGACTAATTGGTAGAATTTTAAATATTCTTGTGGAAGGTCAGAGTTGGTTGCGTACTGAGGTTTGGCCTGGTTTTTTTGACCATGAGTCAGCTTTAAGAGAATTTACTGGTAATCCGAATTTTTCTGTGGCCACTAATTTTAAGCATCTTAGTGTGACAACATTGTCTATTGAGCTGAGGGAAATTCATTCTATTATTTGTCACTGTCTTGTTCCTTGTAACAAGAGTTATGCTTTAATCACTCACTTTAATGTCGTGCTTATGTGGCACATAATCAGAGGTTAAGCTTATAAATTGCCTCAAACGATAGCTAATAAGATGATTGATATGGCCAATAGTACTAAAGGAATGCTAGTTTATGGTATACTGATTACACTCATCCTAAAACACTTTAGGCTAAATTTAAATAATTATGTTGAAGTTGATTTGACACAACATTATTGGATCAATGTATCAGCTTTGAAAAGAATGAATTGGATTTATTTTGAAATTTTTGAAGAAGGTAATGGGGAATGAGTACCGAAGAATGCTTGTGTTCAAATCGGAGGAAAATGGGTCAGAGAGGTTCACTGTGTTCTACTTGATGGAATTTAGGTGCGCAAGGCAGATGGCATCGCAGTTGATCCTCCTTTAACTGAACCTGAAACTATTGGAGAATAAAAAGTGCATCTTCCTCCTCAAGATAACCAAATGGCTCCTAATGACCCTATTCTAGCTGCTCTTCAAGGTATTCAAACCGGTATGGCTGATGTGAGGTTGGAGATGGACTCCAACTTTGATGATATATGGTATGAGGTTCAGGGGTATTATGGTGAGTTGCGATCAGACTTTTATGGTTTATAGACTGAGGTTCAGGACATGCGTCATGACATTGCTCAGTTTCTCTCTCTACAGAAAAATAGGACTATGGTTTCGTACGTCTACACCCAACCACCTCACATTGAAGAAGTTATTGAGTTGGATCTCCCTCAAGCTTCTCGACCATCATCATCATCCCGTTTCTCCCACCTTTATGAACCCGTTAACCTTCCCCCTCATCGTCATTGACTTTACTTTTACTACTCTCTTTAACTTATGGTTAAGACTTGTCTAACTTTGCTATAGTACAGTTCCTTCATGCATTGCATCCTTTATGGTTTCTTACCTATGATTCAATGTTTTAGATGCATGATTTTAGGAGGAGCTTTATCCTTCCTCTTCCTTTTTTGATGTTGACAAAAAGGAGGAGAAGAATCTAAGACTTATTGCTAATGCTAATGACTTATTGTTGCTTTGTTATATCATTTTATTCATGCTATTAAGGCTTAAACTATTTTTCTCTTCAAGAAAGGGGGAGAAAAGTCTCTAAAGTTACCATGCATGTTTGTTTATATATTGCTTGGTTGGTTGGATATAAAATTTCTCTCTTATGCAGGAGGAAATATTGAATATACAGAGGAAACCTTGTCAAAATTTCTGTAAAATCTCAACACTTAGATTTTCTTAAAATGTTTTTCAAAATGGTTTTGTCATCAATAAAAATTGGGAGATTGTTGATCCCATATTTATTTTGATAATGAAAAAACACATTATTGTTCTAATTCTCTTTATCTAGTCTTATTTCGATTTTAAGGATAAAGGAATGCACGTTAGAAGTAATACGCAATCAATGAAACCTTGAAGTATTTCTGAAGATTTAGAAGCAAAGTAAGAGATTACTAGTCTAGTAAAGGTTAAATTCTTTGTTAATCTCTCTCCATGCTCCTAGATCAATTATGGCTCAAAGATTAAAATGTTTTTAAATGATATGTCTCGTCTTAAAAGGAATACCTCAACCAATAACCTATTGGATAGTAATTTCCAAAAAAAGCATGTAGCTAACCCTGTTGCGGGGCTTAAAGCATTCTTGCAAACGCTGGAAAAAAAGAGATTAAAAATAAGAACGATGTGAAAGAAAGGAAGGCAGAACGAAACTAATATTTATTTATTCGACATTAGCCCTCATCTATATGGTTGTATCTAGATTGATTAGTTCATGTTTGCAGTTTTTATCATCATATTATGTTATTGATTTAGTAAGTTAGTTAGGTGCACGCAATGTGTGCAGTATGCACGCAATGTGTGCAGTATGCACGCAATGTGTTGGAGGTGCGCACAGAAGGTCAGTAAGTGCCTAAGCAGTGTGCGTAGTGTTAGTATGCATATTGTCTAGTTTTAATATGTTTTTTGATGGATTAATTGAGAATCTATTCATGTTATGTTTATGATTTAGTAGGTTAGTTAGGTGCGCATAATGTGTGTAGCTTGCACTGTGTTGAAGGTGCGCAGCAGATCAGTAAGTGCCGAGGCAGTGTGAGTAGTGTGTTTGCATGGTGTGCATGCTGTCTAAGTTTATTTTGATATTTTGTTGGATGTATTTGGTTGCATTCAAAAGGTTTAGTTTATCTATGTATTAGGACGAGTAAGGCCTAAGGTTACTAAACCTTTTTGTCCCCTCATATCGCCTTTTCTTTTGTTAATGAATAATCTAGTATAAGTCAGTGCCAAACCCCCTTCCTACACAATGAGGTTTTAATTTAAAAAAATGTAAAATCCCAGACTATCGAAAGTTTTCTCAAAATTTTGAAATCTTACAACTATGTTGGGTTCTCAACTCTTTCCGATATTACCACCGCAGGTTTGTATAGAGCAAATTAAGCTTGACAAACCATTTCGCTTTTTGAAATCAAGGAAAAATAAAATTCGTTTTATTTTCAATGAATTAAACTTAAAGTTCATTTAGAAATTAATTGAATTTTTCTATTTGACGTTATTTTTTTAAAATTGTAAAATTAATTTGAATTTTTATGTTTCAAAATTTTAAAATAAATAAAAAAATTAGAAGAGAAGAGAGAGTGAAGAGAAAAAAAAAGAGAAATGATAAAAAAAATATTTTAATCAACATAATTTTTTATTTTTTAATTTTTTTAAAAATTCATTTGTAAATTCTATTATCAAATAAAATCAATTCCACGATAAATTCATTTCTAAATGAATTTCAAAGCTTTTTTTAAACATAATAATTATTATAATCAAATTTTATTTGATCCACGTAATGTTAGGCTTGCAGAATTCAAATTAAGGTCTGTAAAATCTAAAGAGATTAACATTGTCAGCTGCTATCGATGTTGACATGGACTTGCAGGTACATGCCTGGCTGAGGCTGTTTTGATAACTTAACTGACTGCAACACAAACACACTGCCTGAGTAAGACCTGCAGCTGTATTACTTGTCCCAAACAGCTGATCATATGAAAGCTTTTCCTGTTGTTGAAGCTGCTTTGAGGAGTGATTTAAGTTGATAGTAGAAGAGATTTGAGGCTGAATTAATGGAAGCCCTATAGAGAGCTCAAGATTGAGTTCTGGGTACACTACTACTTCTGTGGTTACATCACTACTACTGTTTGAATCTTCACCAGCAGCAGCTGATGAGTACTCTGTTCCAGTCTTCATGTTGCTGCTACTTCTAAAATTTATGCTTCCCTCAGCTTTCAATCGCATCATTACCGGTTCCACTGAGTTTTTTGCTTCCATTTGGATTTTGTTATTAGTACTAATACTTGTTTTGTCAGTACTTGCTGTGACAGTTTTCATGACAGCCAATGAATTGAGAGGACGATGTGTTTGTGGGTCGATCCCACGACTATAGAGTTTCCTTTTGATGTGGGTATTCCAATAATTCTTGATTTCATTATCAGTTCTTCCAGGCAAGCGTGCAGCAATCAGAGACCACCTGAGAAATTAGATTAAAATTTATTACTAAAACCTAATTAATTAGCTCAAATGAAAACAAGTACTATTAAAGATGTTTGTAAATTACAAGTTAGTGTATAACATACTTGTTTCCAAGTAAGCCGTGAAGGCTGATGATTAGTTCATCTTCTTCTTCTGTGAAATTCCCTCTTTTGAGATCAGGCCTGAGGTAGTTTATCCATCTAAGTCTACAACTCTTGCCACATCTGAGCAAGCCTACAAAATAATAATTTAAAGAATTAATATAAATAAATCCTCAAGAGCGAATTAAGAAGAAGCCAGAAATTAAATAGAAGAAGCTAGAGAGGTAAAAATGAAAACTAACCAGCAGCTTTGGGGAGAGACCTCCAACACCCTTCACCATGAAGTTTGATGTGGTTGATGAGGCGCTCATCTTCCTCTTTGGTCCATGCACCTTTGTTGGTGTGCTCTTTCTCACAACAAGGAGATCTGCCCATGTGGTTCGATCTCCAAACTTAATTTCAATTCAAACAGACAGAGATCAGAGAGGAGAGAAGGAAAACAAAACAAAGGCAAAGGGATCGTTGTTGTGGATAAAGGAGAGAAATGAAGAGAGCAGGAGCATAAATGGGAGGTGGTGAGGAGAGGGCAGGTGCAATTGACTCGGGGCCCTTTGTTAATATATTGCAAAAGGTATTTGACCGAATTGGTGAGAAAGACGAGTGGTTGCAATTTAAGTTAGTGCTGGATTTGGTAGGTAGCTACTTTTCATGTAGTTGGAGTTATTTGCTCTCTCTTTCATTTTTGCACTTGTGTCCCTCAACTTTTGCTCTCTTTTCTTTTTATTTTTTTATAATTACAACTTAATCTTAAATTTTAAAAAAAAAACGATATTTTTTTCCTCAAAGTTTTAGTTATAAAAGTTACATTCAAAATAAATGCCATCAAAGCAAAAATCATTTAAAATACTTTTTGACTAGCCATATAATGTTGAATCTATAATGTCTTATTGAAATGTGAATAAGTTTAATTAACTTATATACTTAAATGAATAGTTAATAAATAATATTCGAAAAATCAAATTATAAACGATATTGATGGGTTAGGTATGGATAACACACAATCGACCCATTTAAATATATTAAACTAAAGCAATGCATATATATATATATATGTATATATATATATATGAGATAATTTAATTCGATCCAAATATCCTGAACTCGAAAATACATATGGAAATATAATGACTCCAGACTCAATTGACCCGTGACCTAACAATCGGAGACTCGAACGACACGTGACATGAACGACATGTGACTTGAACGACTTGAGACCCGAGTAGCTTGGGACCCAAATAGTCCGGAATCTGAGCTCTTGAGCAATTTGGGATACGAACTTATTGTTAAACGAGCGATCCTTGACGCGAGCAGTTTGTGACCCTTGATCTGATTGACCTATGAATTAAGTGATTCATGATCCGGGTGACTTGTGATCCAAACGATCTAAAACCTAAGCAATCAAAACGACCCTACCAATCCAAGACTTGGGCAACACGTGAGCTAAATGATCCAAAACTTGAGCGACCCATATATATATATTGCTAAAGAAAAAAAATAACAAGTGTTAAATTTTCATTATAGATTAGTGAGTTGGTTGAATGTTATTTATGTCGGATAGAATAAGAGTATTTTTTTTATAAATAAATATGTTATAAATGAGTCAATGAGCAATGATTAATCCAACCCATTTATGATGGATAACAGTGAAACGATATATAATTATTTTTTGTTGAATTTCTCAATAATAAAATAAATTTATATATTTTTAAATTTTTTTTATTAAATTATAATTAACATCAACGTAAGAGATGTACCTGTAATCTTATGTAATTCAGTTGAAAGGGCACCCCCTTTAATACTCGGTACTAGCATCAAACAGGGACCTGAAGGCAAAAACGTGAAAAATGCTTTGATTGTCACCCATTTTTATGAGCAAAATTTTGGGCCATCCATGGTAACACGACAAATGCGAAAACCCTGCAGATTCATTTAAAACTAATTAAGGTGTCACACCAAACAATTCATTATTTTGTTCACCATCCAACCAACTCTTATCTCCTGATTCCTTTTCACAAGCTTTTTATTTTATATTATGGTCTTCCGTCTTTCCACTCTTTGCTTCTATAGTAAAATATTTTTTTATATAAAAAACAATTCGTGCAATTATTATTTTAAAGGGTTTCTAGAAGACCACCTCCACTTACTCCACTTACTATTGTCAATCCCATATAGAAATAACAAACACTCCCTACCTTCCATGTGCCCATACGATATATTAAATGTTTCCTATTTAATAAAAAAAATTATTCTCTTAAAATTTATTACGTAATTTTTTTAATTAAAAGAAAAAAACTCTTTTTTCTATCATGCTGTGCAATCTAACAAAATTAGGCTACGAACCATGTGGAAGCATAAGGTCATATTTTGAACCAAAGGAATAGCATATGTTCTTTTCCAAGGAAGTGTGTACAAAAGCTTTGTTTTTTTTTCATGTAAAATGTATTATAATATAAAATTAATTTCATATAAAATAATAAATTTTAGTTAATTTTTTTGTTTAGTTAAAGTATGAAAATAAATAATAAAAAATATAAATAAATAAATAAAAAGATAAAATTAATAGTGTAAAATCCTAATCTATATTAATTTAATTTTTATATAATTTAAACACTAGTAAAATTAACTGTTATTTTTCATTAAAACAAACTAATTAATGTAAATTAATATGATAGTCAATTGAGATTTGGATTCGATGAAATCAGATGCATTTTATCTTAAATAATAAACAAACAATTAACTATTGAAAAAATTATGTTACGGAATGTTGGGATTTAGGAAAGCTTAAAGAAAAAGAAAATAGAAAGAAAAATGGCAAACAAACAAAAGAGTATTTCTATATATTTTGTTTGGATGTTAAAAGAAATATTAAACAAAATGTAACAAATTTAAGGAAAAAAAACGACTTTCAAATTTTATTTCATATTTTTGAGACTCAAATTTACCTATAAAGTATCAAATTAAAGAAAAAAAAATGTTTAGATGGTTTCACCATCATTGTCCACATGTCGCATACATCCAATCCATTATGGAATAGTTATTAAAATGAAAATACTAATAACACGGATAGTTACAAAATTCTGGTTTTTTCTAATAACAACCTCCTTGTGAAAGAGGGGGTTTGTCATGACCCATATTCATTTATTAAATAAAATAAATAAATACAATTAAATTTAGAGATGAAAAGGCACCATACTTAAAAGGTTTTAAACTTGATCTCAGAAGATCTTAAGCTTTACCTTAAAAAAAAAAAAAACAAAACTTTTTTTTCCATACAAAGCTAAGCCATAACTAACATTATTATAAGTTGCACGACAGCTTTCAGAAAGAGCTCCCTTAGACCAGTAGATCTCATTCAAGTGATGGACATGCTCACGCGAAGCTAAAGAATCTGCCACGTGGTTACCATCACGAAATATATCCTTTACTGCCAGTGTTGCATCTAAAAGTACCTTAATTTACGGAACCACATAGACTAAGTTCCACGATGGATCAACCTCATTGTTTATAATTTGAACTAGGACTTTAGAATTTGTTTCTATGCAATTAAGTCGTATGCAATAAAGGCAGACAAGCTTTAATCCCTCTAGTAAAGCTTGTGCTTCTGCCTGCATGTTCGTGCATCTCCCAAAGAACTGCGAATAATCTACGATCATCAAAGGATTACTAGACCTGATTATCCCACCACCTGCGCCCTCAAGTCGCAAGTTGATCCATCACAATTTAATTTTATTATGTTGTCCTGATGGGACTGCCAACATATCCACTGACCCCTGGCTACTCTCGGATTAGCCACCATAGAGCTTAGGAATAACATATCCTCAAACGTTAAACTCTGCTTTGGGTTAAACATAGAACTCAGTTCTCGAACTTTGGTTACCACCCTTGCGATAATACTAGCAACACGCATTGTAAGCCCCTAAAAAATTGCATTGTTCCTTGCCAACCATATCTTCCAACACACTAGCATAAATGTAATGACCTTTGTAAAATCCAATTGAGATTTAAAGCTAGACTTGCACAACCATGCTTTCGCTAAGTTCTTGAAAGAGTTAGGAAAACTCACATTCAGTTGTGATGGGGCCTGATGTAGCCCATAACACTCCGGCCCATAAACACTCCGGCCCAATAAACCTACGTCTTGGCTCCCTCTATAACATGTCACCCTGTAGCCGCCCTACGACATGCCTCCCTATAGCCACCCTATGCCGCCCTACGACAATCAGCCCTGCAGCTGCCTACAACACACCGCCCTGCAACCACCCTACAGCACGCAACCCTGCAGTCACCCTGCAACACACCGTCCCTTGATCATGCAATCAATGCCTTAACACTGACGAGACGTGAGCAATACCTGTTCAGAGGGCTATAAATAAGCCAAGGTATGAAATTCATAATTCATTCAGACTTAATCTACTTACACCCAAGCTCCTTTAGATTTAACCCTCAGCCTCCCTCCTTTTTAAGCTTTCGTTCTAACTTAAGCTTCGGAGCGCCCTCGGAGGTCTTCCCTTCCCCTCATTCCGAGGGCCTTTAGTTCATCCTTGTTACCTGTGCAGAGCCCAAGCCACGTCAGCACCCAAGCCACGTCAACACCCAGGCCACGTCGATCGCAGTGACTTTTTGGCATCAACAGATTGGCGCCGTCCGTGGGAAACCACAATCTCTCGCAACAACAAAAGCGAAGAAGTACAAAAGAACTCATCTGTTACGATGCCACCTAGAAACAGTATGAGAAGGACCGACAAGGAGGCCCCTACAGCATGCTTTGCTCCTATCCGGGGCAGCACTCACAGCCAACAATCTGAACCTAGGTTCCCTGCAATCCCCGAACATGTTACCCCCGGGTCAAGTAGGAGCCCCCCGACAGGGAACAATGCCCTCACCTCTCCGGAATCAATTCTCTTGGTTACGAGGAAATGACTGCGAATCTCCAGGCCCCTGTAACCCAAGCACAGTTCCAAGGACTCTCTTGGATGATAGCCGATTTGGCAGCTCAAGTCCGAGGCGGAGGCCAACAACCTTCCCTGTCTCCCCACCAATCTCCAAAGCAAGTAAAGTCATTTGACAGAGATGATCCTACCTACAACCAACCCCCTATCGAGCCTTCGCTGCGTGGCAGCCGATCCAAGGAAAGCTCATCATCTAAAAGCAACTTCAACATAGACAGGCGGTTCGAAGAAATGGAAGAAAAAATAGACTTGGCCTTAAGACACAAGAATCTCAGTATCTTGGATGAACTTAGTATCCAAGATCCCCCGTTTACAGAAGTTGTTCTCGAGACCCCGCTCCCCCTCAACTTCAGAATGCCACAAGTCAGAATGTACGACAGTTCAGGAGACCCCCTAGACCATTTGCAACACTACAAGACGACCATGATGCTACATCGACATTCCGACCCCATCATGTGTTGTGCTTTGCCCTTGACCCTCGAGAAGGCTACAGGCACTTGGTATTCACACCTAAGGTCGGGGAGCATCAGCAATTTCAAAGAACTCAGTTATGCCTTTACTTCACATTTCCTCAGTAGCAAGGGACCGAAGAAGACCTCAGAAAGCCTGTTCAACATATTCAACACCGAGGAGAGAGGCTTCGAGCCTACATATCCAGGTTCAACTTGGCAGCCTGGGAAATCCCCAATCTCGACCCAAACATCCAAATGATGGCGTTCAAAAATGGGCTGAGGTTCGAGATCTTCAGCTCCAAGCTAACCAGGCACCCACCCAAGGACATGAACGAGGTCTTAACCCGAGTAGAGAAGTATATGCTAGCAGAGGATGATCAGGCGTTCAAGAGGGAAAGGTAAAGAAAAAAAAGAAAAGAAGATAAAGGACGTTGATCCACAGAGAGGGGCGGCTAAGAAACCTCACCAAGACAACAGGTACAAGCCCCACCCTCAGTTCGACAATTTCACTCCCCTTAATTCATCTAGGACTCATGTCCTTATGCAGCTTCAAGATAAGTCAGTCCTCTAGTGGCCACCTAGGACGCAGTCCCTCGATGGAGATCAAAGACAATGGTGTCATTTTCACAGAAATTACGGTCATGATACCAAAGATTTTCATGCCTTGAAAGAGCAGATTGAGGCCCTTACCAGCCTGGGACACTTGGAGGAATTTACAAGTTCCCAGAGGAGAGAGGTACCCACTCAACCAAGAAGAAACTCCAGACATCTCCAAACCCAAGAACAAGGGCGACGAGGCCCTCGGCGAGACTCCAGAGCTGGGCGAGAAGCGCCCGGTCAGAAAAACTAAGAAGTGGCGACTACCACCCGGATCATCAAGACAATATACGGAGGCCCTGCCGTCGGGGGGAGCTCGAAGCAAAGTAGTAAGGCGTACGCTAGAACCGTGGCCTCTATCAACGGACCCCATAAGCAAAGAAAATCAGAGCTAACAATCTCTTTCATAGAGGATGATTTGAAGGATATGCAGACTCCTCATGACGACGCAGTAGCGGTCTCTTTCTTAGTAGCCAACCATGAGGTATGGTGCGTCTTGATTAATAATGAAAGCTCTGTCGATATATTATTTTATGATGCCTTCCAATGCATAGAACTGAAGGACAAGCGTGAAGAGCCGATCCCGGCCCCGCTTTATGGTTTTAGAGGATCTCCAATTTTTCCTGAGAGAAGTATAGTCCTCCTTGTCATCGCAGGGACAGCGCCACAGACCTCCACTGTGCAAACCACATTTTTGATGGTAAAACAACCCTCCTCCTACAATATGATCATTGGGCGACCCACCCTCAACAAGCTAAGAGTTGTTGTTTTCACGTACTATCTAAAGGTTAAGTTCCCTACTAGTGAGGGAGTCGTAGTGATTAGAGGCGATCAAAAGGCCTTTCGGTCTTGCTACTTGAATGCAAACAAAGAAAGAAAGAAGACAGAAGCTCTACCCCTTGAGATGGAAAACCTCAGGGATGAGATGAAAACCCTAAGAGGGCGATCCGTGGAGGAGCTAACATTGGTGCCTCTCGGTGAAGACCCCACCCGAACTGTCCAAATAGGGTTAAACCTCTCCAAAGAGCACAAGAAAGAGTTCATTTCCCTCATTCAGAAGAACCGGGACTTGTTTGTCTGGTCCGCATCAGACATGCCAGGGATTGACCCTAGGACCATTGAGCATTGCCTGAATGTTGACCTAAAGTACAAGCCAGTTGTCTAGAAGAAAAAATCTTTCACCCTAGAATTCCAGGTCGCCATCAATACTAAGGTAGACAAGCTACTTGAGGCCGGCTTCATCCAAGAGGAGAAATACCTCGAATGGGTGTCTAACGTAGTAATGGTTCAAAAAGCCAATGGTAAATGGCGGATTTGCATCGACTTTACCAACCTAAACAAGGCCTGCCCAAAGGATAGTTTTTCTCTTCCCCGAATTGATCAGCTGGTGGACACCACTTTAGAGCATGAACTCTTCTCCTTCATAGACACGTACTCCGGTTACAATCAAATTTTCATGTACGTGCCAGACCAAGAAAAGACCGCTTTTATCACTGACTGAGGGTTGTATTGCTACAAGGTCATGCCCTTCAGACTCAAGAATGCCGGCACAACCTACTAAAGGCTGGTGAACAAAATTTTCAAAGGGCAAATAGGATGAAACATGGAAGTCTATGTGGACAACATGCTGGTCAAGACTATGAAGGCTCGGGACCACAGAACCGATCTAGAAGAAGCATTCAGAGTACTGCACAAACATAATATAAGATTGAATCCAGTCAAATGTGCCTTCGGAGTAACTGGAGGGAAATTCTTAGGATTCGTGGTCACCCAAAGAGGAATATAAGCCAATACAGAGAAGATAAAGGCCATCTTCGACATGGCCCCTCCTAGATCAGTGAAAAAAGTGCAGCGACTCACTGGGAGAATCGCCGCCCTAAGTCGTTTCATGTCCAAATCTGCGGAAAAGTGTCTACCCTTCTTCAAGGCCATTAGGAAGGCCAAAGACTTCTCCTGGATAAAGGATTGCCAGAAAGCATTCGAAGGGCTAAAAAAGTATTTGAGCTCGCCCCTACTCCTAACCAAACCCCTCCAGGGTGAAGAACTGTTCCTATACTTGTCAGCTGGGGAAAGCACTGTGGCCTCTGTCCTGATTCGGGAAGATGAAGGTATTCAGAAATCCATCTACTACGTTAGTAGAATCCTCCACGAGGCAGAAGTGAGGTACCCTCCCATTAAGAAGATGGCTTACGCCCTTGTAATAACCGCACGAAAGCTCCGACCGTATTTCCAAGCGCACACAGTTGTTCTCTTGACCGACCAGCCTTTGAGGCAAGTCCTTCACAGTCCAAGTGTCTCCTGGAGAATGGTGAAGTGGTCAGTGGAACTTGGGGAATTCGACATTCAATATCACCCTTGCGCAAGCTATCAAAGGTCAGGCTCTGGCCGACTTCATCGTCAAAACAACCCTCCCTGTGGTTCTCAGTGTGGAAATAGAGCCGACACCAGACCAGACGCCAGACGAATCACCTTGGAGATGGACCCTCCATGTAGACAGATCTTCAAATACCGTGGGGAGCAGAGTAGGACTCATTCTCTGCAGCCCGATGGTTTCACAGTCGAGTACGCTCTGAAATTTGAGTTCAAGGCTTCCAATAATGAGGTTGAGTATGAAGCCCTACTATCTGGCTTAAGGTTGGCCAAAGCCCTAGCCACCAAGGTCGTAGATGTGTTCAGTGACTCCCAACTAGTAGTAAGTTAAGTAATAGGAGAATTCAAAACCCGGGGAGAGAAGCTCACCTGGTACCTTCAAAAAGTGAAAGAGCTCGCTGCCAAGTTCAAAATGTTCCGAGTAACTCAAATTTCACAGGTCAAAAACTCCAAGGCAGATATCCTAGCCAACCTGGCCTCATCCTGGCACCTAGAACCAACTCGAGCTGTTTATCTAGAAACCCTCTCCATTCCTAGCATAGATGAAGCCTCTGTCCTACCAGTAGAAGAGGGTGCGACATAGATGGACCCAATCCTGCACTACCTGAAAGATAGAAAGATCCTTGAGCAGAAAAGCGAAGCCAACAAGTTAATCTCCTTAAACTCCCGGTACACTATCATAAATGAGTAGTTGTATAAGAGAGCTCTGACTATGCTTTACTTGAGATGTCTTAACCCCGCCGAGGCCAATTACGCTATCCGAGAAGTCCACGAGGGCATATGCGAAAATCACCTAGGAGCTCGAGCCATCGCCTTCAAAGTTCTACGCCAAGGATATTACTGGCCCCTGATAAAAAAAAATGCAGCTGACTTGGCCAAGAATGCCGAAACTGTCAACAATACTCCTAGTGTCGCACCGGCCTGCTAATCCCCTCACCTCGATCACTAGTCCACTTCCCTTTGCTATGTGGGGAATGGACATACTAGGCCCGTTCACTGCAGCAGCCAGGTAAAAGAAGCACTTCATTGTGGCCATTGATTATTTCACCAAATGGGTCGAGGTAGAACCATTGGCCAGCATTATGGATCACCAAACCAAGAACTTCGTTTGGAAGTCGATCGTATGTCGGTTCGGGATTCCTTGGGTATTGGTTACCGATAAAGAAAAATAATTCGATAGCTCCCGTTTCAAAACATTCTGTGAAGACCTCCAAATCAAGCATCGATTCTCATCCGTCGGATACCTACAAGCCAATGGCCAAGCCGAAGCTACCAACAGGACCCTTCTCCAAGGTATCAAGAAAAGACTAGAAAAGAAAGATAGACAGTGGGCTGACTAGTTCCCTAATATTCTTTGGGTCTACTGGACAACTATATGTAAAGCCAACAGGAGAAACCCCGTTCTTCATAACGTACGGTTCGGAAGTCGTCATCCCAGTCAAAATCAGAATTCCATCAATGCACGTACAGTTTTTTTAACCAAGTAACAATAAGGAAGCCTTAAGGATGAACGCGGACTTGGTTGATGAAGCGCGAGATAAAGCCCAGAATCATTTAGTTGTGTACCAACAGAGGACAGCCTGGTATTACAACTCCCGAGTTCGAAACTGGAGCTTCAAACTCCATGACCTCGTCCTACGGAAGAGTAAAGTGTCTCACCTTCGGCAGACGGGAAAGCTCGTTTCGAACTGGGAAGGCCCATACAGAATCCGAAGAATTTGTCGGATGGGTACTTTTGAGCTCGAAGAGTTAGATGGCATGTCGTTCCCTCGTACTTGGAATGCGGAGAATCTCTGCAAATTCTATCAGTGATATGAAATGTAAAACAAAAAATTAATAAAGTTCGAAGTTTAAAGGAAGATTCCAAAATTTCATTAAGTTAAGAATAGAGGTACAAAATTAGGCGTTATCGGCCTTGGGTACAAAAAACAGAGAAGAAAATCTATTCTAAAGAAGTAGGAGCCTCATAGGCCTCGCCCTCGCTCCCTGCTACCTCCTGAGCCTCACCCCCAGTAAATTCTTGAGCCTCGCCCTCCGCGATCTCCCCAACATCATTTGCGGCAGTGTCCGCCGCATCTCTTCTGGTAGCAGCCACACCCAATTCCCCTTAAAGGGCACCAAAGTCAAGGCCGAAAAATTAGAGCCCCAGGTAGAGAGACTCAGCCTTCCTCCTGGCCTCATTGAAGCCCGTCAGGAACTGAGCCTCGACCTCGTCCAATAAGACCTCCTCGCTCTTGGTCTCCACTTTCTCTCTCTTAGCGGCCTTAGTAACCACCTCCTCCATCTGGGCCCGGATCAGGTCTCTCTCTTTCCTAAGGGCATCCTCAGCCTTGCGCCGATGGTCTGTCTCGAAGATGGCATCATCCTTGGCCTCTTCAGTCGCCTCTAGGGAGGAGGACAAAGCCCGGACTAGTTCCCGGGTCTCCTCCAACCTATACTCAATTTTTGCTAATTGCTCGGCCATATCAGTGCTTCGCTGAGTAAGGACCCCGCTAAGGACTCCAGCCTAAAATGAGAACATTGTTAAAAGAAAAGCAAATGAATTGAAAAGCCAGAACGAAGGAAAGAGATGATACCTGGGAGAAATTGGTCTTCGCAGCCAAGCAAAGTGCCTCGAAGAGCTTTTCCGAAAGCTCCAGCATATCGCAGGGAGGGATCCCTAAGAAAAGGTGTTCGCGAACAACCTTCGGATGCGCAAACATCGAATCATCTCCCCTCTTTGCCCATCGTGGCGTGAAGATGACAGCTGCCCCAAGTCCTTCCTTGAATGAAGACGGTCCCGGGGGAGGAGTGGGTGCAACGGAATTTGCCCTCTCCTCAGAAACTGGAACCCTTGAAGGTCTCCCCACTACAATGGGCACCGGGGTTAGGGCCCGGGCCTTCTTCTCCTGCTTCTGCCCAAAGCCACCAGCCTCTACAGCCCTCTTCTTCTCCCAGGCCATTCGTTTGGCCCTCTCCCTAGCCTTGGCAGCTACCTCTATCTCTGCAAAAAGAACGAGCATTAGTAACTTGGAATAAAAAATCAAAATTACTATAAGCTAAAAGACTAAGGGCTACCGTGCTCGAGGTTTGGCGGAAGGCTAGGAGGGCAGAGGCCGCGCCTGTGAAGCTCTTCGTTATCTTCAAACACCTCGATATCTAAGGGTGCGGCCAATATGGCATTCAACATCTCCTGCTCTCGATGCAGGAAGTGTGGCCTCTTGCACTTGCCAACATGCTCCAAGCTCCAAGCGAGGGGGACGTTGAAGCTCTCAACACTCTTTATAAAAAAGAAAGCCCCCTTCCACCTCTTTATGGAAAAAGGCTTGTTCTTTAAAACCCTCTTCCGCCTCCTCGAACTCACGATAACCCACCCCGAATGACCAAGACAGGCTAGTTGAAAGTGGGATTTGAACACGTCATTACCCCTCTCACCTCCTGGCACACGGCAATGAATGCCAGAATCAGTCAGAAGGGGTTGGGTACCAGTTGACTCAGTGCGATACTGAAGTATCTGACCACCGAGTAGAAGAACAGATGGAGAGGGAACCTAAGCCCAGCTTTTAGCTGCTATTCGTAAACACATAGCTCATAAGGCACCTAGCTAGGGAGAACATCGTAAGCCCTCTCCCCTCCTTCTGGTGCCCTCAAATGGTACTCCATGGGAATCCTATACCTAATTCTCATTCCCACAAGTTCAGACTCCTCTACCAAACTCAAAATGGAGTTCGCTTCACTCTTCCCTCTTAGTATCTAGGGCGTCGTCCTTAGTGAGCATCGACACCTGGATATCTCCTTCTCCAGATGACTCTCCATCCTCGCTCTCTACTCCATCCCCTCTCCCTAGAATATAAGGTACAAGGGCCAGAGCCCCATCACGAGGGGCAACCTCCAAAGAAGAGGCTGCATCGCTGGAGGAAACACCCATTGCCTCCTTCAACTCCTTTGAAAGGTCCCCGCTTATTTCGCTCTAAGACATTCTACTCACCACGAGATCTTTTTGGGTCACTTGCTAAGGAAACCGAACGCTCTCGAAGTGTTTCTCTAACTATGTGCTATCAAAATCACTTAAAGTGCAAGTGAGAAATAAAACGAGGATGGATCCCCTTTAATAGAAGCTGTGGTAGCAGAACCGATGAGCATTAACTCAACTCTCCAAACGAAGCAACACACCCTTTTCTGTCACCAAGATGCCATTTCAATACCCCGAGGTGCCAACTATCATAGAAACACGCCCCTTGCTATGCCCAACACACCGCCATTTAAGGACAGTCGCCATTATTTATTTTGCCTATCGAAAAAGAACCTATGGGCTCAATACAAAGAAATAGCCTATAAGGCCTAAAGCGAAAGGCCAAGAACAAACGATGTGAGTAAACCCATGAGCACGATTTCTCCAAGTCCTGATAGCTCGGCCAAAATTTGCCAGGTCCGAGCGTATGAGCTACTTATCATACACATGGCCAAAATTCGCCAGGTCCAAGCGTATGAGCTATTTGTCATACGCTCGGCTAAAATTCGCCAGGTCCGAGTGTATGAGCTGCTTGTCATACGCTAGCCCAAAATTCGCCAGGTCCGAGTGTATAAGCTGCTTGTCATACGCTCGGCCAAAATTCGTCAGGTCCGAGCATATGAGCTGCTTGACATACACTCGATCAAAATTCGCTAGGTCCGAGCGTATAATCTGCTTGTCATACGCTCGGCCAAAATTCGCCAAGTTCGACCGTATGAGCTACTTGTCATACGCTCGGCCAAAATTTACCAGGTCCGAGCGTATGATCTGTTTATCATACGCTCGGCCAAAATTCTCTAAGTCCGAGTGTATGAGCTGTTTGTCATACACTCGGCCAAAATTCGCCAAGTCCGAGCGTATAAGCTACTTGTCATACGCACGGCCAAAATTCGCCAAGTCCGAGCGTATGAGCTGCTTTGGGTATGCTCGGCGTGATTTCTCCAAGACCGAGCGTTTAAACTATTCTTCATACGTTCGACCAAGATTTCTCAAGACCGAGCGTTTGAACTGTTCTTCATACGCTCGACCAAGATGTCTCCAAGATTGAGCATTTGAACTATTCTTCATACACTCGCCCAAGATTTCTCCAAGACCGAGCGTTTGAACTGTTCTTCATACGTTCGGCCAAGATTTCTCTAAGACCAAGTGTTTGAACTGTTCTTTATATGCTCTACTAGGATTTCTCCGAGACCGAACGCTTGAACTTATCCTCAAACGCTCGGCCAAGATTTCGCCGAAATCAAGCTCTCGTTTTATGGAAAGCAAAGTATAAAAGTAGGAAAATAATGTATGCGAGGCAAAATTGAAAAAATAATATTTTATTAATTTATCAAAAATTACAACTAACGACCTTGAAGTACAAGCAAAAGAGGACCCTAACGGCCTTAAAGTACAAAAAAAAAAGCAACAATTCTAGTGCAAGTCAATCAAGGAAGGGGTTACCTCAGCCTCTTTGTCTTGAAGACCTCCCCTCTCTGTGACGGACTGCACATCCTGAGCCTAGGTGTTCATCCCCTACGGAGGGTTATCCTGTGCCTTGATGTTCTTCTTGCCCCCCATCTGCTCCTACCCCTCAGGTTGCTCCCTCACCAAACAGGCTCTTCTTCCTCCTCAGACTCTAGTAGATCAAGGACTGAGGAGTCTATCTCCGAGCACATGACCTCGACCCTCCTCTTGGCTTCCATAAATCCCTCAAGGAACTACTGACTCCCCTCCCTCTCTAGGACCACTACCATCCAAGCATTGGGGTTTTAGTTTCAAACTCTTGAACTCACTTTGGTTTGAATTTGCTAACAGAAACCCCTTTTTTTATAAGAAAGGAAAACACGACCAATGAGGGCACTTAATGCAAGCACAGAAAAAGATGAGACTTTTAAGATCTCAAGCCGCTCTCACACTTCTCTAGGCGTCTTCTCGCTTCCCAAGAGCAACAAACCTGTTCCCAAGGTCCGTTATTTAATGCAAGGTTGACTCACGTGTCCCCAGGATCAGACACCCAACGCTCCAAGTCCCAGCGCCCGGACTGCTGCATACGTTCCTAGCTCTACCCACGCTCGGACCCATATGAATTGCCCCACGCATGCCCAGCTAGGTTCTGTCTAAGCGCGACACACTGACTCTTTTGTTAAATGACCATGCCCCACAATACTTCCTTAAGAACATAAATGTACTCAAGGAAGTGGGGGGCCTAATGTAACCCATAACACTCTGGCCCATAAACACTCCGGCCCATAACGCTTCGGCCCATAAACACTCCAGCTCAATAAGGAACGGCCCAATAAACCTACATCTGGGTTCCCTCTATAACATGCCGCCCTGTAGCCATCTTACGCAGCCCTACGACACGCCACCTTGCAGTTGCCTACAACATGCCGCCCTGTTCAGAGGGCTATAAATAAGCCAAGGTATGGAATTCATAATTCATTCAGACTTAATCTGCTTACACCTAAGCTCCTTTAGATTTAACCCTCGGCCTCGCCTCTTTTTAAGCTTTCGTTCTAACTTAAGCTTCGGAGCGCCCTCGGAGGTCTCCCCCTCTCCTTCTTCCGAGGGCCTTTAGGTCATACCTGTTACCTGTGCAGAGCCCAGGCCACGTTAGCACCCAAGCCACGTCAACACCCAGGCCATGTCAACACCTAGGCCACGTCGGTCACAGTGACTTTTTGACATCAACAAGTTGTAAACCAAAAAAAGCCCATGCCTCATGTGTTGTTTCACTACCCTTGAACAGATGAGTGATGGACTCGGTTTTAGGATAGCAGCAATAGTTACATTTAGAAACCAGGTTTATACCAATCCATTGAACAAGATTATCCACTGGCAGTCCCCCATGAAACATCTTCCAAACAAAGCATGACACTTTTGTTGGAATCAACTTGTTCCATACCTTCTTATACCAACTAAACTGAGGGCCTTTTATTTGAATTAGCTTCCAGTATCCTTTACTAGTAAAGAGACCCGATGAATCTTGATCTCACATTAACCTATCTGGAACATCCATGTGAATTCTATCAATTGTAGGCGCAATTACAGGGAAAAGAGCCTTCACCTCCCTTACTTTCTCCTGGTCCTAAATGACTTTAGCAACTGAACACTCTAGGAAGGGGTAAGATCCCCCATCAAGGCTGTCAGGATGCCATCTGAAATTCCAGAAACTGATGTCCCTCCTCCTAATCATACAGATGGAATTCGCTAAAACTGTTTTAATGTGTGGAATCAGATTACACCAATAGTTTGAACTATACCACAAAACATTTAAATTACCTAAAGGGTCTCCATACTTCCTGCATATAAAATCTGCCCACACAAACTTGTTTTGCACGAAGCTCTAAGCCAATTTTCATGCAAAGAGTTCATCACCTTGGGTAGGCTCTAATTCCTAGCCCTTTCCTTAAGAGGCTTATAAATTGTGCCCCAAGCAACCCAGCCGTGTCTATTCTTCTCTTTGTTACTCTAAAAAAAAGAAGCAAATAATCTCTCCAAAGATTGTAAAAATATGTACGGTAGCAAGAACAGCCAAAGAATGTATTGGAATCAAGGTAAGGACGCTCTTTAGTAATGTTAACTTCCCACTAGTAGATAAAAACTTGGCCTTCCATATGGCTATTTTTTTCCTCACTTTCTCCTCCAAATAAACGAAATATCGCCCCAAGCGTGCATTCTTTAAACAGAGGGACTCCTAAATACTGAATGGGTAGGAAAATTCGAGTGAAGGAGGTCCATCATTTCATTAAAGCTGCCCTTACTATAATTCATTTTGTGCTCGCAATAAAAGAACTTATTACCAAGTTAATTTGTTCCCTAAATAAGGCTTCATAATCTTTTAACAAAGTAGAACAAGCAACCATTGAAGATTTTCTACCATTAAAAAAGTTAACATTTCATCAGTGTATAACAAATAGGATATGCTAACTATCTTACCTGACACTCGATATCACACAATTCTCCCTTGATCCATCCTCATATTCAAATTCCTTGAGAATACATCTTAAGCCAAAATAAAAAGTAAAGGGGATAGGGGATCACCCTAGCGTAAACCTCCAGATGATTGAAAGAATTCATGTTGAATTCCATTCAATGAAACCAGATACCATACATTTGATAAACATTTGAAAATGATATCGCACCACTGCTCTGCAAAGCCAAATACTTACAAAGTCAGAAGCAAAAACCCTATTACATTCTATCATATGCCTTCGACATGTCAATTATAAAAACGACATTAGATCCCTTCACCTTCTTATCAATATCCTGGATTAACTCATGTGCCAGCACTATATTTTATTGAATGCTTCTACCTTGAACAAAAATTGACTGTTCAGGCGACACTAACTGAGAGAGCATGGGAGACAACCTATTCATCAGAATCCTGGAAATGACTTTGTACATAAAAGTGTTAGTTATGACTACTTAACCAACTGAAGATCTTATCCCAAAATTAATTCATAAGGATTCATGTAACGACCCATCCCAGGTTGGCCACCCCTGAGACGGTGTTGTCACATTTTAAAAATCCCAGCACGACACATATATGCAACAAGAAAAATAACACCAATAGAAATTTTTACATCAATCCTCAACCCTCAACAGGGGAGATATATCATTCTTATCTTAACTTAAACATTATATACAACGAAATATGCAAGAATATTTACAAATAAATTTTTATTTTATTTTCTCATTAGTCTGAGGATGTGGACACATATATAGCTTACAGAAAATGATTTCATCTGAATCTTAACTCACCAACTATCTGTCCTGCCTGCTACCTGAAATCGTTGAACAATGAGGGATAAGCTTCACAAGCTCAGTGAATTAAATTTATTAGAAGTATTCAATTTGTATAAATAGTCTTTTAATATTTAATCATTGATATCTCACATAACTTGATGATAGCATTTTACTATCACTACACATATTATAAGTTTCATTCTTTATCAATCTCTTCTTCTTATATATTTGTTCACCTTAAGACCATCAATTTTCTTATAATTACCTCGTTATGAGGTTCACAGTATAAAGTCTACCATTTAGATGGTTCTTATCATATCATGCTTCTATGTTTCTTTCTCACCATAACTGCCTCTCTGTGAGACTCATTCATCTATAAATAAATTTATAATAACAAACAACAGTTTAGCATTTCAGTAATACCATCAATATTTAAAACAGATGCAATGCATGTATTATTATTAGGGAACTTTTTCCCACATGTTAACATGTTTTTATCTTAAACCGGCCCTCTCCCGGTTCTTTTATTTCCAGTATATACCGACTCTTACGGTTTTGCTTTATTTCTAGCATATACCAACTATCACGATTTTTCAATTAGACCGGCCCCCTCTCGGTTCTTTTATTTCATGCATATACATACGAACAATAATATAAAAACAAACATGAATTCAAATATTTAAATTAACTATCATGACTATTCTCAAATTATTATTTGAAAATTTTCACTAAATTCCTCTCCTCATAAATCACAACAAATCATCAATCATAGCTTGTCAAGATCCACTAAATTTCCTCTTCTTATAGATCATATCAAATCATCAACACAGCTCATCAAGAATTTCACTTATCGTTTTTAGTATTAAATCGACTCATTATTCCAATAATATTATTTATCATAAAATAATTCTCTACACATCCACTATTCTTATCAGACCTATCAACCAACTTTCATCTATCACCAAAGCATAAGTTAATAATGTATTCTAATATTATCACTAGATATTTCATATTTATCTTGATTACTTAAAGTAAATCTAACTCACCACGTAGCACCTAGAGCTACCCGTGGATCACCTCCTTGCCTTTCCTGCTCCTCTCAGCAATTTCCCCTGGTTGCTGATCGTTAACACCTGATATAATATTTATATTAAAATTTATTCTTCAATTATTCCATAATTCATATCCTTTGAAAATTCCCACTTTGAATTCCGAGAAATTTCATGTATGCTAGATTTCAAAAATAAACTTCACGTTATTACCTTATGTTTTTCTTAGAGCTTCCCATAGTTCTCTATAAAAATTTTCCGTAAATCCCTTCAAAATTTCGCTCTTTCAACCTTTCTTTCAGTCCCCAAGGGTTTAGAGAAATATAGTAGTTTGAATTGTAATTGAAAGAAAACCAAATAGAATTTGGTAAGAAATAAAATAAAAGAAAAACTAAACTATTTACATGCAAAAAATAAAAAAAAAATTCAACACTCAGCGCCCCCCCCCCCCCCCCCCCCCCGCAACTCTCATACTGCTATGAAATGAAAAGTGTCTTACATGCACCATTTCTTCTATTTTGGAAGTAGGTGTTGCCACCTGTTGCCATGTGTTTTTTTTTCTTTTCGTTTATACTGTCTATGAATTTTTTTTAAGAATTGTTTTATTCAAATAATAAACCTTTCACATATTTTATTTTAATTCCTTGTCATATTTATTAAATTACTTCTTCACTCTTACTCCACCTTATAAAAATTTTGTCATCGAAATTTCCTTACCTAACTTAAGAAACAAATTGTGAATAATATTTCTTCATAATTGTCTCACAATTCCACGTAATCTCTTCAATATCCTTATTCCGCCACAAAACTTGAACTAATGTAATTATTTTATTATACAAGACTTGTTTTTTTTTTTTGGTCTAAAATCCTCACTGGTACTTGTATAAAAGTCGAATCTTTTTGAATTTCTACAGCTTAGCTCGCAATATTATGAGATTTATCAAGTAAGCGCTCTCGCTAAAGTGAAACATGGAATACATAATGTCACTGTTTCAATTCTGGAGGCAAACTCAAGCTATTCACAACTAGCCCAACTTTTTCAATAACCTCATAGGGTCTCGCTTACATCAGGCTCAACTTTTCTTTTTTTTTTTTACCCTCAACACACTTTTTCATGGAAATATTTTCAAATACACCCAATCACCTACTTGAAGCTTTAGAGGTCTTCTTCTATTATCAGCATAGCTATTCGGTCTACTTAGTGCTACTTTACGATTCTCTCTAACCAGTTGATCATCTCAGTTGTCAACTCAATAATTGATGGACCAAATATATTTCTCTCTCCCACTTCTTCCCAACATACTGGAGTTCTTCACATTCTACCCATCTGTTGAGGATGAAAAGTAATATTAAATTGTAACTGCGTACCCGTGGCTTTCTGAAAGCCTCATCAAAACCAAGATGTAGCTCTAGAATCTCTATTTGACACTATGCTTAACAGTATTCCATACAACCTCACAATCTTAGCTACATATAGTTTAGTCAACTTTTTAGGATTCCAATTAGTTTTAATTGGAAGAAATTTGGAATGACTTAGAAAGTCTATATACTATCACTTACACTGTATCGTGACCTCTCGGAGTATGGGAAAATCCATAAACAAATTCCATACATTTTTCTATGGTCATTCAAGCACAAGAAGAGACTGTAGTAGGCCTCCCGGATGTTTATTCTCTAACTTCACTTACTAACAAACCAACATCTAGAAATATATTCAGCTACATCCCTCATCAATCCTGACCACCACAAATTCTGTCTCAACCCTCTATACATCTTATTGTTACTCGGGTGCATCGAATGTACATCATCATGTACCTCTCTCAATATCTTCTTTCTCAACTCCGTATCATTGGGAACAAAAATCCTATGTTTTAATACCCAAAATACCCTCATTTCAAATTTTTAACTTATATTGCTTTCTAGTAAGCTCTTAATGCTTAATCTTTTCTATCTCTTCATCTCTACCTTGCATCTCTAAAACGTTTTACTATGGATGACTGTACAACCATATTCGTCAACCATGATCCTCTATCATCGATATTCAACTTCATTCTTATCTCTCTTAAATTTATCATGAATTTCACATCAGGACTCCTAATAGCAGTTAACCTTCTTGTAGACTTTCTACTTACTGCATCAACTACCACCTTCGCCCTTCCTATATGATAGTGAATTGTACAATCATAGTCACAAATCAATTCCATCCACCATCTTTGCCTCAAATTCAACTCTCTTTAGGTCGGTAAGTATGTCAAACTCTTATGATCAGTGAATATCTCATAAGTGGCTCTATATAGATGATGTCTCCAATATTTAAAGTAAGCACTATGGCAGCCAACTCTAAGCTATGGTTAGGGAAATTTCTCTCATGATTCCTCAATTTCCTAGAAGCACATGCCATTATCTTCTTATGTTGCAGCAACGCACATCCCAACTCTTGAAGGGATGCATCCCTATACACCACAAATTCTTCATCACCAGAATGAAGGACCAATACTGGAGCTGTAGTTAATTTCTCCATTTAGTAATTGGAAACTTTTCTCACACTCCCCAAGAAAGTTATTTCATTCAACCAAAATTTACATTTATGGAAATTATAGCATAAAATCTCTCTCCTCAAAATCTCCAACATAATTTCTAAATATTTTACATGCTCTTCCTTAGTCTTAGAATACACCAAGATGTCATCAATGAACATAACCACAAAACTAACAAGAAATACTTTAAACATTTTATTCATGAAGTCTATGAATGCTTTCTGGAACATTAGTCAATCCAAATAACGTCACAAGAAGCTTATGACCATAACATGTCCTAAAACCAGTCTTAGGCACGTCTCCCTTCTCTATCCTTAATTGGTGATAACCTGATCTTAGGTTTATCTTAGAAAACACTCTCACTCCTTGCAACTGCTCAAATAATTCATTTATTCTGGGTAAAAGGTATTTGTTCTTATTCAACTATTTTTAGTCTATACACACTCTTATCGTTCCATCTTCTTTATTCACGAACAACATAGGAGCTCCCCAAATACATTAGGTCCGATAAATTGTTTATCCAAAAAAAATTAAAAAAAATACGTTCAACTCTCTCAATTCAGCTAGTGTCATTCTATAGGGTGCTATAGATATGTGTGTTGAACTCAAAATCACATCTAGAGGAAATTAAATCTCCTTACTGGGAGACAATCTAGACAACTCTTCACGAAACACATCATGAAAATCTTTCACTACCAAGATTTCTTCTAACTTCTTATTTTCCTTTCTAGAATCCACGATGTATGCCAAATACTCCTTACATCCTTTCTGCAACCATCTATTAGTAGTCAGAGTAAAATAAGATAGTTCGAGAGTATTTTATATTCTTTCTAAAA
Organism: Bretschneidera sinensis; assembly: GCA_023935145.1. Taxonomy (NCBI): domain Eukaryota; kingdom Viridiplantae; phylum Streptophyta; class Magnoliopsida; order Brassicales; family Akaniaceae; genus Bretschneidera; species Bretschneidera sinensis. The sequence goes on from CM043697.1 coordinate 67,766,379, forward strand.
GTTACACTCATTATGTCCATATCTTGAACACTACATTCTTTCTGGAACAATCAACCCAGACAAAATAAGTCGATAACCAATTCTTTCCCAAAATCGAATGAAGATCTATCATATTCAAAAGTAACAAATCAACTTCGTATGAAAACTGGATGCAAAAGAATGGGTTGCACCAGGATCAACCAACATTGATTTGTCCACCTTTTTTATATGCAAAGCACCTCAAATTAGAACAATTATGGAATAAATATCTTATCGGATTACATCTATAACATGTTCTAGTATTTTTATCATGTTATCACATCCTCTAGGTAGTACACTCCCACATTTACCATAACTTCTAGTTCCCATAACCTATCTCTCAAATCTAAGGGTCCCATCGATATTACTCTGAGCTATAGAAGTAACAAATTCCGCTTGCCTCTGACTCTGTACTAAAATTCTCTGTGACAAGGAACGCCTCCTCTGGGCGGTCTCCCACCCTGCACACTCATACTGGTACCATCTCTAGGTTCCTCAAATCTAGACTTCTTTCGCCGATTTCTCCTACCTCTAATTTCCATCACACCCTTCTCAATCTGAAGTGTTATATTTGCCAACGTAACATAATTTATATGCCTTGTATAAGATAGTTTCGATTAAATCTTAAAACATAGTTCATTTTTGAACCTTTTACATTTCTTTTCCTCTAGGTATACTATTTTTGGTACAACCATTGACAAGGCCACAAATTTGCTATCATACTGAGCCACAGTCAACACATTTGCCTTAAATAAATAAAATATCTATCTTGTTGGGCTCTAAAGGTCTAAGGAAAGTATTTATCAAAGAAAATCTCCTTAAACCTATTCCAGGTTAAGGGTCCATCAACATATGCACTTAACCTGAGAAGAATATCCTCCCACCATTCCAAAACTTCTCCTTCTAACTCAAACGAAGCAAAGGCAACCATCTGCCTATCAGTTACTGGTAAAATACCAAATAATCTCTCTACACATTTCTCTCAAAACTCAGGCTTGAAAGGATTCATAGATCCTTTAAACAACAAGGCATTCAACTTAATATATCTAACAAAACAATCTTTCTGCATCTTGTGTATAAACTCACTTTTCCCTTTTGAACATTTACCATTTCTGGATTTACAACAACCTTAGACATTGCTCTAGCATGTTCATCAAGTCTATGCTAGAGATTATCAACTCTATCATTTGTTACTTTCGTTTTCTTAAGAGCATGTGTAAGAACTTATCCTAGCTCACCTCTTTCAACTTCAGATTCTCTCACACCTTTACTAATATCAATTATACTATCAACACGTTCCCTTCTAGGAACCACAAATTCAAACTCAACCTTGACTTGTCAAAATATTGGGGGCCTATCACGCCCTCTCAAATCAACAACTTTAACTCTAGCTCTAGTACGTCCATATGTCATCCTTAGACTATTCGTTAGAATATAATTTATTTAGATCTTCCACTTCTTTAAGTTCTTATGCAGTCTACAGAATCATAAAACCTAATGCTCTGATACCAAAATTGTAACGATCCATCCTGGGTTGGCTACTCCTGAGACGGTGTTGTCACATTTTAAAAATCCTAGCACGACACATATATGCAACAAGAAAAATAACACCAATAGAAATTTTTATATCCATCCTCAACCCTCAACATGAGAGATACATCATTTTGATATTGACTTAAACATTAAATACAATGAAATATGCATGAATATTTACAAATAAATTTTTATTTTATTTTCTCATTAGTCTGAGGACGTGGACACGTACATAGCTTACAGAAAATGATTTCGTCTGAATTTCAACTCACCAACTATCTATCCTGCCTGCTACTTGAAATCATTGTACAATGAGGGATGAGCTTCACAAGCTCAGTGAATTAAATTTACTAGAAGTATTCAATTTGTATAAATAATCTTTTAATATTTAATCATTGATATCAAATATAACTTGATAATAGTATTCTACTATCATTACGCATATCATAAGTCCAATTCTTTATCAATCTCTTCTTCTTATATATTTTTTCACCTTAAGACCATCAATTTTCTCATAATTACCTCGTTATGAGGTTCACAGCATAAAGTCAACCATTTAGATGGTTCTTATCATATCATACTTCTATGTTTCTTTCTCACCATAACTGTCTCTCTGTGAGACTCATGCATCTATAAATAAATTTATGATAACAAACAACACTTCAACATTTCAGTAATACAATCAATATTTAAAACAGATGCAATGCATGAATTATTATTTGGGAACGTCTTCCCACATGTCGACATGTTTTTATCTTAGACCAGCCCTCTCCTAGTTCTTTTATTTCCAGCATATACCGACTGTCACGGTTTTTATTTATTTCCGGCATAAACTGGCTATCACGATTTTCTTTTATTTCTAGCATATACCGACTGTCACGGTTTTCCTCTATTTCCAGCATATATCAGCTGTTATAGTTTTTCAATTAGATCGGCCCCCTCCCACTTCTTTTATTTCATGCATATATATATGAACAATGATATGAAATATGCATATGAACAATAATACAAAAAAAAATATGAATTCAAATATTTAAATTAACTATCTTGATTATTCTCAAATTATTGTTTAAAAAATTTCACTAAATTCCTCTCCTCATAAATCATATCAAATCATCAATCATAGCTTGTCAAGATCCACTAAATTTCCTCTCCTCATAAATCATATTAAATCATCAACCATAGCTCATCAAGAATTTCACTTATCGCTTTTATTATTAAATCGACTCATTATTCCAATAATATTATTTATCATAAAATAATTCTCTACACATTCACTATTCCTATCACACCTATCAACCAATTTTCATCTATCACCAAAGTACAAGTTAATAATGTATTCTAATATTATCACTAGATATTTTATATTTATCTTGATTAATTAAAGTAAATCTAACTCACTACGTAGCACTTAGAGCTACCAATGGATCACCTCCTTGCCTTTCCTGCTCCTCTCAGCAATTTTCTCCGGTTGCTGATCGTCAACACCTGATATAATATTTATATTAAAATTTATTCTTCAATTATTCCATAATTCACATCCTTTGAAAATTCCCATTTTGAATTCCTGAAAATTTCATGTATGCTAGATTTCAAAAATAAACTTCACATTATTACCTTATGTTTTTCTTAGAGCTTCCCATGGTTCTCTATAAAATTTTCTCGTAAATCGCTTCAAAATTTCACTCTTTCAACCTTTCTTTCGGTCTCCAAGTGTTTAGAGAAATATAGTAGTTTGAATTGTAATTGCAAGAAAACCAAATAGGATTTGGTAAGAAATAAAATAAAAGAAAAACTAAACTATTTACATAGAAAAAAAAATAAAAAATTCAACACTCAGCAGCCCCTCCAACTCTCATGCTGCTATGAAATGAAAGGTGTCTCACATGCACCATTTCTTCTATTTTGGAAATAGGTCTTGCCACCTGTTGCCATGTGTTTTTTTTTTCTTTTTTTTTGTTTTTCCTTTATACTGTCTACGATTTTTTTTAAGAATTGTTTTATTCAAATAATAAACCTTTCACATATTTTATTTTAATTCCATGTCATATTTATTAAATTACATTTTTACCCTAACTTTACGAATACGGGTATTACAATTCTACACACCTTATAAAAATTTCGTCATCGAAATTTCCTTTCCTAACTTAAGAATCAAATTGTGAATAATATTTCTTCATAATTGTCTCACGTGTTCACGTAATCTCTTCAACATCCTTATTCCACCATAGAACTTGAACTAATGCCATTATTTTATTATATAAGACTTGTTCTTTTTCAGTCTAAAATCCTCACTGATACTTGTTTAAAAGTTGAATCTTTATGAATTTCTACAGCTTGGCTCGAAATATTATGAGATTTATCAAGTAAGCGCTCTCACCAAAGTGAAACATGGAATACGTTATGTCACTGCTTCAATTCTGGAGGCAAACCCAGGCTATTCACAACTAGCCCAACTTTCTTAATAACCTCATAGGGTCCCGCTTACCTCAGGCTCAACTTTCATTTTTTTTTTATCCTCAACACACATTTTTATGGAGATATTTTCAAATACACCCAATCAGCTACCTGAAGCTCGAGAGGTCTTCTTCTATTATCAGCATAGCTATTTGGTCTATTTAGTGCTACTTTACGGTTCTCTCTAACTAGTTGATCATCTCAGTTGTTAACTCAATAATTGATGGACCAAATATATTTCTCTCTCCCATTTCTTCCTAATATACTGGAGTTCTTCACCTTTTACCCATTTGTTGAGGATGAAAAGCAATATTAAATTGTAACTGCGTACCTGTGGCTTTCTAAAAGCCTCATCAAAACCAAAATGTAGCTCTAGAATCTCTATTTGACACTATGCTTAATAATATTCCATATAACCTCACAATCTTAGCTACATACAGTTTAGCCAACTTTTTAGGATTCCAATTAGTTTTAATTAGAAGAAATTTGGAATGACTTAGAAAGTCTATCTACTATCACTTACACTGTATCGTGACCTCTCTGAGTATGAAAAAATCCATAAATAAATTCCATTAATTTTTCTATGGTCATTCAAGCACAGGAAGAGGCTGCAGTAGGCCTCCCGAATGTTTATTCTCTAACTTCACTTACTGACAAACCAACATCTAGAAATATATTCAGCTACATCCCTCATCAATCCTGACCACAATAAATTCTGTCTCAACCCTCTATACATCTAATTATTACTCGGGTGCATCGAATGTATATCATCATGTACCTCTCTCAATATCTTCTTTCTCAACTCCGCATCATTGGGAACAAAAATCCTATGTTCTAATACCCTCATTTCAAATTTTGTACTTATATTGCTTTCTAGTAATCTCTTAATGCTTAATCTTTTCTATCTCTTCATCTCTACCTTGCATCTCTAAAGCATTTTAGTATGGATGACTGTATAACCATATTCGTCAACCATGATCCTCTATCACCGATATTCAACTTCATTCTTATCTCTCTTAAATCTATCATCAATTTCACATCAGGACTCCCAATAGCAGTTAACCTTTTTGTAGACTTTCTACTTAATGCATCAGCTACCACCTTTGCCCTTTCTATATGATAGTGAATTGTACAATCATAGTCACAAATCAACTCCATCCACCATTTTTGCCTCAAATTCAACTCTCTTTAGGTAAGTAAGCATGTTAAACTCTTATGATAAGTGAATATCTCACAAGTGGCTCTATATAGATAATGTATCCAATATTTAAAGTAAGCACTATGGCAGCCAACTTTAAGCTATGAGTAGGAAAATTTCTCTCATGATTCCTCAATTTCCTAGAAGCACATGCCATTATCTTCTTATGTTGCATCAAAACACATCCCAATAATATTATTTATCAAGAATTTCACTTATCGTTTTTAGTATTAAATCGACTCATTATTCCAATAATATTATTTATCATAAAATAATTCTCTACACATCCACTATTCTTATCAGACCTATCAACCAACTTTCATCTATCACCAAAGCATAAGTTAATAATGTATTCTAATATTATCACTAGATATTTCATATTTATCATGATTACTTAAAGTAAATCTAACTCACCACGTAGCACCTAGAGCTACCCGTGGATCACCTCCTTGCCTTTCCTGCTCCTCTCAGCAATTTCTCCGGGTTACTGATCGTTAACACCTGATATAATATTTATATTAAAATTTATTCTTCAATTATTCCATAATTCATATCCTTTGAAAATTCCCACTTTGAATTCCGAGAAATTTCATGTATGCTAGATTTCAAAAATAAACTTCACGTTATTACCTTATGTTTTTCTTAGAGCTTCCCATGGTTCTCTATAAAATTTTCCCGTAAATCCCTTCAAAATTTCGCTCTTTCAATCTTTCTTTCAGTCCCCAAGTGTTTAGAGAAATATAGTAGTTTGAATTGTAATTGAAAGAAAACCAAATAGGATTTGGTAAGAAATAAAATAAAAGAAAAACTAAACTATTTACATGCAAAAAATAAAAAAAAATTCAACACTCAGCGGCCCCCCTCCTAACTCTCATGCTGCTATGAAATGAAAAGTGTCTTACATGCACCATTTCTTCTATTTTGGAAGTAGGTGTTGCCACCTGTTGCCATGTGTTTTTTTTTTCTTTTCCTTTATACGGTCTATGAATTTTTTTTAAGAATTGTTTTATTCAAATAATAAACCTTTCACATATTTTATTTTAATTCCATGTCATATTTATTAAATTAATTCTTTACTCTTACTTTACGAATACGAGTATTACAATTCTACCCACCTTATAAAAATTTTGTCATCGAAATTTCCTTACCTAACTTAAGAAACAAATTGTGAATAATATTTCTTCATAATTGTCTCACACTTTCACGTAATCTCTTCAATATCCTTATTCCGCCACAAAACTTGAACTAATGTAATTATTTTATTATACAAGACTTGTTTTTTTTTTTGGTCTAAAATCCTCACTGGTACTTGTATAAAAGTCGAATCTTTTTGAATTTCTACAGCTTGGCTCGAAATATTATGAGATTTATCAAGTAAGCGCTCTTGCTAAAGTGAAACATGGAATACATTATGTCACTGTTTCAATTCTAGAGGCAAACCCAAGCTATTCACAACTAACCCAACTTTTTCAATAACCTCATAGGGTCTCGCTTACCTCAGGCTCAACTTTTCTTTTTGTTTTTTACCCTCAACACACTTTTTCATAGAAATATTTTCAAATACACCCAATCACCTACTTGAAGCTTTAGAGGTCTTCTTCTATTATCAGCATAGCTATTCGGTCTACTTAGTGCTACTTTACGGTTCTCTCTAACCACTTGATCCTCTCAGTTGTCAACTCAATAATTGATGGACCAAATATATTTCTCTCTCCCACTTCTTCCCAACATATTGGAGTTCTTCACCTTCTACCCATCTGTTGAGGATGAAAAGTAATATTAAATTGTAACTGCGTACCCGTGGCTTTCTGAAAGCCTCATCAAAACCAAGATGTAGCTCTAGAATCTCTATGTAACACTATGCTTAATAGTATTCCATACAACCTCACAATCTTAGCTACATATAGTTTAGCCAACTTTTTAGGATTCCAATTAGTTTTAATTGGAAGAAATTTGGAATGACTTAGAAAGTCTATATACTATCACTTACACTGTATCGTTACCTCTCGGAGTATGGGAAAAGCCATAAACAAATTCTATACATTTTTCTATGGTCATTCAAGCACAGGAAGAGGCTGTAGTAGGTCTCCCGGATGTTTATTCTCTAACTTCACTTACTAACAAACCAACATCTAGAAATATATTCAGCTACATCCCTCATCAATCCTGACCACCACAAATTCTGTCTCAACCCTCTATATATCTTATTGTTACTCGGGTGCATCGAATGTACATCATCATGTACCTCTCTCAATATCTTCTTTCTCAACTCCGCATCATTGGGAACAAAAATTCTATGTTTTAATACCCAAAATACCCTCATTTCAAATTTTGAACTTATATTGCTTTCTAGTAAGCTCTTAATGCTTAATCTTTTCTATCTCTTCATCTCTACCTTGCATCTCTAAAGCGTTTTACTATGGATGACTGTACAACCATATTCGTCAACCATGATCCTCTATCATCGATATTCAACTTCATTCTTATCTCTTTTAAATTTATCATCAATTTCACATCAGGACTCCCAATAGCAGTTAACCTTCTTGTAGACTTTCTACTTAATGCATCAGCTACCACCTTTGCTCTTTCTATATGATAGTGAATTGTACAATCATAGTCATAAATCAACTCCATCCACCATTTTTGACTCAAATTCAACTCTCTTTAGATAAGTAAGCATGTTAAACTCTTATGATAAGTGAATATCTCACAAGTGGCTCTATATAGATAATGTATCCAACATTTAAAGTAAGCACTATGGCAGCCAACTCTAAGCTATGGGTAGGAAAATTTCTCTCATGATTCCTCAATTTCCTAGAAGCACATGCCATTATCTTTTTATATTGCATCAAAACACATCCCAACTCTTGATGGGATGCATCACTATACACCACAAATTCTTCATCGCGAGAAAGAAGCACCAATATTGGAGCTGTAGTTAATTTCTCCATTTAGTAATTGGAAACTTTTCTCACACTCCCCAAGAAAGTTATTTCATTCAACTAAAATTTACATTTATTGAAATTATAGCATAAAATCTCTCTCCTCAAAATCTCCAACACAATTTCTAAATATTTTACATGCTCTTTCTTAGTCTTAGAATACACCAAGATGTCATCAATGAACACAACCACAAAATTATCAAGAAATAGTTTAAACATTTTACTCACGAAGTCTATGAATGTTTTCTGGACCATTAGTCAATCCAAATGACATCACAAGAAGCTTATTACCATAACGTGTCCTAAAACCAGTCTTAGGCACGTCTCCCTTCTCTATCCTCAATTGGTAATAACCTGATCTCAGGTTTATCTTAAAAAACACTCTCACTCTTTGCAACTACTCAAACAATTCATTTATCCTGGGTAAAAGGTATTTGTTCTTATTCAACTATTTGTAGTCTATACACACTCTCATCGTTCCATCTTCCTTATTCACGAACAACACAGGGGCTCCCCAAATACATTAGGTTTGATAAATTGTTTATCCAAAAAAATTTAAAATGGTACGTTCAACTTTCTCAATTCAGCTGGTGTCATTCTATAGGGTCCTATAGATATGTGTGTTGAACTCAAAATCACATCTGTAGGAAACTAAATCTCCTTACTGGGAGACAATTTGGACAACTCTTCATAAAACACATCATGAAAATCTTTCACTAACAAGATTTCTTCTAACTTCCTATTTTCCTTTCTAGAATCCATGATGTATGCCAAATACTCCCCACATCCTTTCTTCAACCATCTATTAGTAATCAGAGTAAAATAAGATAGTTCGAGAGTATTTTATATTCTCTCTGAAAATTACACTCCTTATGTCCATATCTTGAATACTATATTCTTTCTGGAACAATCAACCCAGACATAATACGTCGATAACCAATTCTTTCCCAAAATAATTCTCTACACATCCACTACTCCTATCACACCTATAAACCAACTTTCATCTATCCCCAAAGCATAAGTTAATAATTTATTCTAATATTATCACTAGATATTTCATATTTATCTTGATTACTTAAAATAAATCTAACTCACCACGTAGCACTTAGAGCTATCCGTGGATCACCTCCTTGCATTTCCTGCTCATCTCAGCAATTTCCCTCGGTTGTTGGTCAACACCTAACATAATATTTATATTAAAATTTATTCTTCAATTCTTCCATAATTCACATCCTTTGAAAATTCCCACTTTGAATTCCAGGAAATTTCATGTATGCTAGATTTTGAAAATAAACTTCACGTTATTATCTTATGTTTTTCTTAGAGCTTTTCGTGGTTCTCTATAAAATTTTCTCGTAAATCTCTTCAAAATTTCGCTCTTTCAAGCTTTTTTTCAGTCCCAAAGTGTTTAGAGAAATAGATTAGTTTGAATTGTAATTGAAAGAAAACCAAACAAGATTTGGTAAGAAATAAAATAAAAGAAAAACTAAACTATTTATATGGAAAAAAAAAATTCAACACTCAACAGTCCCCCTAGCTCTTATGCTGCCATGAAATGAAAGGTGTCTCACATGCACCATTTTTTCTATTTTGGGATGTGTTTTTTTTCTCTTTCTTTTTCCTTTTCCTTTATATTGTCCATAATTTTTTTAATAATTGTTTTATTCAAATAATAAATCTTTCATATATATTTTATTTTAATTCTATATCATATTTATTAAATTAATTCTTTACCCTTACTTTACAAATACAGGTATTACAATTCATCTCTTATCAGGGAATCTCAGCCAATATTAGAGAACACTTATTCCAAAATGATGGGATAAGGTTATATTTGATCATCAGTTACAGATGATCAGGAATTATGGATAAATATTATCCATATTGGAATTTCAAAGAGGCAGTTATCAGGGGCGAAGATGAGGCTGAAAGCCTCTATAAATAGATGGGAGGATCCCATTGTTGAACACTTTGAAACCAAGCAAGAATTAATTATCATCGGAGCCCCATGTAATGTTCCATTTTTATTCTTCTTTTCATTGATATTGTTCTAGAAATCCCAAATACCTAAACCAAACATTAGTATCAAAGCTAGAAATTTCCTTGAAAACCATTTTTCACTGGAAACACCCCTAGTCGACTACCTAGTTGACTAAACGAAGCACTAGTCGACTACATAATCAACTAGTAGAAGCACCAGTCGACTAACAGAAGCTCTAGTCGACTACCTAGTCAACCAGCAAAGGCACCGGTCACCTAGTAGTTCTTCAATCGCCTACTTAGTCATCCAACAGCCCATCAATCGCTTACTTAGTCATCTAATAGCCCACTAGTCGCTTAGCAGCCTCCCAGACGACTAACCAGCTGACTACTCAATTAACTATTCTTGAGTTTGTATAACCCCCTTTTTCTCTGTTCAGAAAGGTTAGATTATATTTACGCCTTTATTTTCAAGTAGTTAAGTTATTTTTTTATTATTAAAATCTTCATTTTTTCATAAATTATTTCAGTACAGTCTTTTTTAAAATAACTAGCAAATTGATTGTTTATTAATTAGCAAAAATTGAACGACTTAATGGTGTTTACTATGATATGTGGAGTAGGAAAACTAAGTATGGCCTAATATTTGACAATATCAATTATGTAATCAATGGCACTGCTCCAACCCTTGCTGACAACCCCATTGATGCTCAGAAGAGAGAGTTCGAGTAGTGACAAGTAAATAACAATAAGGTGAATAGCCTTATATTAATGTTCATGGAGGGTAATCTCATAAACGTTTTTGAGAATTGTAAAACGGAAAAAAATTTATGGATGACTATCAAGAAAAAGTATGAAACAATTTTTGAGGTGAATATACAACCTTTCCTCCATAACAATAATACATGTAGAATGAAGGAGAGTGAAAGTGTGACGGACCATTACAATAAGATGATTATCATGGCTAATGACCTGAAAATTATTGGAACTCAGATTCCAGAGAAAATGCAGGTGGAAACTATTCTGAATGGTCTACTTCTTTCATTGGACTCTGTTGCCACTATTTTGAGATTTATTAGCACCATTAAAAGCATGAGTGATTTACAATCCATGTTGGTAATCGAGAAAGATTTGGTAGCCAAGAGAAAAAGACTAGAACTAAACCTTGTGCAGCAAGATGAGCTGTATCTAGCTCAGCTCAAACTGAGAAATCATAATCGTCAGCTTGGCCCTCGAAAGGCCTCTTTCACGCATTCACAGCTACAACACCGCAATAACAAGAAACTGATCATTCCTTAGGGTGCTTGTTATAGATGCGAAAAATATGGACATTTCAAGTCCAATTGCCTGAAAAACAATCAAGGAAATAGGGGTGATTCAAGACGCTCGAAACGATGAGGATCTAACAAACGAGAATTTATTTAAGTTATAGAATGCAATGTTGTGGCCACGGACATAGATGGGTGGTGGATTGACTCTAGTGCAACCCGCCACATTGCAAAGACCAAAGAGGGGCTATTTGATTACGTGGCGTTGAAAAAAAAAAGGAACAAAGGATCTTTATGGGAAACAATACCTACCTAGATGTGGAAGGTATTAGATTTTACCGATTGAATCTTAGGGATAGTATTATGGTCCTCAAGGATATGATCTATGCACCTGAGATGAGGCATACTTCGGTTTCTATCCCTACACTACTGAAGAAGAGGCTATAGGTTATGTTCTATAATAAAAAGGCATCCATTGGAAAGGACATAAAAGTTTTTGTTATAGGCAAGTTTATGGTCGAACATGATTTTTTTGTTTACCTACTGTGAACGATAGTAAGAATGATGTAGTTTTGAATTATTCTTTGTCTCTTGATTATTCTGCATGTGAATTATAGCTTTTAAGATTAGGACACCTTGGTTTATCTAAGATGAAACAAATAATTAACATGAATTTGTTACCATGTTTATATAATATAAATGCCATGCAATATTTTCAACATTTTTTTGTTGGAAAAGTGACTAGAAAACTTTTTAAGATATGTCAAAGAGCTAGTCAACTTCTTGATTTGGTGCACTCAAACATATATGACCCTTTGAGTGTTAAATCCCATAGTAATAAGGAATACTTTATTACTTTTATAGATGACTATTCCAAGTTTACTTATGTATATCTTATATATTTCAAATCATAACCATTTGAATATTTTAAGAGATACAAAACAAAATTAGAAAATGAACTTAGAAGAAACATTAAAGTATTAAGGACAGATAGTGAGGGGAATATAATTCAGGTGATTTTGACAATGTTTGCGTAAAACATAGAATTATAAGGTATACCACTATGTCTTATATGCCACAACAGAATGGTGTGGCAAAAAAAAAAAAATGGAGCATTAGTGAATGTTGTATGATGTATGTTGTCACACTCAAATCTCCCTCCAAAATATTTTGGGTAGAGGCTTTGATTACGGTAAACTATATAGTGAATCTTATTCCTACTAAATCTGTCGAGTCAACACCTTATGAAATATGAAATGGTCGTAAACCTGACCTAAGTCATCTAAAGAAATAAGGTTGTATAACGTATGTTTTGATTCCATCTTAGTTGAGAGATAAATTGGACTTCAAAATATTGAAATGCGTTTTTATAGGCTAATATGTAAGGTCAAAAGGCTATAGGTCTCAGAATAGAAAGTCCATAGGTTTTAAATGGGTGCTCAAAACAAAAATTTGTGTTAATGTGTCCATTGAAAAATTCAAGGCTTGATTAGTTACCAAAAGTTTTACTCAAAAACTAAGAATAGACTTTTAGAAGACATATTCTCTAGTAGCAAATTTTGCATAAATTAAAATGATTATGGCTATTGTTGCATGTCTTGACTTGGAACTATTTCAATTGGATGTCGAGGGAGAATATTTATATGGCCCAATCTGAAAGATTTCAAGTAGAAGGTCAAGAAAATAAAGTTTACAAATTGAAGAAGTTACTGCATGGTTTGAAACAATCATCTAGACAGTGGTATCTCAAATTTCATAAGGTAATATTGCAACTTGGTTTTGTCTCAAATAAGTTAGATAATTGTGTTTATACTTGTAAAAGTGAAAGCATTTTTTCTATATTGTCATTGTACGTAGATGATATTCTACTTGCTAGAAATGACACTGAGATGTTAAACAAAACCAAGTCAGAACTAAGGAATAGATTTGAGATGAAAGATATAGGTAAAACGTCATATGTTATAGGAATACAAATTCTGAGGAATAGAAAATCTAGAGCATTAAGCTTAAATCAAGAAAGGTAATTGCTCAAAGTCCTTAATAAATTTGAATTATTAAATTGCAATCTGGCACTAACACCCTTAGTTATGGGGAATATATTGTCTAAAGATCAGTGTTCTAGATAGGAACAGAAGTCTTTAGAAGAACCGTATGCTCAAGTAGTTGGAAGCTTGATGTATGCCCTGTTGTATACTCAATTATACTTAGCATATCCAATAAGTTTGGTTAGTAGATATCAAAGTAATCCAAATAATTAGGAAGCAATTAAAAGAATATTCAAGTACTCGAGGGTTACCTTGCAACTTAAATTAGTATATCAAGCTTATATGCTTGATGTAATTGGTTACTCCGATGCAGATTTTGGAGGGGAAAAGATGACGCAAAGTCCACTTCAGGACATTTGTTTATCTTTGGGGGTGCAATTGTTTCTTAGGGTACCAAGAAATAGGGATGTGTAGCAAGATACACACAGAAAGCTGAGTACATAGCCTGCAGCATGGTTGCTACTCATACAATCTCGATCAAATGATTTTTTTATTTTTTTATGGATTTGAATATAAATCTAATTGAAAGACCAATAGAAATTTATAGTCTATTTGTTTTAAATAAATTTACAATCCGAATCAAAGACTCAATTCCATGCCATTCATCCAAAACTCTCTTAAAATAAATCTTTTGTTCAATAATTATTGTTTCAAATCAAATATATTTGATCTCGATATTGATTCTTCATATAAATAATTTTTTTATGGATAAAAAAATTATTATGTACGAGTTGTAATTAATTATAAATTAAATCATCGCGTCAACTAAAAAAATTATAATCAACTGATAAAAAATAGTATTATATTACTAAATATATTTGAAATTACGTCGTTTTCACAATTCAACCAACCTGCCTATCCCATCCAATATTGAAGAAACAGACTGTCACTAGAGCCGGACAGTTTAATTTTTATGGGGGTATGGTTGGCTTGGTCATAGGCACATCTTCCTACAAGCCTACCCATAGCATAAACAATCTAAAGCTTCTAGAAAGATTTCTAAGGGAAAAGAAAGAGACTAAAATAAGAGCAAGTAAATGGCAAATTCGGAGAATCTTATAGGTTGGTGACCCACCCTCTCACTGCGCCAAAAGTTTGCCCAGCTCATCTCATACATCGAGTGGGCTTTCTTTTGTTTGCGCTTCTCATGCCATTCCCATTTCCCTTCAAGCTACCTTCTCCTTTTACTTTTAATTGTTTTCAGTTTATTATATATTCTTTATCATAGATTCTTTTGACCACAAATATTGAGAGGATTTTCTAGTATGGGTCCACAGCGTATGAGATTAGAAACAGCAGAAAAGGTGAAGACCATGTAAACTGTTTAGGGCCTTGGCATATCATCTCCCATAATGTACTTAATTGATCAGAAGGGGATAATATTGGCACAACATATTATTATAACTCAATTTGACTTTATGAATGTGTTAGGGCATGCCGCATGCCCCGGTTGCGGAATTAAAACCTATAATTCATTACTATGACTTGGGCAAAGCGAGGGTGCTTGCTCTCTTTTCCATTCTTGTGGTTGGGCGAGGCTTGGTTGCTTCACTGCAACTTCATAGAAGAGGGATGAAGCTATGCTTAAGGGTGAATATTCCGTGGGAGATGGAATGAATGCATTGGTAGTTCGGTTCGATCATGGGCTCCATTATAATCTAATTAATAGTCATAACTCTTACTATCTATATCGAATTTTTCTTAACCATCCCGTAACCATGTGACCTTGAGGAAATATAAGTTGTCACAAATCAATAAATTTGAAAAAGGTTGGTTTAATTTGGATCTCCGACATTTATTATTACATTGAATTAATATAAAATAATTCACAATAAAATTAATAGAGTTGTGATCGACATAGTTTACTGATTATTTAATGACTAATTTTATTTTAACAGATATAAATTGATAATTTATTAATAAAACTTACTATTTTGTTCAAGCTTGAAAATTATGGATGTGTTGATGCTGAAAATCAATCGGAATCTAGATAGTCAAGGAGTGGGACCTGTGCACACGAAACGAGAAAAAACCTAAAGTCACGGAGAGTAGGAGGGGGGTTTGCTTCCGGAGGACTCTCCGATGCCTAAGTTAGTATAAAGATTTTTCTTGGAGAAACAAAGGGAGTTGTATAAAATCAAGAGCTGTGTATGGAAAATCGTATGTACCTTTTGATTTATGAAGACCATTTTTTATAATATTTCGAAGCAAAGTCTGATTAGGAGAACAATTGTAGTGTTGAGATAGGAGTAGCATTATTTTGGGAATTGTTTATAAGCCGTACGAGTTTATCCAAAAGTCGGAGTGGTGGAATAGCATTAGGTCTTTTGGTGCGAAATTATCTTTATGCCCTTGCCATGTTCCAAGAGGAGATTGGTTTTTTTGTTGTGGTTATAACATTACTATTTTTACCTTAGAGATTGACAAGTGTCACTATGTCATTGGAGAGGGAATTTTCTCCTACATCAGATGCCCCCACTTTCTTAAGTGCATTTATGTACTTGAGGAAGTAGGTAGCACTGCGTATATTGTGCAGCTTAGAAAGGTGGCTTGGATCTGTTTGAGAGGAGACTATGACGAGGTCCGTTAGGCTAGTCATCCTCAGAGTTTACTAAGTACGTTCGAGGAGTTGGAAAACTGCTCGAAGTCTGGCAATTGAGTCTGAGGAGTTGACACTTACTCAAAACTGCTCGAAGTTTGGCGATTGAGTCCGAGGGATTGACACTCAGTCAAAACTACTTGGAGTTTGGCGATTAAGTCCGAGGGGTTGACACTCAGTCAAAACTACTTGGAGTTTGGCGATTGAGTCCGAGGAGTTGACACTTAGTCAAAACTACTTGGAGTTTGGCGATTGAGTTCGAGGAGTTAACACTCAGTCAAAACTGCTAAGAGTTTATTGAAGGAGTCCGAAGAGTTGGATATGGACTCCAACTGCTCAGAGTTTCTTGGAGAAGTCTGAGAATAAAAACATAAACTCCAACTACTCGGAGTTTGTTGAAGGAGTCCGAGGAGTTAGACATGGACTCCAATTGCTCGGAGTTTGTTGAAGGAGTCCAATGAGTTGGATATGGACTCCAATTGCTCGGAATTTCTTAGAGAATTCTAAGGTGAAAGGCATGAACTCCAATTGCTTAGAGTTTGTTGAAGAAGTCCGAGGAGTTGGACATGGACTCTAACTGCTCGAAGTTTTGGAGAATGTGAGTTGCATCCGAGGAGAAAGGACTTAGTTATTTTGAATATGCGGAGTACCTTTCATAGGGCCTTCCGCCCCTTCTAGTTTTTATGGGCTTTGTTGTAGTGGGCTAGGGTTTTCTTTGGGCCCAAGATGCTAAACTTTAGTGCTTGATCTTTGTATCTTGCCATAGATTTTCCTAGCACATTATCTGGACATTAAATGAGGATATCTCGAGTCGTCCTCTTAAATGCTTAGAAGTGGCGGCACATGTCCTAAGGTTCTTGAAGAGGCAGTATCTTTCTTGGTTTTGGAAAAAATTGTTGCTTCAATGTTCAAAAATATGGCTGAGTTAATCACGCATCTTTGTTCTTTGTGTGAGGAGATCTATATGAAGGAAGAGCCTTTCCTTTGTTTTTCACTTCATTTACAACTATCAAAAGATTTGAGAGCCTTCAAAATTTGAGAGCCTTCAAAGTTTGAGAGCCCTCGGAATTTGGGAGCTCGGAGTACTAGAAGCTTTCAGGATTTAGGAATGATATGATCCACGCCAAGAACTAAGAAATTTATAGATCAAGAAGACTTCCATGATCGTCTAGAAGCAGATTTATGTGAGACCGCGACCCGTTGCTTATATTGAAGCAAGAACCTTGGTATAATGAAGACTGAGACCGCGACCCGTTGCTTATATCGAAGCAAGAACCTTGGTATAATGAAGACACCACAATCAATTATGGAAGGATTGATTGATAAGTCGAAGATGAATGCCACGGAAACTCCGATAAGTTCAGAAGTTCTAAAAGAACCAAAGAGAAATTTCTCTCCGAAAGTATGAATCAAATCTGAATTGTCTTATTCCAAAAGCCAATGGCTATTTAAATACATGAGAATTCGTACCCAAATAGAAAAAAGAAAACTAAAAAAATATAAAATAAACCTAAACAGAATTCTGGTAGGAATAGGAAACTACGAAATAGGAAATAAACATAAATTGAATTTTGGTAACCTAAAATTCAAATAAGGAAAGTACTTAACTTGGCATGCAAACCTTATAATGCAACAATTAAATTTAGAAGGAAACAATTAAGAAAAGGTGCAAGCCCAACGTAGATTCGGATGCAACAGCCTATTGGATTTCGGCCCATCATACCAAGCCCAAACGATATCCTTTTTGAAACTTTCTTAGGTCAAATTGAGTGCCAAGACGTCATCTTTCCATCCTAATAAGTTTCAGCCCATTTGGAGTTGTGGGCAAGAAGATATGACCATTTTAATTCTGTTCGTTGGGTCATCCCGAAATTTCAAAGTGGAAATTCCCTTGAATCATGGAAACCCATCCTTGTGGATCATGTATAGCATTATCCTTGGGCCCCCAAAGATGGTTCTTAGCCCAAATATGTTGAATAAGCCAATTGAGAGTTTTCTTGAACCGTTTAGCTCGGACCCTTATAAATGGACCAATTGGAACTTGAATAAACCGTTTAGCTTGGGCTCTTGTAACTTAACCAATTGGAACTTGAAAAGGATCTGCCTCCCATTTGTTAGTCGTGTCCTCATTATTCCCCTCCTCTTGAAAAGGATTTGTCCTCAAATCATCACCTACATCAAAAGGGCGTAAATCAGAAACATTGAAAGTGGTATGAACATTGTACTCACTTGGTAAATCCAATTTGTATGCATTGTTATTGATGTGCCCAAGGACTTGAAAAGGAGCATTAGTTAATTTTTCTTCGATCAATTGGAACCCCTTCTCTTGCTCGTCTCCCCATTTGAATCCAACATTCTTCTTGATGACTTTGCTAAGCGGTGCGGCAATACTGCTAAAGTCTTTCATGAACCTCTTGCAAAAACTAGCAAGTCCATGAAAACTATGAACTTGACCTACACTCGTGGGACTTGGCCATGGTAAGCCATGTGGAATCTCCTCGGGAAAGATATCATCAAACTCCTGTAAAAGAGAAACAATAGAACTAGGCAAAGATGAGTCAAATTGGTTAGTGTTTAATGCCTCTTTGTACAAAAGTACAATCATTGGCTGATTTAAAATCATTGTTCTTTTTATTTCACTCGTTCTTGCATAGAAATTTGTTTTTCTCTCAATGGCCGAATCAGCTCTCTTATTTTCAATCTCAATTTTTTTGACCTCTCTCATTTTCTCTTTCTGGTTTTCATTCGTTCTCTTTTTCTTACTCTCTTTCGTTTGCTCACTCTCTTTTTTTAACCTCACTTGATCTTCATAAACCTGCTTTGGTGTCAAAGGAACTAGAGTGATTGTTCTTTGATTTTTAACAAATGAATATTTGTTGGTGAAGCCATCATGCTTAACACACCGATCGAATTGCCATGGCCGGCCTAGTAACAAGTGTCCAACTTGCATCGGAACTACATCACACAAAACTTCATCTTCATATTTTCCAATACGAAAAGAACTAACACCTGTTTGTTCACCCTTAGTTCACCACTATTATTGAGCCATTGTAACTTGTAAGGCCGAGGATGTTTAATCGTTGGCAGCCCTAATTTCTCAACCATTGTAGTGCTAGCAACGTTAGTACAACTACCTCCATCAATAATCATACTACATACCTTGTTTTACACGTGGCATCTAGTATGGAAGATGTTTTCTTGTTGCACTTTGTCATCTTCTTTGATTTGCACACTTAGAGCTCTCCTTGCAACCAACAATTCTCCTTGGGTAGCATATTCCTCATCACTCGCATCCTCCAATGGTGGCATAGATTCGGTATCTTCTTCGCCTTCGGTTTCAATTTCACCATTATCTCGCAATACTATAACTCTTTTGTTCGGACATTGGCTTGCTATGTGACCCCTGCCTTGGCATTTAAAACACTTAATATCACGATTTCTAGTGGTGGAAGAGTCAGTTTTACCTTGATTTTCATGGCTGGTACTTTCTTACTTTTGCTTGGTTTTGGGCTTGGCCGTGGCTTGCTTCACAAAATTCGGCCTCCAAGATGAACCCGAGTTAGGGTTTTGTCGTGTATTGCTGACCCTCCTCTTGAGTTGGTTCTCAATTTTGACAGCCATGTGCACAATATCTTCCAATTCCACATAATGATGCAATTCCACCGAATTAGCAATTTTCAGGTTCAAACCAGCCAAGAACCTAGCTATAGTAGCCTCTCGATCCTCCTCTACATTTGCTCGAATCATAGCTACTTCCATCTCTTTATAATAATCCTCCACACTCCGATTACCTTGTGTAAGACTTTGCAATTTTTGGTATAACTCACGGTAGTAATGGCTTGGAACAAACCGTTTCCTCATCACGGTTTTCATCTCCTCCCAAGTCTCTATTTGACGCTCTCTATTTCTTCTCCTATTTAACACTAACTGATCCCACCAAACAATCGCATAGTCAAAAAATTCAATGGCCACAAGTTTAACCTTTTTAAGCTCGGAATAATTATGACAATCAAACACTAATTCTATCTTCTTCTCCCACTCAAGGTAAGCTTCAGGATCGTTTTTGCCTTGAAACGATGGAATCTTCATCTTAATACTACCCAAGTTATTGTCTTATCGATTCCTAGCTTCTCTACCTCGACCACCAAATCTTCTATGGCTAACAACTGATTCCCGATCATCTTCTTCATCAAATCTATTCCCATAATACTCTTCATCTTCAACTCTCTCTCCTCTAGGTTGAACTCTCTCCCTCCTACGCACATTAGGAGCGTTTTGTTGCTGCCCCACACGTGCATTCTCTACCCGATCAATCCGCTCATGAACCTGTTCCATCTCCGTTCGCAATACTCTTCTCATCTCACCTATTAAAGCTTCCATGAGCAACTTCGGATCACTATCTCCCAACATATCTCTGGAATTATTTTTGTTCTTGTTGTCTGACATATTTGCTGCAAAAATAACGTTAGAAAAAAAAGGACCTCACACACTCCCTCACGTGTTTCACTAAAAGAATGAGTCACTCAATTTCACTCGTGTTTTCACACAAAAAATCAGATTGGTTTTTCCCCTATTATGTGCTCACCACTCTTGCCTTTTTCCACTCGTAATAATCCTCTATAGGTTCTTATCAAACTAACCGAACAAGTATCAAAGTTTCCAGCAACAATTCACCAATAACTCACAAAGAAATTCAGAAATAAGGATTAAAAGGATTGAATCTAAATATTACACACTTTTGTTTTCACGTTTTTTTTTTCCTAAATTGGAAATTTATTCTTTTTTTTTTCCAATTTCGTTTTTTTTTTCACTTTTTTTTTTTTTTTTTTTTATGAATCAAAACAAAAGATAAGCAAACCTGCAACTAGAATGCTCTGATACCAACTGATATGATCCACGCCAAGAACTAAGAAATTTATGGATCAAGAAGACTTCCAAGATCGTCTAGAAGCAGATTTATGTGAGACCACGACCTGTTGCTTATATTGAAGCAAGAACCTTGGTATAATGAAGACTGATACACGACCCGTTGCTTATATCGAAGCAAGAACCTTGGTATAATGAAGACACCACAATCAATTATGGAAGGATTGATTGATAAGTCGAAGATGAACGCCACGGAAACTCCGATAAGTTTAGAAGTTCTAAAAGAACCAAAGAGAAATTTCTCTCCGAAAGTACGAATCAAATCTGAATTGTCTTATTCCAAAAGCCAATGGCTATTTAAATACATGAGAATTCGTAAACAAATAGAAAAAGGAAACCTAAAAAAATAGAAAATAAACCTAAACAGAATTCTGGTAGGAATAGGAAACTACGAAATAGGAAATAAACCTAAATAGAATTTTGGTAACCTAAAATTCAAATAAGGAAAGTACTTAACTTGGCATGCAAGCCTTATAATGCAACAATTAAATTTAGAAGGAAACAATTAAGAGAAGATGCAAGCCCAACGTAGATTCGGATGCAACAGCCTATTGGATTTCGGCCCATCATACCAGGCCCAAACGATATCCTTTTTGAAACTTTCTTAGGTCAAAATTGAGTGCCAAGACGTCATCTTTCCATCCTAATAAGTTTCAGCCCATTTGGAGTTGTGGGAAAGAAGATATGACCATTTTAATTCTGTTCGTTGGGTCCTCCTGAAATTCCAAAGTGGAAATTCCCTTGAATCATGGAAACCCATCCTTGTGGATCATGTATAGCATTATCCTTGGGCCCCCAAAGATGGTTCTTAGCCCAAATATGTTGAATAAGCCAATTGAGATTTTTCTTGAACCGTTTAGCTCGGGCCCTTATAAATGGACCAATTGGAACTTGAATAAACCGTTTAGCTCGAGCCCTTGTAACTTGACCAATTGGAACTTGAATAGGATCTGCCTCCCATTTGTTAGTCGTGTCCTCATCAAGGAATCTAGGAGTTTATAAGCTTTTGGAGTTTGGGAGCTTTGGAGTTTCTATCACCATGGAAAGCTCGAAGACTCGAGGTACCAAAACTATGCGAAGTTTCTTCAATCAGTGAGTCCCATCTTTCTTTGCTCATGTATTCTTTCGATATTTACCGCGATAGAGATAATAGTAGTGTAACACTCCATCCAGGGTTTGCCACCCTGGAGACAATGTCATCACGTTTTGAAATCCCAACACGGCACCTATATGTAACAATATAAAAACATCAACTGAAATTACATACATACATAAATCCTCAACCCTCAACAGAGGAGTTACATTATTAAGATCTCAACTGAAACATTATATATAACATATTATGCATAAATATTTACAATTTTTTTTCCATTAGTCTGAGGATGTGGACCACGTGGCTTATAGAAAATAATTCAGTCCGAATCTCAGCTCACCAATCTATCTATCCTGTCCGCTACTTGAAATTATTTAACAATAAGGAGTGAGCTTCACAAGCTCAGTGAATTAAATTTACTAGAAGTACTCGATTATATACTTCCAGTCACATCCGATTGTTTCTAATTCACCAGTATTAATCATCTATTTTTTCACATATAATAATTCAATCTTTCAAATAATCTTCCAACATTCATTCATCTAATATCTCATATATTTCAATAATAACATTCTATTGCCACTCTTTATATCATAATTTCAACCATTTATCCATCTCTTCTTAAATTAATAATCAAACTATCAATTTTTCAATAATATATTTAATCATCTTGAGACTATCAATTCAACATCATTATTAACCTTGTTATGAGGTTCACAACATATAATCAATCTATCAAATAAATTTTTATCATATCATACTTTCATATTTCTTTCTCATCATATATGTCTCTCCATGAGATTCAATTTTCTATCAATAATTTCTTAATCAAGACTGATACTTTAGCATCTCACTCAATAATAATAAAATAACCAAATAAATGAATGCATGTGTTTAAATCATCTTTCTTTCTTTCTTTTTCATCACATCATTTCATTATTCCATATTATCATATGAGAACGTATTCCCACATATCGACATGTTTTAGCCAGACTAGCTGCCTTCCTGGTCTTTTTGGCTAGACCAACTTCCTTCCTGGTCTTTTCAGCTAGATCAACCGCCTTCCCGGGTTTTTTTGTCCAGTTAGAACGATTGTCTTCCCAGTCTTTTATTTTATGCATATAAGCAATAATATGAAATCAAGCAGACCAACTGCCTTATTGGTCTTTTATTTTATGCATATGAGCAATAATATGAAAACAAACAGACCAACTGCATTCTTGGTCTTTTATTTTATGCATATGAGCAATAATATGAAAACATGCAGACCAGCTGCCTTCTTGGTCTTTTATTTTATGCATATGAGCAGTAATGTGAAAACAAGCAGACCAGCTGCCTTCCTGGTCTTTTATTTTATGTATATAAGCAATAGTGTGAAAACAAGCATACATTCAAGCATTCAATTTAACTATCTAGCTCTTTCTCAAAATTAATTTTATCAAATTTATTAAATTGTTTCCTCATATATCATATAAATTTTTCAGTCATATTTTTTTATTTAGAAATTTCATAAAACTTCTCAACATATTTTTCATTCATCCATCATTTTTAAAATATGAATTCTTATATAATTAATATTCAACATACTTTCCAATTCCTAATCAATAAATCAATCAATTTTCATATATAACAGAAAATACATCATTAAATCATTTTAATTAACCAATTTATTCAAATATCATAATTTCATATTGTTATTGGTTTCGATTACTAAAAGTAAATCTAACTATCCATGTAGCACTTAAAGCTACCCATGGATCACCTCATTGCTTTTCCTGCCCCTTTTAGCAATTTCTTGAGATTGCTGATCGTCAACACCTCACATAATATTTATATTAAAAATTTTAATTTATTCTTCAATTTTCTGTAATTCATACCTTTAAATTTATACATCAAATTCCAGGTATTTTTATGTATGCTAAATTTCAAAAATAAAATTCACATTATTACCTTTTCTTTTTCTTAGAGCTTTCCTTGACTCTTTTTAAAATTTTCCTGTAAACCTCTTCAAAATTTTACTCTTTCAACATTTCTTTCAGTCCCCAAGTGTTTAAATAAATAAAGTAATCTGAATTGAAGAAAGAAGAAAACCAAACAGGATTTGGTAGGAAATAAATAAAATAAAAACTATATATATATATATATATATATAGACACACACACACACACACACACACAACAATCCCCCCTTGCCATTTGCATCGTTCACTTTTTTGTTGTCTTGCATGCATTATGGATGCAATTTATGAGTTACCCCTCGGCTCTAGGTGTTTGTGCCTCACCTTTTTTTTTTTCCCTCTTTTGTAACTAAACCCCGCCGTGTTTTTTTTCTTTTTCTTTTTCCTCCTTTATAACTAAATCCCAACACGCTTTTTTTTTCAAAAGATTTATTTATTTAAAAATAAATCTTTATATATATATTATTTTAATTTCATGTCATATCTATCAAATTACTTATTTACCCTTACTTGAAAAATACGGGTATTACATGTATGGATCTTACAAAGGGTCTTTACCCTAATGCAATAAAGTGACATGCAATAAAGTGCAGACTTGAAGTATTTTATGGATATACTTGGTTAGTGGGAGGCATTGCATTTACTATATCTGTTTGCATTGTTCTTTACATTATTTGGTGATATACTTTAGTTGATTACATCTTATGGTGATCTACTTGTAATACCTGTATCTGTAAAGTAAGGGTAAAAATTACTTTAATAAATATGACATAGAATTAAAATAATGTATAGATATTTTTAAATGTGAAAAGTTAAATTGTAAAAAATAAAAAAAAATCGGACATTCAGGAACATCCTTGGAGAAAAAAAAGAAAAAAAAAAAGGGACATATGGCAGTAGGTGGCAGCACCTGCTGCCGAGTGTAAATTTGAGCTTTGAATGCCCTACAACAAAGCCCAAAACATGGAAACCTTTGGGCAGGGGGGTGCTGCTGAAGCAAAATCTTTGTTTTATATATATATATAAGTTAACTTATATTACTTACTTACAAATTTGTTTAATTATCTTTCTATTACTTGTTTTCTTTAAACACTTGGGGACCCAAAGAAAAGTTGAAAGAGCAAAATTTTGAAGGGGTTTACGGGGGAACTTTATAGAAAGTGATGAGAAGCTATAAGAAAAATAGAAGGTAATAACATAATGTTTCTTTTTGAATTTTTAGCATATATGAAATTTCCCGGAAGTCAAAGTGAAAATTTTCAAAGGGTGTGGTTTATAAAGAAGTGAAGAATAAATTAGAATTTTAATATAAATATTATGTTAGGTGTTGACGATCAGCAATCGAAGAAAATTGCTGAGAAGACTGAGAAAGGCAAAGAGGTGATCCACTGGTAGCTTTAAGTGCTACGTGGTGAGTTGGATTTACTTTAAGTAATCTAAATAAAAAAATAAAAAATCTAATGATAATATTAAAATAAATTATTAGCTTATGTTTTGATGGTAGATAAAGATTAAATTAATAGGTATGACATGAATATTGGACACGTAGAAAATTATTATGTGAAAAGAAATATTATTAGAATCATGAGTTGATTTAATAATAATGGTGATAAATAAATACTTGACGAGTTTTGATTAATAAATTGATGTGATAAATGTGAAGATGAATTTAGTGGATCTTGGCAAGTTTTGATGGATGATTTGATGTGATTTAGGATGAGAGAAATTTAGTGAAATATTTTTATATATAATTTGAGAAAAATCAGGATAGACAATTTAAATATTTAAATTCATGTTTGTTTTTTTATGTTATTGTTCAGATGCATATTTCATATGCATATGCATTAAATAAAAAAAGAACAGGGAAGACAGCCGGTCTAATGAAAATGAAAAGAACCAGGAAAACAACCAGTCTAATGAAAATGAAAGAACCAAGAAGGCAGCCGGTCTAAATGAGAATGAAAGAACCGGGAAGACAACCTATCTAAGATAAAATCATGTCGACATGTGGGAAGATGTTCCCATAATAATAATTCATGCATGGCATCTGTTTTACATGTTGATATTTTTACTGAATGTTGTTAAGGTTATTCATTTTTTTTTTGTAGATAAATGAGTCTCACAGAGAGATAATTACAGTGAGAAAAAGAAATAAAAATATGATATGATAGGATTTATTTAAATATTAGACATTATTCTATTATCTAGTTATATGAGAGATAAATGATTAAATATTAAAATGCTATTTAAGCAATTTGAATACTTTTAGTAAATTTAATTCTCTTAGTTTGTGAAGTTAATCCCTCATTGTACAATGATTTCAGGTTGCAGACAGGCCAATTAGTCTGGTGGGTTGAGAGTCAGACGAAATCATTTTTGTAAGCTACGTACGTGTCAATATCCTCAGACTAGTGAGAAAAGAAAATAACAAAAATTTTATTTGTAAATATTCATGCATTTGATGTTGTATATCATGTTTAAAATAATATCAAGATGATATAAAAGAAATTCTTTGAGTATTATGTTTGTTGTTGCATATATGTGTCGTGCTGAGATTTTAAAAAATGTGATGACACTATCTTGGGGGTGGCCAACTCGGGATGAGTCATTACAATTTTGGTATCAGAGCATTAGGTTTTAAGATTCTGTAGACTGCATGAGAACTTAAAAGGTGGAAGATCTAAATAAACTATATTTTAAATGCAGAGTTTGAGGATGACACATGGTCATGCTAGAGCTAGAGGTAGAGTTCTGAATTAGAGGGGACATGGTAGACCCCCAATTTTTAGGAGAACTGAAGCAAATGAGGAAGTTGAGTATGTGGTTCCTACAAGGGAACATGTTGATAGTGCAGTTGGTACTAGTAGAGCCGGGAGAGAATCTGAGGTTAGGAAAGATGAGTTGAGAGAAGCTCTAAATCGTGCTATAGAAAGGATGAATGCAGCTGAAGAAAGGGCTGATAATCTGCAATAGAGATTAGAGGAAAGGAGTATAGTAGAACCTGATGTGGTGAGATGAGAGGTTTATGAAGGAGAAGGTGTGTTTGCACGTAAGATGCAAGAGGATTATTTTGTGAGATTTTTTAAGTTTAAACATCAGTTTTTTAGAGGATCTGTAACTCTTGTGGAAGCTGAGTAGTGGATTACATATGTGGAGAAATATTTTGAAGTCTTACTAGTGACAGATAGACAGAAAATTGATTTTGCTTCATTTATGCTGGAAGGTGAGGCTTCACAATGGTGGGAAGATATTCTGCCTAGGGTGAGTACACAAGTGGAACAACCTTTAACTTGGAGTAAGTTTAAGGATGAGTTCTTTGCGAAATACTTTCTAGATGCATTTTGAACCCAACAGGAGAGAGATTTTATTCATTTAAGGCAGAATACCTTATCTGTGGCGGAGTATGATAGCAGATTTATACCTCTGTCAAGATTTCTACCTGAATTAGTGAATATGGAGGAGAGAAAATGTAAGAGATTTTTAGACGGGTTACACTATGAAATTCGATCTAAACTCTCTTACATGGGTATAGGGAATTATACTATATTGGTGGATAAAAGCATTACAGATTAAGAAGGATTTGATGGAGTTTAGAGGTAGGAGGGATTGGCTTAAGATGTCTAAATTTAAGGGACCTAGAGGTGGTAGCAGTATGGGCGTACAGGGCGGGAGACCACCCTAGAGGGGGTGTTCCTTGTCACAAGGAACTATAGGGCAAAGTTAGAGGCAAGCAAAATCTTTTAGTTAGGTAGATCAGAGTAATACCAGTGGGACCCCTCGATTTAGGAGAAGAGCTATAAGAATTAAGAGTTATAGCAGAGGAGTAAGTATGTCACCAAGGGGAAGTAGTAATCTGATGTATGATCGGGAATCAAGGGTTTGCTTTAGATGAAATCAGATATGGCATCTATCTCAGAATTGCCCTACGCAGATATGCTTTTTAGGTGGTAAGGGAGGATATGTTGCTGTAGATTGTTCAGCGGGGAAATTTGCTGACATAGATGTTGAAAGTGTTGGAAGAAGATCGGTGGAGAGAGGTGGTGGATCAGGGAGTGTGCAGGGCAGAGGTCGAGGATCAATAGTAGAGCAAGGACGAGGCAGCTAGTTTCAGTCCAGAGATAGTAGAGTCTACGCTTTGACCCAGTAGGATGCACAAGCCACTTCTAATGTTGTTATGGGTATGATATCTATCCTTGGTAGGCCTGCTAGATTACTAATTGATCCAGGTGCAACCCATTCTTTTGCATCTAGCAGTTATATGAAATCTATTGATGCTAGTGCTAGTCCTTTGATATATACTATTGTTGTTGAGGTTCCTACTGGAGATAGAGTTATTATCAGGACAATCTATCGAGGCTGTGTGATTAATATTGCTGATAGAGAATTTGAAGTTGATTTATTGCTTTTAGATATGATAGATTTTGATTTAATTCTGGGGATGAATTGGTCATCTGCGTATCATGCTTGTGTAGATTGTTTTAGGAAATATGTGGTGTTTAAGATACCTGGATAGGAGGATTTTAATTTTTAGGGAGAACGTAAGATACTTGATAATTGTCTTATTTCTACCTTAACTGCTAGTAAATGGTTGAAAAAAGGGTTGTGAGGGGTTTTGGCATATGTGGTGGATTCTAGCAAGGAAAGTAGGAAGTTAGAAAAAATCTTGGTAGTAAAAGATTTTTCTAATGTTTTCCCAGAAGATTTGACTAGGTTACCTCCCAATAGGGAGATTTAGTCTTTTATTGAGGTGATTCCAGGATCAGCACTCATATTCATAGCACCCTATAGAATGGCACCAGCTGAACTGAGAGAGTTGAAAGTTCAGCTTCAGGAGTTGCTAGATAAACAGTTTATCTGACCTAGTATGTCACCCTGGGGAGCCCCTGTGTTGTTTGTCAAGAAGAAGGATGGGACAATAAGGTTTTGTATTGATTATAGACAGTTGAATAAGATCACCATCAAGAATAGATATCCTTTGCCCAGGATAGATGATTTATTCAAGCAGTTACAGGGAGATAGAGTGTTTTTTAAGATAGATCTAAGATCGGTTTATCACCAATTGAGGATAAAGGAGGGGGACGTGCCTAAGATTGCTTTTAGGACTAAGTTATGGCCATCATGAGTACTTGGTGATGCCATTTGGGTTAACTAATGCTCCTACAACATTTATGGACGTTATGAATTGGGTGTTTAAACCATTCTTGGACAGATTTGTGATTGTGTTTATCGATGATATTTTGGTATATTCCAAGAATGAAGAGGAGCATGTGCAACATTTGGAGATAATGTTGGAGATTCTGATGAGAGAAAAATTATATGTGAAGTTCTCTAAATGTGAGTTTTGGTTGAGCCAAATATCTTTATTGGAGTATGTTGTGTCGGGAGAGGGGATAGCAGTTAACCCACAAAAACTAGAAGTAGTATTAAATTGGGAAATACCCACGAGTATAACTGAAATTAGAAGCTTTTTGGGGTTAGCTGGTTATTATAGGAGATTTATCCAAAACTTTTCTATGATTGCTGGACCTTTGACTAAATTGACCAGGAAAGATGTGAAGTTTAGGTGGTCAGAGGAATGTGAGAGAAGTTTCCAACTGTTGAAAGAGAAACTGACTACATCCCCGGTATTAGTGTTTCCTTCTGGTGATGAAGGATTTGTGGTTTATAGTGATGCGTCATATCAGGGGTTGGGATGTGTGTTGATGCAACATGGTAGAGTTATAGCTTATGCATCTAGGCAACTGAAAAACCATAAGAGAAATTACCCGATCCATGATTTAGAATTGGCTGCTATAGTTTTTGCTTTAAAGATTTCAAGACATCATCTATATAGAGCCAATTGTGAATTTTTTACTGATCATAAAAGCTTGACGCATTTACCAACCCAAAAAGAGTTGAATTTAAGATAGAGGAGGTGGATGGAGTTGATTTATGATTATGACTGTACGATTCATTATCATCCAGGAAAGGCTAATGTAGTAGCTGACGCACTGAGTAGAAAGGCTACAGGAAGATTAGCTGCTATTGGGAGTCATAATACTAGCTTGATGATAGAATTAAGAAGGATAAGGATGTAGTTGAGTGTCAATGATAGAGGAGTATTGATGGCGAATATGGTGATTCAATCTCCTATTATTGATCATTTATTACAGATACAAGGTAGAGATGAGGGAATAGTGAAGATCAGACGGGAAGTGTTGAGTGGGAAGCTAACCGAGTTTAGAATTAGGGAAGATGGTATGGTGGTATTGGGGCATAGTATTTATGTTCCCAATGATGTGGAGATGAGAAATGAGATACTAAGGAAGACTCATGATTCTGTATATTCCATGCACCCAGATAATAATAAGATGTACAGGGGATTGAAACAGAATTATTGGTGGTCAGGGATGAAGAAGGATGTAGCAGAATATATCTCTAGATGTTTGACTTGTCAACAGGCGAAGTCTGAGAATAGACATCCAGCAGGTTTATTACAACCTCTTCCAGTACCTGAGTGGCCATGGGAAAATGTGAGTATAGATTTTGTCTCTGGTTTTCCCCATACACAGAGGGGACATGATGCTGTGTGGGTTATAGTGGATAAACTTTCTAAGTCTTCATATTCTCTTCCTATTAAAACTACCTGGAGTCCAGAAAAGTTGGCTGAGTTGTATGTAGTAGAGATAGTAAAATTACATGGAGTACCCTTGAGTATCGTATCAGATAGAGATTCTAGATTTACCTCTAGATTTTGGAGGGGTTTCTAAGAAGCTATGGGTACGCAATTGCAGTTTAGTACAACTTTTCATCCACAAACTGATGGGGTAGACGGAGAGAATCATCATAATACTAGAAGATATGCTCAGGGTAAGTGTATTGAGTTTTTCAGTGAGTTGGGATGCTTATTTGCCTTTGATCGAGTTTGCATACAATAATCAGTATCAAACTAGTATTGGAATGGCACCCTTCGAGGCTTTATATGGTAGAAGGTTTAGAACTCCAGTATGCTGGGAAGAAGTTGGAGAGAGAAAGATATATGGCCCATAAATGATAGACTTGACTACTGAGAGGATCAAACTGGTTAAGGAGAACCTCAAAGCAACCCAGAACAGACATAAGGGATATGCTGATAATAGAAGACGACCTCTTGAGTTCTAAGTTGGTGATTGGGTATTTTTAAAGATATCTCCATGGAAGGGAGTGTTGAGATTTAAAAAGAAAGGAAAGTTGAGCCCGAGATTTGTGGGGCCATAAGAGGTGATTGAGAGAATTGGATCAGTAGTATATCATTTAGATTTACCTCCAGAATTAAAACAATTACATAATGTGTTTCATGTGTCACTGCTAAGAAAACACTTACACGATGAATTTCATAGTATCTCGAATCAGGCGATAGAATTTCAGGAAAATTTGACTTTTATGCAAGTACCAGTCAGAATCCTAGACAGAAAGGAACAAGTTTCGCGCAAGAAAGTCATCCCTTTGATTCAAGTATTATGGCAAAATAAAGATGTCGAAGAAGTCACGTGAGAGCATGAAGCAAGAATGAGGAAGGATTACCCCCAACTCTTTTCTTGATTTTTTAGTAAGGAAATTTCAGGGACGAAATTTTTGTAAGGTGGATAGAATTATAATACCTGTATTTGTAAAGTAAGGGTAAAAAAGTACTTTAATAAATATGACATAGAATTAAAATAATGTATAGATATTTTTAAATGCGAAAAGTTAAATTGTAAAAAAAATTCGAATATTTAGGAACATCCTTGGAGAAAAAAAAAAGAAAAAATAGGACACATAGCAGCAGGTGGCAACACTTGCTGCCAAGCGTAAATTTGAGCTTTGTATGCCTTCCAGTAAAGCCCAAAACGTGGAAACCTTTGGGGAAGGGGGTGCTGCTGAAGCATATATATATATATATATTACTTACTTACAAATTCGTTTAATTAATATTCTATTATTTGTTTTCTTTAAACACTTGGAGACCCAAAAAAAAGTTGAAAGAGCAAAATTTTGAAGGGATTACGGAGGAACTTTATAGAAAGTCACGAGAAGCTATCAAAAAAATGGAAGATAATAACGTAATGTTTATTTTTGAATTTTTAGCATACATGAAATTTCTCGGAAGTCAAAGTGGAAATTTTCAAAAGGTGTGGTTTATGAAGAAGTGAAGAAGAAATTAGAATTTTAATATAAATATTATGTCAGATGTTGACGATTAGCAACCGAGAGAAATTCCTGAGAAGACCGGGAAAGGCAAGGAGGTGATCCACGGCTAGTTTTAAGTGTTATGTGGTGAGTTGGATTTACTTTAAGTAATCTAAATAAAAAAATAAAAAATCTAGTGATAATATTAAAATAAATTATTAGCTTATGTTTTGGTGGTAGACAAAGATTAAATTGATAGGTATGACATGAATAATGGACACGTAGAAAATTATTATGTGAAAAGAAATATTATTATAATCGTAAGTTGATTTAATAATAATGATGATAAATAAATACTTGACGAGTTTTGGTTAATAAATTAATGTGATAAATGAGAAGATGAATTTAGTGGATCTTGGCAAGTTTTGATTGATGATTTGATGTGATTTAGGATGAGAGGAATTTAGTGGAATATTTTTATATATAATTTGAGAAAAATCAGAATAGACAATTTAGATATTTGAATTCATGTTTGTTTTTTTTAAATGTTATTGTTCAAATGAATATTTCATATGCATATGCATTAAATAAAAGAAAAGAACTCGGAAGGCAGCCAGTCTAATAAAAATGAAAATAAGCGGGAAGGCAGCCAGTCTAAGATAAAAACATGTCGACATGTGGGAAGACGTTCCCATAATAATAATTCATGCATGGCATCTGTTTTACATGTTGATATTTTTACTGAATGTTGTTGCGGTTAATCATTTTTTTTTTTTGTAGATAAATGAGTCTCACAGGGAGACAATTACAGTGAGAAAAAGACTTAGAAATATGATATGATAGGATTTATTTAAATATTAGATATTATTCTATTATCCAGTTATATAGAAGATAAATGATTAAATATTAAAGTGCTATTTATGCAATTTGAGTACTTTTAGTAAATTTAATTTACTGAGCTTGTAAAGCTCATCCCTCATTGCACAATGATTTTAGGTAGCAGACAGGACAATTAGTCTGGTGGGTTGAGAGTTAGACGAAATCATTTTTGTAAGCCATATACGTGTCAATATCCTCAGACTAGTGAGAAAAGAAAGTAACAAAAATTTTATTTATAAATATTCATGCATTTTATGTTTTATATTATGTTTAAATTAATATCAGGATGATATAAAGAAATTATGTGAGTATTATGTTTATTGCTACATATATGTGTCGTGCTGAGATTTTTAAAATGTAATGACACTGTCTCGAGGGTGGCCAACCCGAGATGGGTCGTTACAGTACTGGATTATATTGACTATGGCTATGTAAAAGTGGTTGCTTTAAGTGGCTTTAAGTCAAGTACCAAACATGGTCTATGTTTATTTTAATCAAGTTTAGGCTTAATTACAAGAAATACCTTATGGTTGACTGAATTTTTAAAAAATACCCCGTGCTATATTTTTGTTAGCAAAAAATAGCTTGTGTTTTACTTAAAAAAACACATCACAGGGTATTTTTCTCTAACAAAAAACATACCATGGGGTATTTTTTACCACCAAAGAAAATTTATGGTATTTTTTGCCACAAAAAAATCTCGTGGTATTTTTTGAAAATGTAATCAACCACAATGTATTTTTTGTAATTAAACCTAAAATTTATAACATTACAGTTATATTTAGCTTATGATTGCTATATAAGATTGACATTTCATATAAATCCACTAAAAGTTTTAAGATTTGTCACATCTTGAGCAAAAAGTCTTGTGACACATAAAGTATAACTCGAGATATTAAAATATAAGACATATAATAAAGAATTTTCTCTAGTATCCTTGTGCCACTTAAGGAATAGAAAATTGAAAGTGACTGACAAAGGGGAAACATATAAAGGAACTACTTTGTGGATGTTGTCAATTTGCGTCGATGGGGTTTATTTGCTTTTGTGACCATGGAAGGTCCTGTGTCGTTTAGAAAATGCAATTAGTACCATGATTTGGTTTTGATGACTCCATTGGATCGGGTTGACATTGAGAGTAGTCTCTAGACCAATGTTTTTCAAAATGTGAGCATAAAAACTTTTAAGTTGGCTTAGCATGAGAGTTGTTTTCAAAATAAAATATGTTTTAGAAAATTAACCCCAATTAATGTCGCCCAACTGGGAGAATGTTATAATAATTCCACTAGTATGTGCTAAAATTGATTAGGCTTTTGGGTTTTACAATAAACGGGCTAAGAGATTGATCTATTAAGTGAGATATACAGCTGTAACTCTAATTGTCTAATACAGGCTAGCTAGTGTGATCCATAATGGACACTGGGCTTGTAATGAGTAAGTCAATGAATTACTATATAAAGAGATGTTACCCCTTCTTATTCAAAGATATAGAATTCTCTAGTAAAGAATACATCTCTTTTCTCTAAGGTTTTACAACTTCTCTCATTAAGGCTAACAATAAGAGGAATCAATAAGAAGGGGAAGTACCTACGCTAATAAGGAGCATTATCTGTTGCAATTTTGTTGTGCATCTCAGAATGGATCCTAAACAATGTATGTTCCTATTTTCTGTCAAATCATTATTTGGGTATTTTATATTCTTCTATTATGATCCAAGTGGAGTTGTTGAATTTATTTGTAGGAATTCTTACACTTGTAATATGCTTTTATTTGTAAAAAGCCTTTTCAAAGAGACTATACGAGACTTATGGCTCAACTACGCCATCTTTTCTTTTAATAGCTAATAACTATTGCACGAGGGATGAAAGTGGTCCACAATGTTAGAATTCCAGTAGGAGAACGATTTTTAAATTATTTTGAAATACCAAAACAGATAGAGTCATAACTACAAACTTGAGAGACAAAGTGGAACAACTAGATTTTCAAAATTTACTGTTGAATATAATATAAACAGACACTGTCATCCTTGTATAATGTCAAAATTATAATTTAAAGAGATCTATCCCATTACTATAATGCATTTAGAATCAGATGGTAAATAAAGGAAACATTTGCGCACTGCTTTGCCAACCTAATCCCCTTAGCACCATGATCATAGGAAATTGAATGGCTAGGGCACTGGTAGTATGCAACAAAATGCATCAAGGCACTGGTAGTATGCAACAAAATGCATCAACTTGTAACACAAATTTATACAATACATTTCTAAACAAGCAAAAGACACTTAGTAAAGTATACATGGAGCTCACTAGTCATTATCTTTGTTAGCCATTATAAACTAGAAATTAGTGGTATTGGAGAAACTAGTTGTATTTATAAGGTTAAAATTAACGAGAAATTCTACAGGAAATTTGATAAAGTCTCTTTTATTTTTAAAAAATTTTCCAATTTTTTCAAATACCAAAATAAACTAAAGCCCATAAATTTTACATACTTTAAATTACATAACTACTAAATTTAAATAAAAAAAAAACCTTAAAACCTATAATTTTTACATAACCCATAAATTAAAAAAAAAAATACTAAACCATATATTTTACCCAAAGGAGTAGGAAGACTCAGCGGCGACAACATTTTCCGGTGAGATGGAGAGACAAAAAGGAGGCATAGGGAGAGAAGAAAAGAAAGAAAGAGAGAAAAAAGAAAAGCAAGGAGAGAGAAATATGGGAGAGATAGTTTTCTGGGTGTGGTCTAGAGAGACAAAGAGAGAAAGGATTGAAAATAGGAAGAAAATGAAGAAGAAGAGAAATCTGGTTTTTAGGGATTTTATGGACTTCAGTAACGAACTCAGTTTCCGTCGCTGAAAATCTTTAAATTTCATCGATGATGTGTTTTTTTTATAATTATTTCATCGTTGATAGAATTTTTTCAAAAAAAAAAATGAAGTGATTTTCTTCGAAAAAAAAAAAATATTTCAGTGATGAAATTGGCTCAAGAGTATAATAATTATAAAATAGTAGGTTCAAAGATCCATATATTATTCATAAGGATACCTTGGTTAATTTTCTCTATTGGTTTGGTTGTCTAATGCACGTATCATAATGAGTGAAGATTGGTAGTCATCACTTGTCTATCCTTTTGTCATATTATTGAATTTGGTCAATGAAAAAACACCACATCGTTTGGATGAATTGAAGTTTTCATTTTTGTCTCTGCTTGAATCTAGATGTTACCACCACTCGAGTTTTTTATAAATAATATTTAATCATCATAATGGTCAAACAAAACAAAAATATGAAAAAAAATAATTATATTCCCAATCACCACTCATTTCATCATACATCTGCCCAACAACCCTTTCAAATGAAATTTATAGTTGGCTTCCCGATCCTTGATGCCTAACAAGACATATTTTTAATCCATAATTTTATTATGTTGAGAGGTGATTTGAACGAAATTTAAAACACTATCCCTCAAATTTTAAGGGGATGATTTAAGTTGAAAATTACCTTCCAAACAATGCCTATTTGTCTCTAACATGAAAGTTTACTAATGCCTAATTTTGAAATTAATCAGGTCCATTTAGTGGATTCTAGTAAGTTTAATTGGGAGAAACCTACTAATGTAATAGGAATTCAAAGTTTCTTGGGTTAGCATGATATTATAAGAGGTTTATCAAAAACTTTTCAATAATTACAACACCTTTAACTAGACTGATTAGAAAATAAGTGAGATTTGAATGGTATGGGGACTGTGAAAGGAGTTTTCAATTGTTGAAAGAGAAATTAACTACTTCTCAAATATTAATACTTCCTTCCGGAGATAAGAGATTTGTAGTGTATAGTGATGATTCACATTAGAGATTGGGATGTGTATTAATGCAGTATGGGAAGATAATAGCATATGCATCTAGGCAGTTGAAAAATCAAGAGAAAAACTATCCAACCCATGATTTAGAGTCGGTTTCCATAGTCTTTGCATTGAAAATTTGAAGACACCATTTGTGTAGAGCCACTTGTGAAATATGCATTGATCATAAAAGTCTTACCTATTTACCTACCCAAAAAGAATTGAATTTGAGATAAAGTCATTTGATGGAATTAATTTATGATTATGACTGTACTATTCATTATCATCCAGGGAAAGCAAATGTAGTAACTGATGCTTTAAGCTAAAAATCCACAGGAAGATTAGCTGCAATAGAAAGTCAAAATATAAATTTGTTGGTGGAATTGAGAAGTATGAGAATGGAATTGAAGATAGGTGGGAGTGGAGGATTACTAGCTAATATGATTGTATAGTCATTTATTGTAGATCGCCTTTTAGAAGCCCAAGGTAAAGAGGAGGTGATAAAAAAGATAAAACATGAAGCATTGAATGGAAAACAATCAGAGTTCAGAATATGAGAGGATGGAATGGTGATGTTGGTACATAGGATTTGTGTTCCAAATGATAGGTTGTTGAGAAAAGAAATATTAAAAGAGGCACATGATGCAATTTACTAAATGCACCCAGGAAATAAAAAGATATATAGGGGACTGAAACAAAATTATTGGTGGTCTGGTTTGAAGAGGGATGTAGTACAATATATTTTTTATGTTTATTATATCAATAGGTGAAGTTAGAAAATAAACATCCAGTAAATTTACTACAACCTCTTCTTATGTCCGAATGACCATAGGAAAATATAAGTATGAATTTATTTACAGAATTTCCCTGTACTTAGAGATTTCATGATATTTTCTAGGTAATAGTTGATCGATTGTCCAAATCTTCTCATTTTCTCCCTATTAGAACTATTTGGATTTTTGAGAAGTTAGTTAATTGTATGTATAAAAGATTCTGAAACTACATGGAGTACAATTAATTACTGTCTCATATCGAGATGCTAGATTTACTTCTCGATTTTAGAGAGCCTTTCAACAAGCCATGGGTACTCAATTATAGTTTAGCACTACTTTTCATTCCCAAAAAGATAGGTAAATTGAAGAGTTATTCAAATACTAAAAGATATGTTGAGGGCTAGTGTAATGAGTTTCTCAAGGAGTTGGATGCTTATTTACCTCTTACAGAATTTTCTTATAATAATCAATTTCAAACTACTATTGGGATGGCACCATTTAAAGCTCTGTATAGTCGAAGATGTAGAACTCCAGTGTGTTAGGAAGAAGTGGGAGTAAGGAAAATATTTTGTCCATAATTAATAGACTTAACAACTGAGAGGATCAAGTTGATCAGAAAACACCTTAGAGCAATACAAAATAGATAGAAAAGTTATGCTGATAAGAGATGGAGACCTCTTGAATTTCAAGTAGACAATTGGGTTCATTTAAAACTTTCTCATTGGAAAGAACTATTACATTTCTGATAGAAGGGAAAGTTAAGTCCACGATACATTGGACCTTATGAGATAATTGAAAGAGTTGGGCCAATGGCATATAGACTAGTGTTACCTCTAGAGCTTAATCAAATACATAATGTTTTTCATTTTTCTACTTTATGAAAATACATACCTGATAAGTCACATGTAATTCTATATCAATCTGTAGAAATTAAAGAAGACTTATCTTTTGTATAAGTTCCAATCAAACTTTTAGATACAAAAGAACAAGTCCTATGCAATAAGGTTATTCCACTAGTTTAAGTAATTTGGCGGGATCAAAATGTAGAAGAAATTACCTGGAAACGTGAAGAGAACATAAGAAAACAATATCCTTAACTTTTTCCTGATGTAGGTAAGAAAATTCCAATGACAAAATTTTCATGTAGTGTGTAGAAATGTAAGATCCATACCCTTAAAGGAAAGGTAATTTGATAATTTCCATTTGATATGATAACTATGATGCATACATATACAAATTGATTTAAAACTCAAGTTTGAAGAAATATTTAAACAAGAATTTGAAAATATACTGAAGAAAATAAGTTAGAATGCATAAAAGTTTTAAAATTGGATTTTTAAATGCACCATGAGGTGTCAGTCAACTGGTCTTCGCCAAGACCACATCAGTCGACTGGGTAGTCGACTAGTAGGGTATTTCAGCTACATAAATAGCTTTGAATGACAAAAATTTCATTCTTCTTCATTTATACTCTTCATTCTCTCTCTAAATATTTTTTTTCTCACTAAATTTCTCTAAAACTACTAAATAACTTAAGGACTTCACAAACTTTGGTTGGATTTGATCGTTCAAGGACTGATTTCAAGAAATTTTTGAGAAAAACTTTGTGAAGGTAATCTTTCATTTTTCTTGTTCTTTAATATAAAAATTATGATTTTAAGAATATAAATCTTCATATTCTTCTTAAATGGATTTTTATTTGATTCAAAATCAAAGGAAAGGAATTTAACTGGAACTTTGAATTTGAAATTAAGATGGAGCCTGCATACATATCTTAATGCAATTAACCCAAGGGTTTAAATTAAATTATGAGATAGTAATATTTGTTAAGCATATTCTTGTTAGGTGGAGATGAAACATCTGTTGGTGACACTGAAATGAGTGCAAAGGGCAAAGAAGTGATCCACGAATAGTGTTTGGTGCTTCATAGTGAGTTCACTTTATTATTAGTAAGCGAGAATAAAAAGAATTATGAACAAAACTTGAAATTGATTATAAATAAGAAAAATTAATGAATAAATTATAAATATGTTAAATATGATGAAATACATGATATAAGTATATATTTAATTATTAAAAGAAATGTAACTCTTAATGATTAAAAGATTGAATGTATGAAAATATATGATGAACTGATATGAACTCATATATATCATTGAAAGGATGAGAAAATCGTATGGATTGAATTATTATGAAAAATTGGAGATTTTATGATAAAATTATTTGACTTGTATATTGTTTTGTTATGCTTGCTTGTATGTGATTGTACATATGCATTGTCGGGCCATAAGTATGAAGTATGGTCTGAGAAAGGTTAACTATGGCTAGTTTGGACGAGTGAGTGCTAACATATAGGGAAACATCCCCTAAAGCTATATAAGAGACTGGTATAGATACCCAAAAATGGATGAAAGTGCCCATACTTGAGATAGTATGGATCATATGTGATGTTGAAAGAAAGTTTAAAATTTATGCATATGCATTATGACATGTGCATATTAGTTTAATAAGATGTTAATACATCAAAATGATTTTGAAACTTTGTGATGAGATGATTGTGAAATGATGTGATGAGAAAAATGATGTTGAATTGGATATCTGGAGTGATATCTGCATATATATTGAATAAAATACGTGAAATATGATATGATATGAAAAATGATGATTGAATGAAAGTATATTGATTGATATATTAATTGTAATTATAGTTATGAATTAATGTGTACAAATCAAATACTTCTAGTAAATTGAGTATCACTAAGCTTGT
Source organism: Bretschneidera sinensis (assembly GCA_023935145.1). Taxonomy (NCBI): domain Eukaryota; kingdom Viridiplantae; phylum Streptophyta; class Magnoliopsida; order Brassicales; family Akaniaceae; genus Bretschneidera; species Bretschneidera sinensis. Next base: position 67,806,791 of record CM043697.1, read on the forward strand.
AAAGCTCATTTCTATTACTTTAATCAAATTTCAGGTTGCAAACAGGAAAGTTGATAGAACTCCTTGACTTGAGGCCTATTTTGAATATCTAGATGGGTCCCCATGGTTGGCATCCTTAGAAAAGAAAAGGAAAGAAAAATATTTGTGAAAATTGTAATTGAGTTTATACATGAACATGAATGGATGTATTTATTTTTATGAAAAATGTAATAAACTTTTGTATCTCCTCTTAAAAGAATTGAGGAGTATATATGTTGTAACTATCTTTCAAGTTATGAAAAAGTTTGTTGCATATAAGTCTGTGCTTTGTGTTGAAAAGTGATGATATCATCTTAGGTGGGCCCGTCCGGGATGGGTCGTTACACCTTTGGTTAGAGCATTAGCAACCAAAGTATCTGTTCTATTATTCTTTTCTATAATATCACCCTACTTTATGGATCTCCTTAACTGTCAAGAACTTTACCTCATATGCTTAGACCTTGTGATATCCTTCATTAGTCTTAGAGAGCCACTACAAAAGAAATGCAATATACTGATGGATGTCTATAGCCACGGATTTAAAATCCATAAGTATAGATGGTCTATACTGACGGATTATCAATCTATTAATATAAACTTGATATATACTGACAGATTAAAAAATTTGTCACTATAGACCTAGTATATATTGATGGATTCCCAAAATCCGTAAGTACATACCTATAATATACTGATGGAATTTGAGAACCATAAGTATAGAACCCAATAAAAAGGCGTCACATCTCCCGCAAGCTGTTTCACTGCAAAATTAAAGGTATTTTCCTTAGAAAATAAAAAAAAAAAAACTCATTCATGTTGTATCTCTCTCTCGCACTCTCTTTTTCTCTCTCAACACAGACCATGTTAGTCATCTCTCTCTAAAATCAGTCATCTCTCTATCAAACTCACAAATCAGACTCTCCAAGCGATGAAGAAACTTAAGCCCAAGTGGTGAAGAATTAGCGAAGAACTGACCCTTTTCGTGAAGAACCCGCGAGCTCCGTCGCCCACCACCGCTCCACTGCCCTAGTTGCAAAGAACCCGCAATATAAAAGGCAAAACTCAAAACCTATTTTTATTTCTGTGTTTAAATCAAATATATAAATTTAAGGTGAAGTTTCTAAGTGATAAAAATGAGTTGGTGTAGGGTTTTTTCTACTGTGATGTATCACCAGATCTATTATGCCTTATTTTCTTAGGGTTTGAACTCGTTTCTCTATCTCTCTCTAACTTTTAGCAGTCATAGTTTCGAAAAATAAGATCAAATCCATTGATTTTTACAAGTTAGATCTCCATTTCTTATTATTCAATAGATTATACTTGATATGCAGTATATCTATTTAACGACACATCTGTATGCACAAAAACCTGTTTCACATGTTTGTATGTAATAGATTGTATATTTGTCTCAAACGGAGGTGTTAATTTAATGAAAATATAAGTTTTAGCTACGATGTCTTATCTGATATTGTCATTTATATTCGTATTGTGTATTGAATTGATCCAAACTTGAATCCTGTATGATGATCATATGATATAAGAACGTAGGTCTACATTTTTAGTTATTAGAGTATAATATGATTCTCCTTTTCATGTGAAACTGGTGCATGTTGCTGGTTAGAGAGTGTTTGTATCGTTGTTTTCATCAGACTTAAATAACCATGAAGGTTGGGTCAATCGTGGAAAATTTGCATGGATTTTGTTAGTTTTGTGGATGATTCAATAGATTGAATGAGGTTTTCTTGGTGTTTTGCTTATGATTTAATTGATTAGACGAAATGGTGTCTCTCTATATGCATCCTTTTGAAGAACTATGTATATAATCGAAGAACAGTTTTATTTGTTAAATTATGGGAAAGTAAAGTTTATAACTGAAAGTTATAACTGCATGTATATTTGCAAACTGTAAAAAAACTTTATGTGCCCTTGGAAATCTGGAGTACGAGATGAAATTGTTGATTGATGCATTTGTTTCATTATAGGAAAGGTATTATGTTGATGCCAAAAATAGATCAGTGTATTCAGTTCTAATTGGGTCTATAACTGGGGTCAAGTTTGAGTTGTTCAAAGGATGGTCGTACAATGACTAGTTCTCATTTGGTCCAAGTCGGGTCCATGATACCTGAAAAATAAGCCGACCTAGAGTTGATGGCTCCAGGAAGGACCTTTTGAAGATTAAGTTAGAATAAGAATTAGGGAGAGTAGGGTCCAATTGGGATAAAGGTTATCATTTTTCCCCTATAGTTGACAAATGTCATCTTCTAATATTTGGGTATATTTTTTCTATATCACATGCCCTTCCCATTGACTCCTTTAGTTTTAAAAGAGCAGTGAGTTTTAAACAATGTCTTTCCAATGACGTCTGGAAGATGTTTTTTTTTTTGGCCGAATTGGTGGAACCAAGTGAATTGGGACACCCAACTCTGTACTTGGCTTGTCTTTGGGTCTAGTTGGTGGATCCCAATGAATTGGGATACCCAACTTAGTACTCAGCTGGTCCTTAGGTCGAGTTGGTGGGTCTTAGTGAATCGAGACACCTAACTCGGTACTTGGTTGGTCTTTGGTCCGAGTTGTTGTGCCACAATTCATTGGGATACCCAACTTGGTATTTGGTTTTTCTGTGGACTGAGTTGTTGGGTCCTAGTGAATTTGGACATCCAACTCGGTACTCAACTACCTTAGGGCCGAGTTCGTTGGGCTCCCTCACTTGGTTCTTGGACTCCTTTGGGGCCGACTTAGTTAACCATTTAAGTTGGTGAGACCTAGTGAATTGGGCTCACCTAACTCGGTACTCAAACTTATTTGGGGCCGAGTTAGAGACCTTCAAGTTGGTAGGGACCAGTGAATTGAGTTCACCCAACTCGGTGCTCAAACTCTTTTAGGGTCAAGCTGGTTGACTCTTTAAGTTGGTGAGACATAGTGAATTGGCTCACTTAACTCGGTACTCAGACTCCTTTTGCGACTAAGTTGGTTGACCATTCAAGCTGGTGGGGCCCAGTGAATTGGGCTCACCTAACACAGTACTCAAACTTCTTTGGGGCTGAGCTGGTCAACCCTTCAAGTTGGTGGTGTTAAGACCTATATCAGGTTAGCCATCCCAACAGTATAATCAAGTTTTATATCTTAGCAACGACACAATTAAAGCATCATCAACCAAAATATAATTACAACATATTTCCTTAACTCTTTTCAGAAGAGTTACATCTGTTTCATATATAATATTCAAATATATACAAGGTGCATGAACTACTTTTCTCATAATTTTTCATTTTTCTTTCTTATTATGTCTGAGGATGCTAACCACGCAGACTTACCTAGGGTCTCACTCTGGTCTCAAGGTAAACTCTACTGGTTCTTCTGACAACCCGAAATCATTAATAATTGAGGAGTGAGTTCACAAGTTTAGTGAATTCAAATTACTAGAAGTATTCGATTTGTAAACTTCTAATCATAATTATATCACAATTCTCATAAATAATTCACATCATTCATCGTATCATCTATCAAATTTTATATCATATTATTATCTCTTTAGCACAATTACTTTATCATGAACTTTAATTTCAAATATTTGATCAATTTATAACTATCATTTATAATATCATTTTTATCACATTTATAATTTCCATATCACATTTCTTTTTCATCACTTCTTATCATATGTCTCATAATGAGACTCATATTCACATCATCGTATACAATCAATCTAATACCTTAGCATCTCAATAATATTTATAATAAACATGAATGCAATCATATCATCATCTCATCATTTCTTTCTTTCTTTCTCATGATTTCATTTCTTTCTTAATATTTCATTTCTTTCTTAACATTTCTTCATATTACCACACATCTCCATACTATCAACGCATGGGTAACTCATCCATTTTCAGGTATCCATACCAGTATCTGGTACAACTTTTGGGAACGTTTTCCCACATGTCGACATGTTTCATCTAGACCAACCATGGTTTTGGTCTTCCTCGGGACTACATACCGTAACTCTACGAACGACCTAACAATTCATATGAATAACAACATACATATCATAATATCATTCACGTCAAGAACGTTTTCTCAAAATTTCTTTCTTTAATATGAATCATATTCTTTCTTCAAGTATACAATCAATTTAACTATCACAATCTCAAGAGATTTATTTCTCTTTATCAGTATATAATTCATCATTTTATCATCATTAATATCCTTTCAATGATTAATTCTTTAACATTGTCATATATTCTTTCTTTTAATTATATAATATTCCATACTTCTATTTAATCATTTAAACAACACATATATCATATTTTCACTAATTCAATCATATTCACCAAATCAATCATATTCGTTATATATATTGAATAATTAATCATTTCAAGTTTTATGTAACTTTCACATATGTCTCGCTTACTAACAGTAAATTCAACTCACTATGTAGCTCTTAAAGCTACTTATGGGTCACTTCCTTTCCTTTCCTACCCTTTTTAGCAACTACACCAGATTGTTGATCACCACCACCACCAAATCATAAAATACTCATCAAATTGTCAATCTTACTTTCAATCTGCATACCCTGTACCGGTTTAGATTTCATATATGCATATTCATCTTTAAATTCAATATTTTCAATAGAAATTCCTTTCATTCTTGTTTAGATACGAATTCGAAGCTTCTTTTAAGAAATGTAGAAGAATGAACTGCAAAACTTCATAACTTCATAATCAATTCGATAATTTTTACCTTGTCAAACCTTTTCTTCAGATTTCTTGGAAATCCTTCCATAAATTCACCGTTTTCAAAACGAGATCTATCAAATCCTTCGATTTCAAAGTATTTATCAGTTCTTCTCGTGAGAGAGTAATCTTAGAGAGAGAAAACAAATTTGTAAACTGTTTTCAAATTTCAAAATCCTTTATATACAAGATTTTTCTGTTAGGTCAGTCGATCGGTTCGACCTATTCAAAAATTACAAATATTTCCCTGGACTACTGGTGACTGCCAGCCGATCGTTCCTTCAATCAACCGACCGATTGGTCAGCTGACCAATTCTCTTGCTAGTCGACCGGTTGGTTGACCGGTCTAGCAACTAGCCGACTACCTCTCATCAAACATTTACAAGTTTTCCATTTTTACTTCCACCCAGCCAGTTGATCGGTCAGTCGATCGATTACCCTAGCCAGCAGACCGGTTGGGTAACTAATTGACTCTACGGTCGACCTGTCCAACTTTAAATTTTTAAAATTCTTCAACTTTCTTTCAAAAATGTTTCTATCTCTTTCATTCAAACTTTCAAAAAAAATTGTACTTCTTTCTTTGTAAAATTTCTAATTTTTTTCAAAACAAAATATTCAACATTTTTTCTTCAAAATTATTTCAAACTCATTACTTTGTTTCATTCAACATTTTTTCTTCAAATTTATTTTAAATTCAACTTTCTTTTTCATGCATGCATATATAATTCAAATTATTTCTTTACTCTTATATCAAGGGTACGAGTATTACAACTGTACCCTCCATATAAAAAATTTATCCTCGAAATTTTCTTACCTGTCTTAGAAAATAGTAGGGGATATTCTTTTCTTATACTACCCTCATGCTCTCACGTAATCTCCTCAATATCTCTATTCTGCCACAATACTTGAACTAGTGGAATAACTTTATTACGCAAGACTTGCTCTTTTCTGTCTAAAATTATGACTGGAACTTGCATGAAAGTCAAATCTTCTTGAAGTTTTACAGCTTGATTGTAACAAGCCCTCCTCGGGTAGTGGACCCTACCCGAGGAGGTATCATCACTTTTCACTTCCAAGTATCTCGATCTATATGCAAACATACACAACTCAACAAGGATACAAACATTCATTTAAAACATCACAAGTTTATACAATAACAATTCATAACTAAACACTCTTTACAATACATCAAATTTTAACTAGACACAATAAAGAAAAATTTCTCCCCTATTACATTGAGTCTTGAACATTTTCTCTTGCAAAGACTAACTCGAACCAAATATTTTAAAACCCCTAACAAAGACTCCGAAAGATGAGGATGCCACAGTCGAAAGCCTTAATTAGGACTTCCTTCAAATTTGACTATCCAGCCTCCAATATTACCTGAAATGTTAGTAAAAATAAAAGAGAGAGCTAAAAAGCTTAGTGAGACACACCTTACGAGAAGCAATCGCATTGGAGGAAATTATTATTTTTATTACCATTATTTCTTATGATTCATTTAGTTACTAGGTACATGAAAATATTGTTTTTAGGTTTTTTCTAAGTACTTCTCTTTATTTCTTTTACAATTATAAAACCATTAATATTAGGATTCACTAATTTTCTTAATTTAATACTACATGCCACTCTTTATACATCCAAACAACATGAGACCAATAGAATAAGAGAGAATTTTCTTATCATAATACTTTTTATTTCCATAACAAAGATCATGCCCTTCTCCGAGCCAAGTACATCACATGCCCCTCATTGGCTAATCATAACACACGCTCTTCATAGGCCAATTACTACACATGCCCCTCATGGGCCAATTATCACAATGTATACATGAGATACAGTTAAGTAAAATACATAATCAAATCACTACCCCCTTCACTAGGCCAATCTCATCATCACAAGAATGTCTCACCATGTACTAGTTTGTCCAATCATCATATTAAATCACAACAGATCTCCCTTCAGGGGTCCTATACATCTAATATCGTTCGGTACCCTTACATCTCTTGTGGAAAGGGATCTACTGGCCTCACCCATCACTCGCCCCTCAATAACATACCGTCAAATAGTTGTTACAATGCAAAATATATGAAGTCTTATACATGCAAGAAATCATCAACCATTCACATCACATTTTCGCACCAATTCAACTAAACACTTTCATTTCAATCATACAAATCACATTTTCCTTAGCACAATCACCTTGAATCATTTCTAAACCCACATCATATACAATTATTTCTCAACCTATACTAGTTTCTCATAACACTAATCCTTAATATCTTTATACTATGTTTATACACTTACTCTTCATAGAATTCTAGTGTTTATACTTATCAAGGTAGCTCATATCTGTACTCTTTGTTTCTATTATACTAGAAAACACGCTTACTAAAGGTAAGGTGTACTCACCTCTCGAATCGAATTTTAAATCTAAGATACCTCATTGTCTCTAAAATGTTCCTCCATTACACTTAACAGATACAACAATTAACAAAATCAACCAAGCTATAATTACACAAAGGGAAAAGAAACTAGGTTTTTAAATTACAACAAAACTCTCTTTTTATCCAAATATCTTCGTAAACCTTGTTCTTAGAGATTCAAAGGAAAGAAGTAGTTTTCTTAAATCATAAAGTTCATGTTTTCATCCCAAAAATCTCATTAAGTTATTCTTAAAAGTTTTAAGGTTCAAAAGGGTATGAAAAAAATATTGTTTTTATGTTAAAACAAAGTTGGACAGTCGAATGTTCAAGGTCCAGAGAGCTCCAGGTTGCTTGAACAGTCGACTGTGCTCAAGCCTTGAACTTTCTGTCCAGACAACAGTTGACTATTCATTCGACATACTCGACTGTCTACTGGTTTTCAGCATCAAAACCCACAAAAATCGTTGTTTTTCTTCCTCAAAACTCCTTTGATTCTTCATAAAACTCATAAATATTTTAAAGCACAAGCTTTTGGGAGTCAAACATCAATTCTTTAGATTAACCACAAGAGAAATCAACTTAAAATCTTTAAATCAACAAAAATCAAAAACCTATTTTTCTCAAACTTTTCTCAAGAACACTTAGATTCTCAAATCCTAACCAATTTACATACAAGGTCAAACATAAAAAACGAAAACAAAATTCTGACCTTAAGTTTTGCAAAAATTTCCATTCTCCCTTTCTCTTTCTCTTCTCATTCTTCCTCTCATTTTCTCTTCTTATTCCCCCTCTCTCTTTCTCTAGAGGAATCCAACAAATGTTGGTTCTTCTTTCCCCTCTCCCCTATTTATAGAGTAATTCTTTAAGAATTACAAAACCATTATTCAATTTAAAACCCTTCCTAATTTTTACCACAAAGCTTTCTAAATCATAAAACTAACTTTTCACTTAATAATTCTTTCACAATTTACCCACATGCTTTTTAAACTCCAAAAGTTTCCCTAAACACAAGTTATTATTATCAAATTTTACTTGTTCCTAAACTCCACACAACTAAGTATGAATTAATTTATTAATAAAAATTGAATAATCACATACTTTTACACTTCGAACGAAACTCTGAAATTTAAATATTCAAAAAAAAAATATTGGGCTTTACATTGATTTGGAATACTCAGATATTCTTTATGTAAACACTTTCAACAATAAGAATTCTAATGAATATAATTTTGAATAAACAACCTCACTTTTCTCAGAAAACCAATAGTTTACAAGTTGTGTCCACCAATCTTTATCCACTCCTTTTGGAACCTTTTTTTCTAAAAACTTGTTGCTTTGTTCTGCTTTGTACATGTTCCATTTTAAGCTCATATTTGTAGTACTTCCATTTCCTACCAATCATCTTTACTAAAATTTGGTTGATCTTCTCAATCAAAGGATATGGAAACTTCTTCTACAACAAAAAAATAGAAATGGTACAAACAAGTAGTTTAGGTGCTAAGGAATATATGCATATGCATATACAACACTACAAAAAAAAAATGTATTGTTCATTGTTAATTACCTGAATCAATCGAATAATGTCTCTTTTGTAGTTAGAATGCAAATTCTTCCAATTTGTGTAACTAAGTGGTGCAAAGATTCCCTCTCTTTGCAACCTTACCAAGTCAACTAATTAAGGTTCGTTCACCCTTATTCACAGGTTGATTATATTTTTTGAAGTGGACTACAATTTTTTCTCCACGTTCCAAGGACCACACATGTGACTTTCGCATGACACGAGTTAGCTTTCTCACCCTCATTTGAGAATCTATATAATGAAAATATAAAATTTATAAATAGGATAACACTTAGATAACAATTTAATTTTAAATAGAAAGTTTTATAATGCAAAAATTACCAATTATCTCATATTCTTGATAATCATTGTTTTGACTTTCAATTCTTATTGGCTCAGGTTCAAAATTATATTGAGATTTAGAATCATCTTCAAATTTAAACTCATTCTCAGATTTAGAATTATGTTGATGTTGTGAAGATCCAACTGGTGCTTGGTTTGAAATAGTTGGTATACTAAGGAGCAATAGTGTAACGACCCATCCCGGGTTGGCCACCCCTAAGATGATGTCGTTACATTTTGAAATCCCAGCATGACACATATATGCAACGATACAAAAATACATCAACTAAAATTAAAAATTTCATTCAATCCTTAACTCTTCTCATAGAAGATACATCATTATCCTCCTTTTAGAAACAATATATACATATAAAAAACAAAGGCATGAAAATATTTTTATTACAAATTTTTTCTTTCTTCTTTCTTAAAATGTCTGAGGGACCACGAGATTTACTTAAGGTAGTTACTCTCCTATCCGCTTTAACTCTATATGCCCTACCCGTTGACTAAAAATTTTCAACAATGAAGAGTGAGCTTCACAAGCTCAGTGAATTAAATTTACTAGAAATACTCGATTATATATTTTCAGTCACATCTTATAATTCAATCTTTTCTAATTTATCAATATTAATCATCTATTTCTTCACAGATAATCATTCAATCTTTCAAATAATCTTCTCATATTCATTCATCTATTATCTCATATAAATCAATAATAACATCCTATTATAATTTCAACCATTTATCAATCTCATCTTAAATTGATCATCAAACATATCAATTTTTCTTCTCATATATTTAATCATCTTGGGATTATCAATTTAACATCATTATTTACCTCATTATGAGGTTCAAAACGTATAATCAATCAATCAAATAATTTTTGTCATATCATACTTTCACATTTCTTTCTCATCATATTTGTCTCTCTGTGAGATTAATAATTTCACAATCAAGAATGATACTTTAGCATCTCAATCAATAATAATCAATATTTAAGGCAAATGTAATGCATGAATTTAAATTATCTTTCTTTTTTTTTCCTCATCAAATCATTTCATATTATCATTTGGGAACAACTTCCCACATGTCGACATGTTTCAGCAAGACCAACTGCCTTCCTGGTCTTTTCGGTTAGACTAGTTATCTTTTTAGTTTTTTATTTTCAGCTAGACTGGCTGCCTTCCCGGTCTTTTATTTTCAGCTAGATCGACTGTCTTCCTGGTATTTTATTTTCAGCTAGACCGGTTGCCTCCCCGGTCTTTTATTTTCAGCTAAACCGGCTAACTTCCAAGTCTTTTATTTTCAGCTAAACCGACTGCTTTCCCGATATTTTATTTTATGCATATGAGCAATAATATGAAAACAAGCAGAACAGCTGCCTTCCTGGTCTTTTATTTCATACATATGAGCAATAATATGAAAATAAGCATACATTCAAGCATTCAATTTAGCTATCTAGTTCTTTCTCAAAATTATTATTTTTATCATATTCATTAAATTATCTCCTCATACATCATATCCACTTTTCAATCATATTTTTCAAAAATTTCATAAAACTTCTCAGTATATTTTTCATCCATCCATCTTATCTAAAATATAAATCAATTTTCATATATAACAGAAAATATATCATTAACGTTCAATTACAAAAATTAAATCTAACTCACCACGTAGCACTTAAAGCTACTCGTGGATCACCTCTTTGCCTTTCTTGCTATTTTCAGAAATTTCTTGAGATTGCTATCACCAACACCTCAAATGTGATGACATCTTGCTATTGTAATTTGGATGATTGTACTATCTCTAATATTGGAGAAATTTTCTTTATAATGTTTTGCTAAGAAATTTGAATTGAAGAAAGAAGAAAACCAAACATGATTTGGTAGGAAAAATAAAAACAAAACAAAACTTATATCTTTATCTTAAAAACCGTCCACTGCCACCGTTTTAGCACTATTCTTAAAATGGTGGTTGCTTAGTGTCCCAACATGCACACTTTTTATGTTGGGTGACAACACTTGGATGTCCAGGTGTTGTCCCACTCTTTTTTTCAAAAGAATTATTTTATTCAATAATAAATCTTTCATATATATATATATATACATATATTATTTTAATTCCATCTCATATCTATCAAATTACTTCTTTACCCTTACTTTAAGAAAACAGGTATTACAATTCCACCTATCTTATAAAAATTTCGTCCCCAAAATTTTCTTACCTAACTCATGAAAAAGCTAGGGGTAGTTTTTCATTCTTGCCTCATGCTCCCATGTAATTTCTTCAACATCTTTTTCTGTCATAATACTTGAATCAAAGGAATAACTTTATTACGCAAGACTTGTTTCTTTCTGTCTAGAATTCTGACTGGTACTTGCATAAAGGTCAAATCTTTTTTATGTTCTACAGCCTGATTCAGAAAACTATGAGATTCATCATGTAAACACTTTCTCAAAAGTGAAACATGAAACACGTTGTGTAATTACTTTAACTCTGGAGGCAAATCTAATATGTATGTTACTAATCTAACTCTTTCAATTACCTCATATGGCCCCACAAACCTCGGACTCAACTTTCCCTTCTTTTTAAATCTCAATACACCATTCCACAGTTATATCTTCCAAAACACCAAATCACCAACCTAAAACTCAAGAGGTCGTCTTCCATTATCAACAAATCCCTTCTGTCTGTTCTGTGCTACTCTAAGGTTCTCTCTAACCAGTTTGATCCTCTCAGTAGTCAAATATATCATTTTTGGACCAAATATCTTTTTTTCTCCAACTTCTTCCCAACATACTGGAGTTCTGCACCTTCTACCATATAAACCCTCAAATGGTGCCATCCCAATACTAGCTCAATACTAATTATTGTATACAAACTCGATCAAAGATAAATAAGCACCCTAGCTCGCTGAGAAACTCATACACTAGCCCTCAACACGTCTTCTAGTACTCAAATAATCTTTTATGTCTACCCATCTATTTGAGGATGAAAAGATATACTAAATTGTAACTACGTACCCGTGGCTTTCTGAAAGCCTCTCCAAAACCAAGATGTAAATCTAGTATCTCTATTTGACACTATGTTCATTGGTACTCCATGCAACCTCACAATCGCAACTGCATACAGTTTAACAAACTTTTTAGGACTCCAATTAGTTTTAATTGGAAGAAATTGAGATGACTTAGAAAGTCTATCTACTATCACTCACTCTATATCATGACCTCTCTAGGTATATGGAAATCTAGAAACAAAATTCATACTCATATTCTCCCATGGCCATTCAGGCACAGGAAAAGGCTATAGTAAACCTACTAGATGTCTATTCTCTAACTTCACTTGCTGACAAACCAAACATCTAGAAATATATTTAGCTACATCCCTCTTCAATCCTGACCACCGATAGTTTTGTTTCAATCCCTTATACATTTTATTGTTACCAGGGTGCATCAAGTATATAAAATCATGTGCTTATCACAATATCTCCTTTCTTAACTCAGCATCATTGGGGATACAAATCCTATGTCCCAATACCAATATACCATTATCTGTAATTCTAAATTCAATCTGTTTTCCACTCAACACTTCTTGCTTAGTCTTCTCTATCTCTTCATCTCTATTTTGCATTTCTAATAAGCGTTCTACAATTGATGACTGTAAAACCATATTTTCCAATAATACTCATCTATCACTAATATTCAAGTTCATTATCATCTCTCTCAACTCTACTATCAGATTCACATCATGGCTCTCTATAGCAATTAATCGTCTTGTAGATTTTCTACTCAATGCATTAGCTACCACATTCACTTTCCCTATATGGTAATGTATCGTACAATCATAATCACTAATTAACTCCATTCAACATCTATGTCTCAAATTCAACCCTCTCTAGGTATTTAAGTATATCAAACTCTTATAGTCAGTAAATATCTCACAAATGGCTTCATACAGACGAAGTCTCCAAATCTTTAAACCAAACACTATGGCAGCCAACTCTAAGTCATAGGTCGGGTAATTTCTTTCATGATTTTTCTATTGCCTAGAAGCATATGCCACTACCTTCCTATGTTGTATCAACACACATCCCAACCATTTATGCGAAGCATCACTACACACAACAAATCCCTTATCACTAGAAGAAAGCACCAATACTATAGTAGTAGTTAATTTCTCCTTCAATAACTAAAAACTATTCTCACACTCCTTAGACCATACAAACTTCACCTCTTTCTTGGTCAATCTAGTCAAAGGTTTAACAATCATAGAAAAGTTCTGAATGAATTTTCTATAATAACTGACCAATCCCAAGAAGCTTCTAATCTCAGTCATATTAGTTTGTCTCTCCCAACTCAACACTACCTCTATCTTGTGTGGATCAATAGTTATACCATTTCCAAATATTATATGCCCCTAGAAAGTTACTTCATTCAACCAAAACTCACATTTATAAAAAATTTCATACAATCTCTCTCTCCTTAGAATCTCCAACGCAGTCTCTAAATGTTTCACATGTTCTTCCTCATTTTTAGAATATACTAAAATGTCATCAATAAATACAACCATAAACTTGTTAAGATATAGTTTAAACACTCTATTCATCAAGTCCATGAATGTAGCTGGAGCATAAGTCAACCCAAATTGTATTAAAAGAAACTCACGGTGAACATAACATGCCCTAAAAGCGGTCTTAGGCACGTCTCCTTCTTTTATTCTCAATTTGTGATAACCTGATCTCAAGTCTATCTTAGAAAATACCCTTGCTCCTTGCAACTTTGCAAATAAATCTTCTATCCTGGGTAAAGGATATTTGTTCTTAATGGTTATCTTATTCAACTATTTGTGCTCTATACACAATCTCATCGTTCCATCTTTCTTCTTCACAAACAACATAGGAGCTCCCCAAGGCGACATACTAGATTGAATAAATTATTTATCTGGTAACTCATGAAGTTGAACTTTCAATTCTCTCAACTCAGCTGGTGTCATTCTATAAGGTGTTATAGATATATGTGATGAACCTGTTATCACATCAATAGAGAATTTAACCTCCCTACTGGGAGGCAAACTAGACAACTCATCAAGAAATACATCAGAAAAATGTTTCACTACAAAAATTTCTTCTAACTCTCCACTATCATTTCTAAAATCCACCACATATGCCAAATAACCCTCACATCCTTTCCTTGACCATTTACTAGTAGTCAGAGCAAAATAAGATAGTTCGAGAGTATCTTACATTCTCCCTAAAATTAAATTTCTCTTATCCATATCCTAAACACTACATTCTTTCTGGAACAATCAACTCAGGCGTAATACATTGACAACCAATTCATTCCTAAAAACAAATGAAAATCTATCATATTCAAAGGTAATAAATCAACTTCAAATTCTCTATCACTAATAGAAATCACACAACCCTTGTAAACATTTATAATTATTACTCTATGTCTAGTGAGAATTTCAAAAATAATATTATGCATCAAAGGACTAATACATGCATCAATAGACTTCATAAATACATTGGATGCAAAAGAATGGGTTGCACTAGGATCAATCAATAATCTAGCATGTAAATCAAGAATAGATATTGTACCCATAACAACATCAAGAATAGCTTGGGCATCCTGCTGGGTCAATGCATAAATTATGCTCCCTCTGGACTGCATCTGATTACCCCTCCCTCTTTCAGCAACTGTTTTTCTGTGTTTTCCCCGCATACTTCCTAATCCACAATTTCTCTCCACTTGTCTTCTCCCAACACCTCCAGTACTTATCTCAACAAATTTCTCCACTGGACAATCTACACTAATATGTCATCCCTTACCACATACAAAGCACATTAGAGTAGGACACTTCTTAGACAAATGCCCTGTCTGATTACATCTATAACAAACTTTTATCTCTTGATCATATATTAGATTACCACTTCCTCTTGGTAGCATACTTACTCTTTTACCATAACTTCCAATTCCCATAACCTGTCTCCCAAATCTAGGAGTCCCACCAATATTACTTTGAGCTACAGAAGTAACATATCCTACTTGCCTCTGGCTTTGTATTACAGTTCCCTATGACAAGGAACGCCCCCTCTCGGGTGGTCTCCCACCCTGTACACTCATACTACTACCACCTCTGGGTCCCTCAAATCTAGACATCTTCAGCTAATCCTTCCTACCTCTAAATTCATCACATCCTTCTCAATCTGAAGTGTTATATCTGTTAACCTAACATAATTGGTATGCCTCATGTAAGATTGTTTCGATCTAATCTCAAAATATAATCCATCCAGGAACCTCTTACACTTTTTCTTCTTTATGTCTACCATTTTCGATACAAACCTTGGCAAGGCCACAAATCTACTATCATACTAAGTCATAATCAACATATTTTACCTCAAATAAGTTAAATCTCTCTTCGTTGAGCTCTGAAAGTATATGAGCAATATTTATAAAAGAACAAGCCTCCTTAAACCTACTCCGAGTTAAGGGTCTATCAACATATGAACTTACTTTGGGAAGAGTATCCTCCTACCATTCTAAAGCTTCTCATTCTAACTTAAAGGAAGCAAAGGCGACCCTCTGCCTGTCAGTCACTGGTAAAATACCAAATAATCTCTCAATATGTTTCACCCAAAGCTCAGGCTCAAAAGGGTTCATAGATCCTTTAAACAATAAAGCATTCAACTTAATATATCTAACAAAATAATCTCCCTGTATCTTGTGCATAAACTCACATTTCCCCTTTTGAACATTTACCATTACTAGATTTAAAACAACCTCAGGCATTGGTCAAGCCTGTTCATCAAGTCTATGCAATCGACTATTAACTCTATCATCTGTTACATTCATTTTCTCAAGAGCATGACCAAGAGCTTCTCTTAGCTCATCTCTTTTAACTCTAGATTCTCTCACACCCCTACTAGTATCAATTATACTGTCAACATGTGCCCTTCTAGGAACCACAAACTCATACTCAACCTCCATCTCAACCTCGACTTGTCTAAATATTGGGGGCCTACCACACCCTCTCAGGTCAACAATTCTAACTCAAGCTCTAGTACGTCCACGAGTCATCCTCAGACTTTGCATTAACATATAGTTTGTTTAGATCTTCCACTTCTTTAAATTTTTATGCAGTCTGCGAAATCATAAAACCTAATGCTCTGATACCAAAATTGTAACGACTATTCCGAGTTAGCCACCCTCAAGACGGTGTCGTCACATTTTGAAATCCCAACACGACATATTTATGCAATGATACAAAAATACATCAACTAAAATTAAAAATTTCATCCAATCCTTATCTCTTCTCAGAGAAAATACATCATCATCCTCGGAAAACAATATATACATATAACAAAATGCATGAAAAGATTTTTATTACAAATTTTTATTTCATCTTTCTTACAATGTCTGAGGACTTGACCACGGGACTTACTTAAGGTAGTTACTCTACTATCAGCTCTAAACTCTATATGCCCTGCCCGCTGCCTGAAAAGTTTCAACAATGAGGAGTGAGCTTCACAAACTTAGTGAATTAAATTTACTAGAAGTACTCAATTATATACTTCCAGTCACATCTTATAATTCAATATTTTTTAATTTACCAATATATATCATCTATTTTTTCACACATAATCATTCAATCTTTCAAATAATCTTCCCATATTCATTCATCTATTATCTCATATAAATCAATAATAACATCCTATTATAATTTCAACCATTTATCAATCTCATCTTAAATTAATCATAAAATATATAAATTTTTCTTCTTATATCAATTTAACATAATTATTTACCTCATTATGAGATTCATAGCGTATAATCAATAAATCAAATAATTTTTATCATGTCATACTTTCACATTTCTTTCTCATCATATTTGTCTCTTTGTGAGACTCATTTATTTATCAATAGTTTCATAATCAAGAATAATACTTTCGCATCTCAATCAATATTTAAAGCAAATATAATGCATGAATTTAAATTACCTTTCTTTTTTTCTCATAAGATCATTTCATATTATCATTTGGGAACGTCTTCCCATATATCGACATGTTTCAACCAGACCAGCTGCCTTCATGGTCTTTTCGGCTAGACTGCCTGCCTTCTCGGTCTTTTATTTTCAGCTAGACCAGCTGCCTTCCAGGCCTTTTATTTTCAGCTAGACCGATTTCCTTCCCAATCTTTTATTTTCAGCTAGACCAGCTGCCTTCCCAGTCTTTTATTTTCAGCTAGATTGGCTGCCTCCTCGGTCTTTTATTTTATAAATATGAGCAATAATATGAAAACAAGTAGACCAGCTGCCTTCCTGGTCTTTTATTTCATGCATATGAGAAATAATATGGAAACAAGCATACATTCAAGCATTGAATTTAGCTATCCATTTCGTTATCAAAATTATTATTTTTATCATATTCATTAAATTATCTCCTCATACATCATATCCACTTTTCAATCATATTTTTCAAAATTTCGTAAAACTTCTCAGCATATTTTTCATTCATCCATCCTATCTAAAATATAAATTCAAATACAATTAATATTCAACACGCTTTCCAATTCGTAATAAATAAATCAATCAATTTTCATATATACAACAGAAAATACATCCATAAATCATTGTAATTCACTCATTTATTCAAATATCATAATTTCATATTTTTATTGGTTTCGATTACTAAAAGTAAATTTAACTCACCACGTAGCACTTAAAGCTACCCGTGGATCACCACTTGCCTTTCTTGCTCCTTTAAGCAATTTCGTGAGATTATTGATCACCAACACCTCAAATGTGATGACATCTTGCTATTTTAATTTAGATGACTGTACTATCTCTAATATTGGATTTTCTTTATAACGTTTTGCTAAGAAATTTGGATTGAAGAAAGAAGAAAACCAAACTGGATTTGGTAGGAAAAATCAAAACAAAATAAAACTTAAATCTTTATCTTAAAACCTTCCACTGCCACCATTTTAGCACCATTCTTAAAATGGTGGGTGCTTAGTGTCCCAACATGCACACTTTTCATGTTGGGTGACAACACCTAGAAGTCCAAGTGTTGTCCCACCCTTTTTTTAAAGAATTATTTTATTCTATAACAAATCTTTCATTATATATATATATATATATATATATATATATATATATGTTGGAAATCACCTTGACAAGATGCCCAGGTGGTGATCTTCCAAACACCCAAGTCTTGAATGACTTGTAGAAATAATTTCAACAATCGAACACAAGAACAGAAAATCAAAGAAAGAAAGAAGACAAATAATTTGTTGTCGAGGTTTGGCAATGTGTCTACATCCCTGTGAGTTCCTCCGAATTCTCTGCACTATCTAAATGGTTCTTACAAAGTTACAGCAATCCCCTTCAAGAATCCAAGTTCTTGAAGAAACAAGAAGAGAACTAGAAAGTGATAGTCCTATTACAAAGTTTTCTATCAATTCTATACTATCTTCTCTTCTTTACAACCAGCCTAACAAAGAGTCCCTCTTGTGTTTTTCACTCTACACAATTCTCTCTAAATGTTTACAATGATCTTATAATGTCACAAATCTCTCTTGTATGTATGTTGTATATCTTGTTGTAGTGTTGTGAAATGAGGCCTTGAGAACCCTTTTTATAGTCTCTCAATTCTTGGACATTCTTGTGAGTCATTATCCTCCTTTTGATCATGTTCTTCCTTTAATCTCAACTCTTCATCACTCTCCAAGTGATGTTGTGCGTTTTAGTGTGGTGCACACACGATTGGAGAGGTCTTATGCATGCTGGATCATGTGTGCAGCCATATGTTGTGCGCTGCGGTGCTGAAATGGTGAGGTGCGGCGCTGAGGCAAGGCTGGAAGGGAGGCTTGCTGTGAGGCATGGCACTGGGTAGGGTGTGTTGCGCCCTGACCTGATGCTGCTACCTCTTGATGCTGGTGCGCACACTTCTTGCCTGTGGGCAAAAACTTCCACAGCAGTGTGCTTGACCTTCCCATGCTCAAAATTGAAGCACACACATGTGTGCAACCTTATAACTTGCTGAACTTTGATATCCCATAATTGGTTTGGACATTAACTAACCTTAGACCATGTTTGGACATGTTTGAAACTTAGACAAATAACAACAATCTCTACCTTTGTCTAAGTGTTCAAAAACCTGAACCATTGTGCAGAAAGCTTCGGGATCCAAACTCATATTGAGTTACCAATTAACCAACTCCAATCCTAAGTAATTCAAGGCAATGATTGAACTTACTTAGAGGTAGAACTTTAGTACTCAAGTCAGCAGGATTTTCTTTCGTGGCAACCTTGTCCACATAGATGCATCCTTTCATAACATTTTCCCGAATGAAATGATACCAAACATCCATGTACTTTGTCCTCTCATGGAACACTGGATTTTTACACAAGTGCAAGGCACTTTGACTATCCGAAAATACCACAACCTGCTCATTCAATACCTTCAACTCTTCAAGCAACCCTTTGCACCACATAACTTCCTTAATGGCCTCCGTAGCAGCTATATACTCAGCCTCGGTTATTGAGAGTGCTACCACTGGCTGCAACTGAGCCTTCCAACTTACACAACATCCGTTTAAGTTGAAGAAGTAGGAGGTAATCGATCTCCTTTTATCCCGGTCTGCTCCATAGTCTGAATCTGCAAACCCTTCAAGGCAGATTGCATTACCCCTCTTCTCATACACCAGCCCTACTTCTGGGCTTCCCTTCATATACCTTAGCAACCACTTCATCCCAAGCCAATGCTCCTTTCTAGGATTACTCATAAACCTGCTGAGAACACTCATTGCACGAGCAATGTCTGGTCTAGTGCTCACCATGGTGTACATAACAGAACCAACAACACTAGAGTAAGGGACTTTCTCCATTTCCTTCTTCTCCACCTCCGATCTTGGACATTGATCACTGGAGAAGTTGAAATGACCAGCAAGTGGAACCTTCACTGGTTTGCTATCTTCCATAGAGAATTTAGATATCATCTTCTCTATGTAGGAAGTTTGAGAGATTTTCAATCTGTTTCTCTCCCTTTCCCGGATGATACATATCCCAAGGATCTTCTTTGCATGGCCAAGATCCTTCATCTCAAACTCTTCACTGAGTTGAGCCTTTAATTTATTTATCCTCTTCATGGTGCTCCTAACCAGCAACATGTCATCAACATAGATGAGGATGATCACCATCTCCTCAATCTTCTGCCCCTTATAGTACAAACAAGAATCATAGTAGCTCCTCATGAAACCCAAGCTGATTACAAAGGAATCAAACCTCTTGTTCCATTGCCGAGGTGATTGCTTCAGGCTATAGAGAGACTTCTTCAATTTGCACACTAGCTCTCCATGCCTTCCTTCTTCATAGCTTTCGGGTTGCCTCATGAAAATGGTTTCATCGAGCTCTCCACGCAAGAATGCAGTCTTCACATCCATTTGCTCGATTTCCCAATCAAATTGCACCACTAATGCTAACACTATCTGTATTGTCTTGTACTTCATAACTGGTGAGAAGATTTCGGTGAAGTTTATGCCTTCTTTTTGTGTGAACCCCTTCGCCACCAGCCTAGCTTTATATCAGACTTCATCCCCTGGAGTATTTCCTTCTTTAATCTTGTAGAGCCATCTGCAATCCACCACTCTCTGTTTTTCTGGTTTGGGCACCAGCTCCCAAGAGCTGTTCTTCATCAAAGAGTCCATTTCTTCCTCCATAGCCAGCTGCCACTTTGAAGAAACCTTACACTCCATGGCATCCGTGTAAGTTTCTGGTTCAGCCATCTTTCCTTCTGACCAAGGAGCTGCTGCATCTGCAGCATTTGCAAAACCATATCTCAAGGGTGGTCTAACCACTCTTCTTTCCCGGTCTCTTATGAGCTGGTAGTTATTTACTGCATCAACTACTTCTTGTTCAGCCTTTTCTTGAGTTTCTTAAGCTTCTTGGCCTTCATCCAAGGGCTCTACCTGAACTGAGTGCTCCTTGATGCGATGCTCAACAATTTCTGGACTTGTTTGCTCACTAGCCCCTGCAGGGTTAGTTTTCTCCAAGTAGGGAAATAATAATTCATTAAAGACAACATCCCTACTTACAATCAGTTTCATGCCCTTCTTTTCTAAGGACCATAACCTATATCCCTTAACCCCATCACCATATCCTAGAAATACACATTTTCTAGACCTAGGGCCAAGTTTATCCTCCTTTTGATGTGCATATGCTACACACCCAAAAGTCTTAAGGTTGTTTAATTCATGGGGTTTTCCACTCCACATCTCCATGGGAGTCTTGAGCTCTATTGCTCTAGAGGGTGATCTATTCACCAAGTATGTAGCTGTTGCTACAGCTTCTCCCCAAAAATATTTTTGTAACCCGGATCCTATTAGCATGCACCTAACTTTTTCCATAAGGGTTCGATTCATTCTTTCAGCAACTCCATTTTGCTGGGGTGTTTTTACAACCGTCCTATGTCTTAGAATGCCATTTAATTCACAGAATTTATCAAAATCCTTGTTGTAAAATTCTAAGCCATTATCGATTCGTAAAGCTTTAACTACCCTACCAGTTTGGGTTTCCAACAATTTCTTCCACACGAAAAATTTATTCAAGGCATCAGATTTATTCCTAAGCAAATAAACCCACACTCTTCTTGAACAATCATCAATTAAAGATAGAAAGTAAAAGTTACCTCCCTGTATTGGTGTTCTTGCTGGTCCCCAAAGGTCCGAATGAATGTAATCAAGGATCCCCTTAGACTTGTGTACTCCGGTGTTGAAGCTGACCCGGTGTTGCTTCCCAAGAACACAGCTCTCATAGAAATCTAGTTTTTCTACTTTGTCACCACCAAGTAGACCTTTCTTGCTAAGCACTTGCAGGCCCTTTTCGCTCATGTGTCCCAAGCAAGTGTGCCAAAGGGCTTCCTTATCCAGCTCAGCCATCAAGCTTGCTGCTTGATCGTTGGTTTTTGTTTCTCCGATCATCTCATAGAGTCCATCGTTTCTTGCTACCTTGATTACTACCAAAGATCCCTTGGCCACCTTGATCTTTCCTCCCTCTAATTTGCATGTGTACCCCATGGAATCCAGCTGCCCCAATGAGATCAAGTTCCTCTTCAAATCTGGAAGATATCTTACATTTCGCAGCAGCCTTGTGACTCTATCAAACATCCTCAATTGGATGTCTCCAATCCCTCTTACTTGGCAAGAATTGTCATTCCCCAAGAAGACCTTTCCTTCATTGATCTCCTTGAAATTCTTGAACCATTCTTTGTGAGGGCACATATGGTAGGTGCACCCGGAATCAAGAATCCATTTTCCGCTGCCTTGCCTTCTGCTCACATTTGAGCACACAACAAGAACCTCATCTTGCTGTTCTCCCTTGGCAACCGAAGCCTCTCCATTGTTGGTATGGCTTCTCCTCTCATCCCATAACCTCTTCTTGCAGTCTTTCTTGAAATGGCCCTCCTTGTTGCAGTAGAAGCATCTCCTTCCTCCTCTATATCTTGTCTTAGAGTGGGATCTCCCATGGCTCTGCCCTCTACCTCTTGATTTCTCTTGGTAGCTACCATGGTTGCTGCTGCCATTCCGAGCTGCTGGCCTTCCTCTTACGAATAGCCCTTCACCACTTAATGTCTCCTTCATCTTGGCTTTGAAATCATGTTCCCTTATGGCATTGATCACAATCTCCTTTGTCAAAGAATCCCTTCCATACTCAATTGCATTAATCAAATTATCAAAGTAATCTGGAAGTGAATTTAATAAAATGACAGCCAATTGCTCATCCGGAAAAGTAATGCTACAGCTATTCAAATCTTGAACTAGCTTGTTAAAGACATCAAGATTATCTTGCAACTCCTTACTAGGGTCCATTTTAAAAGCAAAGATCCTTTTAAGATAAATTTTGTTAGGGAGAGTTTTGGTAAGAAACAACTCATCTAGTTTCTTCCATATGACAGCCGGATCCTCCGAGTCTCCGCACTCCCTTGTGACACTATCCGACATGTGCAAGAAAATGGTGTTGTAA
The DNA here is from genome assembly GCA_023935145.1 of Bretschneidera sinensis. NCBI lineage: Eukaryota > Viridiplantae > Streptophyta > Magnoliopsida > Brassicales > Akaniaceae > Bretschneidera > Bretschneidera sinensis. The sequence goes on from CM043697.1 coordinate 67,829,890, forward strand.
GCCATCTTCTTCATCTCGGTCCGCTGGTCCTCCGTGACACTTGCTGGAAAAGCATCATCTTCTCCAATAGCCAAGTCCACTTTCTGCTGCATTAGAACCGCCTTGATCTTCCGCTTCCATAGGGCAAAGTCCCCCTTTCCATCAAACTTCTCCACATAGAAATTTGAAACCATCTTTTGTCGATAAGATCCCAGATTTGTGCACTAACCACAACTGCTTTCTTCAACCTCAAGAACACAGATCGAAGATGGATCTTTAACACCGTTCTTGAATCAACCTTCAAGAACACGACCGGATCTTGATCTTTACACCGTTCTTGAATCACCCAAGAAGTTTGATCTTTGATTCTTGGAGTCTTGGCTCCATACCTTCTACTTCTTGCTCCGATAACCAGCTGCTTAGCTCTGATACCACTGTTGGAAATCACCTTGATAAGATGCCCATGTGGTGATCTTCCAAACACCCAAGTCTTGAATGACTTGTAGAAATAATTTCAGCAATCGAACACAAGAATAGAAAACCAAATAAAGAAATAAGACAAGTAATTTATTGTCGAGGTTCGGCAATGTGCCTATGTCCCTGTGAGTTCCTCCAAACTCTCTGCACTATCTCAATGGTTCTTACAAAGTTACAGCAATCCCCTTCAAGAATCCAAGTTCTTGAAGAAACAAGAAGAGAACTAGAAAGTGATAGTCCTATTACTAAGTTTTCTATCAATTTTATACTATCTTCTCTTCTTTATAACCAGCCTAACAAAGAGTCCCTCTTGTGTTTGTCACTCTACACAATTCTCTCTAAGTGTTTACAATGATCTCACAATGTCACAAATCTCTCTTGTATGTGTGTTGTATATCTTGTTGTAGTGTTGTGAAATGAGGCCTTGAGAACCATTTTTATAGTCTCTCAATTCTTGGACATTCTTGTGAGTTATTATCCTCCCTTTGATCATGTTCTTCCTTTAATCTCAGCCCTTCATCACTCTCCAAGTGATACTGTGCGTTTCGGTGTGGTGCACACATGATTGGAGAGGTCTTATGCATGCTGGATCATGTGTGCAGCCATGTGTTGTGCGTTGCAGCGCTGAAATGGTGAGGTGTGGTGCTGAGGCAGGGTTGGAAGGGAGGCTTGCTGTGAGGCGTGGCACTGGGCAGGGTTTGCTGCGCCCTGACCTGATGCTGCTGCCTCCTGATGCTAGTGTGCACACTTCCTGCCTGTGAGCAGAAACTTCCACAATAGTGTGCCGGACCTTCCCATGCTCAAAATTGAAGCACACACATGTGTGCAACCTTATAACTTGCTGAACTTTGATATCCCACAATTGGTTTGGACATTAACCAATCTTAGACCATGTTTGGACATGTTTGAAACTTAGACAAATAACAACAATATATATACTATTTTAGTTCCATATCATATCTATCAAATTACTTCTTTACCTTTACTTTAAGAAGATAGGTATTGCAAATAGGTCTTGACCTAAACATGTTGCTCAACTCTGCATAGAATAATGCAATAAAAGAGCACATGAGTGAACCAAATCTCAATTAATCATTGAGTAACTCAACACACAAAAGTTTATAGGATTGGGATAGTGATTGCGAAATCTCAAGATCAGTGTTAAAGTTAAGAATAATTCCATTCGTTAGTGTGACATGTGATTAAATTATTCTATCTAACATGACAATAAGACTAATGGAGTTTGTTAGAGGGAAACCATAAAGAGAGTAGATTACTCAACCAAAGCTAGAGAAGCAACACTGAAATAATATGCAATAGGCTGGTCAATCTCAATAGCAACAGGTTGATCTAAAAAACCTATTATTGAATTCCTATAACTTTTGAATCAAAGAACAAAAGCAATAGCCTTAAATATGGAATAAACCAAATAATTACACAATCGACGAAACAACAAGTAGGAGATTACACAATAAAATCACAAAAAAAATATTTATCTTGATGACATACCAATTAAGATCCACTAGTAACTTACTTCTTGGTGCTCCATTTATATGTAAGTATTCTAGGAATCAAAATATAGACATGTCAGGTTGTTGTCACAAACTTTTAGGAGTTTTGATGATGTAAGAATCAGTTAGACAGTTACAATCAAAAGCTTTAAGATTAAAAATCGTACACAATTAAAAATGAGAAAAGTTTATTTTTAGTACAAGCACAACCATTCCAACTGAAGGAATTGAATTTATTATTATTTTTGTACCTTGGGACAGTGATAGCAACCCCTGGATAGGTTTTGCGTGCAGCAACCCCTTCACGGCATTGATATATATAATATACTTTTTTATAATAAAAAAGATAAGAGTTTATCTTGTTTTACCTTGTACGAATATATTTGATTGAATTTTCAATACGGTTTAAGACAATGATTGACTCCCCACATAATTTAAAATGCCAATCAATGTCCAGAATGAAGCCCTATTTAATCACACAAAACATATAAAATTAGATATCTATAAAGAAAATGAAAATCTAAACAAAAACATAGAGATGAATCAAATAGAACAATGGTTGTCAATGAATTGGTATAACAACACTTGCATAAACTATTGCGAAGCACATGAAATTGAATTAAACAACAACGAGTTAAAATCATATACAAAAACAAATCAGTGATAACTATCTAATTCTACATCATTTTATCCTTGAATCGAACTAAAAAAGAGAACCAGATTGATAAATTAAAGGTTGGTATCTCATCAAATATCCATCCCAGCCCAATTTGTGATATAATTTAATTGATCATCTACCACTAGATTAGAAGACATGCATTGATTGTATGTATCATCATCCTCTTCTTGCGTTTTTCCCCATATCATATAGGTATCTTGACTTTGTGATCACAACATGATTACATTCCGCTTGAGATGAAATAGCGAATGAGTCATCCTTCAATAACTAACCAGTGTGTATGAACCTCGAGAAGTTCACGAGAATGCACCCATTTGCATCTTTCTTTAACCTCCTAGGTGAATTAAGATTTAACCAATCACAAAGAAACAAAAAAATCTTAAACGTCCCATAATAATCCAACTCGATAATATCTTTAAGCAAACCATAGTAGGTTTGATCCTCAGCTTCCACCATAATTCTCGAATTTTGAGATCGTCTAAACTTCTCACCATATTTTGTGTGGAATTTAAACCCATTGATGTTGAATCCATTAAATCTCCTAACAACATTACTCGAGCCTTGAGCAAACACGATTATTTCATCTGAAAAGTTGTTATCCACCATCTATGACACCTAAACATATTCAAAAAATTAATGAGACAACTTCTCTCAATGTTTTATTAAACTAACTTATACCATTAAAAGAAAATTGATATTATGCCTAACCTGTCTCATAAGCCATCCGGGAAATTTCTCAACCAATCACTTATGTTCAAGACTTTGTATTGGTTTTTTGGAACGGTTGCTAGTCTTTAAGCAACCAAAAATTCACTATAAAAATTGATATTATCAAACTGTTAGCCCTACTAGGATAACAAAACATAACTATTAAATTTAACCACATGACCAAAGTCCTTTATTAATACTATCCTACGAAAATAAATTTTTTTATCATTATTGATTAACATATAACGATGTGCTTGATCCAATGATATGTCATCAAGCTCAACACCTTCGACATTTCCCATAACTCATCCATATGAGGAAAATATGTACTCATTCGCATTATCTACATTATCATTGTTTCTATAGGGGAACTTGAATTTTGTCTCTACACCTTTGAAGTATTATGAGCAATATGTTAGACACTCTTCTCCGTTGTACCCTTTAGTAATTGAGCCCTCGAGTCGATTTTATTATCTATATAAGATTTCAAGCGCACTAAATACCTTGCAAAGCCAAAAAAAATTAATGGATAAATTTAGTATCTATTAAAACACAAATTGAGTATTTACAATTGAGATTTAAACATCTAACGTCTCAACAAGATACATCCAGCTATAGTGTATGAGACCACCAAGTCTAGCCTCTGAAGCTAAGTGAATGATTAGATGAACCATAATGGTAAAAAAAAAAACCATGAGAAAATATGCTCTCCATGTGGCAAAGTGTCAGTGCAACATGAGACTCTAATTTGTCAAGCTCCTATAGATCAAGAGCTTTAGAGCATAAAACTTTGAAAAATGATGATAATTCATAAATAATTGCTACAGCATGTCTACGCAAAGATGCTCTCAAGGCAATAGGAAGGATGTCTTGCATCAATAAATGACTGTCATAACTCTTTAAGTTTGATAGCTTACGCTCCTATTTTATACATACCCATCAGAAACTTTGAGATTTGCCAAAACTGTTAAGAAATTGTCTTTATCTTTCGTAGACTTAGTGTAGCATGCTGGAGGCAAGTGATCTTTTCCATTAGGAAGAACAACTAGATATAGATTCTTTCTAATACCAACTTTTTTAAGATCACAACATATTTTTTATTATCTTTAGTTTTACCATCAATATTCAATATTGTTCCAATCAAATTATAACAAATGTTCTTCTCTATATGAATCACATTTAGAGTATGACGAAGAAGATTGTTTTTCCAACAGGGTAAATAAAAAAATGCTTTTTTTTCCCGTAAAGTTTGTATAACTCCCTCATCCATTGTGTTATCATCATTATCAACATTTTTCGAGGAAATCATCTATATCTTCAAAAAGATTATGTTGATCTGTGTTATCAACTTCATCTACTAGTACTTACCCCGTAGAGGTACCAACATCCTCTCTCGCTTTCTTCTTAGAAGGCTTCAAGGTTTATCATAGATGTAGTTTACACCCTCTAGTTGACTTAAAACATCGTGTCCAGACAGTGGAACAGAAGCAAATCCCAACTTTATGGTTCCATCAAACTAATCCTTTTGGAAACGAAAAGGATGGTTTTCTTCTAACCATCGATGATTACCCATATAGCAAAACTTTCATTTGTGCTTTAATCATATAGAATGCGTAGAGTCCCCGCAACAAGGACAGGCACCACACCCTTTGATCCTCTAGCCAGATAAGTTTGCTTGCAGGAAAATCATTAATAGCCCAAAGAAGAGAAGCGCACAACTTAAAATTTTAATTGTTGGACACATCAAATGCTTCGACACCATCCCATAATTATTTCAGCTCTTCCATTAGAGGCTATAAAAAGATATCAATATCATTACCAGGGAATTATAGACCAAGTCCTATAATTAGAACTCATTTTCGAAAAGCATAGAACTCGTCATTAGCTTGGCCAAGCCTAACACTATGATGATTACCTACAAAATCTGGATACAAAGCATCAAATTCTTTCTAAACTAATCCATCTGCCAAGTACCCCAAGATTCCATCTTCTGTTCGCTCCTTATCATTCCATCTCATCAAGGAAGTTGTTTTAGATGACATATATATTCTCTTCAATCTCGGTATTAAAAGAAAGTAACACAATACTTTAGCTGATTTCTTATTTTTAGACGGAGAATCCCTCTTATTCAAAGGATCCCCTTCATTAACATTATTTTTAACCCACCGTGGCACACCACACACATGACAAAATTCTTCATTCACATTCTCACCCCAATACAATGTGCAATCATTAGGACAAACGTGAATATTCTCATAGTCAAGACCCAATCCTTTGATAATCTTATTGACTTCATAATAATTTGATAGCATTGTAGCGTACATCGAAAATAACATGTTGATAAACTCGAGCAACATAGTAAGAGATTTATCAAACTTCCCATTCAAACATTTGATATATAATAGGTATAATATAAAAGATAACTTCATGAAATTCTGATAATCTAGATAGAGTTCATGATCATAATCTTTCATCAAATTGTGATACCGAGTTGTCTCATCAATAGAAGAATGAAATGGTTGTTCGACGCGTAAAGGCTCCCCATAATCATTGAGCTCAAACACCTCATAAGCCTGTTGCTCTTCACTATACTCATTGGAAGATCCCACTTCAATTCCCTCACTTAATAGTTCATTGTTTTGGTTTGTATAAGTAACCTTAAAGGCGTCTCGAAGCAAACCTAACATGTCATCTCTTCCCATGAAGCCAACTGAAACACTAGTGGGTTCTAAACTAAAGAGGGAATGGTGTATACAAAAGACTTTCTCCCATGAAAAACCCCATTGGTGTAACCTAGACTAAAGCTATTATACAACAAATACTCTTGAACAACTTCTGGTTCGAATGAAGAACAATCGTCACATCTCTAACATGGACACACAATACTACCACTACCACAAGCTTTATCACACGTAAATATAATGAAGTTCGCAATACCATCAATATAAGCTTTACACAACCTCTGCTCATCTATCCAAATTTTATTCATTTTAAGATGATGCAAATAGACTTTCCTAAAACAATATTAATATGATATTCATTAGATAATTTAAGGCAAGAGAAGGCATAATCACAAACTTAGAATTGATTACTAAGTTGATGAAATAGAGAACAACAAAATGATAAAGAGAGACTTAAAAAATGTATCCAATCCTAGGCAAGTGTTGGACAGGTGCTGATAGGCGTTGTGTGCAGCACCTAGACAAGTGTTGTGTGCAGGGGAACAATGTGCAAAATGACTATAATATTAGAGAAGTCATGATCAAACTGAAAAATATATTAACTCACTCAATCATACAAGTTTAGATTCTTAAGATGATAATTTCTCATAGATACAAAGAGGAGTTTATCTACTAGAAAATCTAGTAAAGCATCTTTATTGGTTTTGTATCTATTTTTCCAAACACTTAGAATACGTGTTTGTATGTTCTATGTTATTCATATATGTATGCCCTTCAAAATTTAACAAGGTTTCAACTACACATGATTCATGTAAGTGGGTAACAACAGGAGCTAAGCAAACAAAAATGTAATTTTTTATTAATCCACAACCCACCAGAAATTTCTAGTGCATGAGAAATTTAGAAATTTCTAGGACATAATTACTAGAAGTCTACAACCACTAAACTTATAGTGGTTGTGCTCGCAGATATTACATAGCATAAAAATGATTGGCAAGTGATATATTGTCTTGCTAAACTATATGCTGATGTAAGTCCTTAGGTTTACATTTACATATCAGATTGAAAAATAAAAAAGAATGATGCATACATTTCATGAATCTCAAGTTATAATTATAACAACCAACAAACTCATAAAATTAAGGGAAAAATAAATTTACTCTCAAGATTTCATAATTGGGTTAATTTGACTGTAAGTTTTGAGAGTGTGGCAATTTTCCCCTGAAGTTTTATTTTTCAGGTTAATTGGGTCTTCCGTCCAATTGAATCATCAAGAGGTACATGAAAGGCATGCCAAGCCTTCCAAACAAGGGTAAATTGAACTGAAAAATAAAACTCTTAGGCAAGTTGACCTAAAAACAAGAGCATGACATACCTTTTGCATGCCTTTTGATGGTCCAATTGGACAGACTGCTCAATTGACCTAAAAAAAAACTCGGGGAAAAATAGATATTATCTTAAAACTTAAGGTCAAATTTACTGAGTTATGAAATCTCGATGATAAATTTGTTTTTTTTTTCCTAAAATTAATATATCCAAAAATTAGTAATATCAAATTATGTATCAAGTAATAGTAAGTTTAACCATATTATTCAATTCAAGTCAAACTCATAAAATTAATATCCCCAAACAGAGTTAATTACGACTTCAAAAATATTAAAGATAAAATTATAATTTCTTACATGTGAATATGTTGGTTTGCCAAGTCTAATTGCTTGTATCCTTCCTTTGATTCTTGATCCAATCCTGCAAAAGGTTTTCTAATCATTAAATAAAACAAACCACACTTAACTAGGTAACATATGAAAATTCAACAAAATATGAGTGTACAAAACAATTTTAACAATTATCATAAACATTTGTATAGCATAAAAAAATATCAAAATGATTTATTGTCCAAGTTCAAGGGACAAAAATGAAAAATATAGGAACTGAATACAAAAATGGCCTTTATCTCAAAGAGTAAGCACTAAATAATGAATTAAAAACAAAAGTAATATCAACATCTTGTACTATTTTATCATATGGCAAGACAATTTATCAGCAAACACATTACAAAGAAAAAAACTGAAGAAACTAATCATAATTAATGGCAAAGAGCATCAACATTGACTTCGAAAAGGAAGGAGCATGGGGGGATTTATGCCTAGAATCTTTAAAGGAGCAGTTCTTATCACTACAGCAAAAAGAGAAATTAAAAATAAAAAACGTTGAGGAGAAACATCGGTTACAAGCTACTTAAACATACATAACAAAATAAGGACATCTTACGATATTTTGGTGCTACTTAGGTTGCAAAAGGACAACACAAAATGATAGTTTATTGTCAACACAAAAGGTTAAGTACTTTGATCAGTTCAACCTTTGAATTATTCTTCTTGCCAAATAATTCTTCAAAATCTTAAGTTACTAGTCTAACCAAAGCAAATTTCGACTGCTAACGCCCAGTGATATGTGGCAATCGGTTGTGCCCAATTAGTATAATGAAATAAGAAAAGGGATAGAAATATGGAGGAAAGGATCCATGTTCCACCATCTAATTAAGTAAACTTGTTAAATAAGAACTCCACATGAGTATTGAACTAGCCAAAGGATACATTACTTTCTATCTATAAAGTTAAAGAACTCCATAGCATACTGAACCATTATTGATAACTACGTAAATTATTTTATGGGCTTTCTTGATCTATCAGCTAACAGATTGCCATTGCTCGCACCTAGAGTTTATGAAAAAAGATTCCTTGCATGCCCTAATCCCTCCTACAACAACTAGTTATTACATTAATCATAGCATCAATAAACCCATTTATCTTCGCCCACACTCAAAATCACAAGCACGAAAACAATCCCTCCTTGGTATAAGATAGTAACTAAACCATGAATCATAAACACAAACTTTACATTGCGTAGCTTAAAACCTAAAATTTAATTCTATGCACTGCCCAACAAAGTCAAAACAATTAAATTTCTTATCTTGGATGAAGAAAAAACAACAATATGCACCCTAAGATTCACCATTTCCGCTTCCCCTCACTTCTCCTCCAATTCTCCCACAAAGCCAAACAGATCAAACCCTAATCTGGCGAAACCATACAAATTAAAAACATGATGAGATAAAGAGAGCAAAGAGTATATGATGGTGACACTAGTGGAGATCTCGGGGCAAAATTGGTCAACGAAGCTGTTGAAATTGGAGAGCACATGTAGCTTCAAGAAAGGATGGATTTGAATTGAGTGTGAGAGCGAAAGAATACGAGCGATAAAGAGAGACATAAGATTTTCCATAGAGTTTACAGATCGGGAGAGAGGTAGAGGAAGAAGCAAAAAAGATTCTAGAGCCTAGCGTACGAGTATATTTGCCTTTCACTCTATGAAATTTTACTTAAGCACGTAAGTTTTTTTCGTTGTTATCCTACCTAGGTTTTTTTGTCTAAACACTTTGGTTTTTTTAGTCTTATTTAGACACTTAAAAGTACCGATAAATAATGTATGTTTCTTGATCCGTCCACTTGCATGTGATGAGAAAGGATCACATCACGATTCTCTTATTATTTTTCAAATAAAATCAAATTTATGATAAAATTAAATGTCACGTCATTAAATAAAAAATATTTAAATTTAAATTTATCAAAGTAATATTTAATTTCACTATAAGTTTAACTGTTAACCGTTAAAAATGTCCAATAAAAATTATTCAAATGTAGTGTAAAAATAACAAAAACAAAACACAATTCTGGTGCAAAGTTGATTTAGTTTGAACGAAATTGCAAGATATTACAAAGTTTCTCAACAAACCAAACACTTTCCAAAAGAACTGAAATGTAAGAAAAGAAATTGCAAATATGCTGCGTCTTTTGGAGATCGATTGTAGCATCAATTTTACTTTTTGAACCCAGCCTTGGACGATTTTAGTAACTGCCATGAGTTCGCTATTTTTGCTGCCCAAGCTCTGCATGTTCTCCAATGCCAGAGAACAAGCATTTTCCTTTTCAAACAACACGAAAACTAGTGTTTGTCAAGGGGCTGGGCTTTTGCAATTAAAACAAAAAAATTGGGCTCACTTATGAACAACCCAGCTCAGCCTAATATAAAACCATTAGCAGCCATTTGCTTAATCCAATCCTAAGCTCCATCACTTGCCCCAAAACAATATTCTTTTCAACCTCAGATGCCTAGACAAATAAACCATTTTGTCCCGGCCCACTCTTAAATTCAATTTGAAAAATTATTTGATAAGAGACTAACAAAGTTGACTTACTAATCCAATCATCTAATAATACCACCACCGAGCAGAACAAAATTACCCAGTGACAGAAACTCATGAAACTAAGCAACATAGATCGATAGTTATATATACTTTCCCAAGAAGGATGAATATGTAGATATACAGTTTATTACACGCATACGTACTAGCTAGAGAAAGTACAGCTTTTTATTGATTACTCCATATATATATTGCTTTAGTGATTAACAGTTCTTAGTGCAAAAGCAGCGGCGACGGAATCCTCGGCAACGACCACCAGGGAAACCTTCGTTCTTGCAGACAAGAGCACAGTTGTGGTTACTCAAGCATGTTCCCTTGAACCCATGGCTTTGTGACTGGCAAACCCTACCCTCACTTGGCACCACCATTTCATCTGCATACATATTTGACATTCAAATTATATAAATATAAATAAACAGTTAATTAATTAACAAAGCGTATAATAAAGATATTTGGTCATCTAAGTTTACTTGACGCCGCTTAAGTAGTAAAATAACAAATTTATTCTTAAAAAATAGCATAAGATATATATATTTTTTAATTTGATTTATTGTATGAGAGAGTGACTGGTGGACGGCCTGACGCCCATGGGTGTCCCTAACAGGGCTCTCTACATAAACAAATAAAACTCAATATTGATAGAAATTAATTGAGAGACTACTTACGTGAAGCAAATACGATGATAAGCATCAACAAAACCCCAAAGCACTTCCTTTCCATATCACTTGAAATTATGCTGTTAATTTTATACGACCACAAAGATAGATATATATGCTAAATGCAACGAATATATAGATGAAGTGCATATATGCGTTGTCAAGAATGGCAAGACAGGTGGCTTCATATGCGTATATCACTGCATGCATTGACTGTGGAGTGGAATTAAAGGGCTTTTTTTTTTCGTTGCAATCAAGCAACTCTATGCTTCTTCTCAAATGGTTTATTACGGGAATAGTGCATTTGAGGTCCAGCTCCGGTCAGGATGATCTAGAATTTTTTATAAGTGCGGACGAAGTTATTACAATATAATTACATATAACCTGCGAAAAAATATTAAAACAATTTTATAACAAATATTTAAAAATATTTCATGTAATATTATTAATATGAATATATATATATATATATATATAAATAAAGTCACAAAATCACTGAGTACAATAAAAATTATTTTTGCATGTAAGTACAAAACTTTTTACAATTGTTCTCGGAGTTTTCTACATTTAAAAAAATTTATAAAATAATTTCATTATTAATACTACCAAATATGTCATTTTCAAATAAATTGTGTCTCGCTTGTATTTGTTTTTTTTGCTTGAAAAATATTCTTCAATATGGCTTTCCTTTGAGATATTTTATATAATTAATTCAAAATTTTAATTAGTTCATGTAATGAACAAAATAAGACAGTGTATGAAATAAATATTAAAAAATAACATATTTGCTTTGTGGGAACAACTTTCACTTGACTTAACTACAACAAAATACGTATTTAGTGACGCATTGAAACGTCACAAAAAATTATTGTTTTGGTGACGAAAACAATTCATCACCGTCGCTAAAAGTATTTGTTATGATTCTTTGTTTTCATCACTAATTGTTATGAATAAGTGATGAAGTTGACTATCGTCACTAAATGAGAGACGTTTTGTGATGCAATATTTTGTCACAAATACAAATAAATTTTCATCATTGAAAAGTTGGATTCGTACTAATCATAAAACTGAGCTTCACTACAAGTAACGAAAAGTTATGCATCATCTAAAAAATAACTTATTATTGATGTTAAATTTCGTCACAAAAGATGATGAAATATCATTAATGAAAGTCCTAATGTGTCACTAAATAGACTACTATGTTCCATAATAGATGAAGAACATTACTCGTCACTGAAAAGATGACTTTTTGATGACACTATAATTGTCACTAAAATTTGATACACTTTCGTTACTAATTATCCAAATTTGTCATTATATATACTCAAAGTTAGTGAGGAAGACAAAACAACAATCACAAAAGGATTGTTATTTCGTGGCATTATGTTCTTCAATAAAATTGTCGAATTTACGAAAATTATTAATTTAATCTTCATCAAAAAATATGAATTATTTAATTATGTGACAAATATAGGCAACAATTGTGCTGATTTTATTTACAAAAGGTTTAATGTCAATAAAAATTTGAATTCTTAAATAGCAAAACAATAATCATCACAACATTTAAGGTAAGACAAACTTTGTTAAATGACCAACAATTGAGCAAAACATAATGTGCTTATATAACAGCTTAACTTACAGCACGAATGTGCTTATCAATAACCTGGTGCTTTCTGTTCCATGAAGTCAATGTGGAAGGAAGACTTGCAAAACCATTTGCACAATTTCTTATTAGATAATACTAATTTTTCTTAGCAACTCATCTAACAAGTCCATTCCATTTAACTCATTAATTTGAAAACTTCTTAGTTTCTTTGCTTATTTTCATCCAAAAATTTCTTGTCACACCAGATTGATAGACAACAAATGGGCTCTCCTAACATCTGTTTGCCCACTTCTTTAAATCAGTGGCCCATTCAAAGTATTCCACCAATGATAACTTGAAACCCAAAATTATCTACAAATAACTTGAAACGGGATCTTTGTATCTCTTCTTAACATGAAATGAATCTGATTATTATCTACTCAGTCAAACAGATTTCATTACTGCATATTTCAGTTCCACAATATCACATTACAAAAGAAAAATATAATTGAAGTGCATTTTTTCAAATGGTACAGTTTGATCATGAAAAAGAAAGAGAATCCCCCAACTTAAGTTATTGAAGAAATCCATCCATACCTTTCATAGATTCAACCAAAAATGGGAACACAAACAAAAGGCAAAATATAACCAAGACCAACCAATAAAAATGAAGAGTTGTCATTCCTAAACAAGAAACTTTGTTCATGCAGCATTAATAACAATAACATATACTACAAAAGGTGCATAAATATCTTACAACTTTTATGATAATGGTAAATACTTTATGGCAATCTTCTAGGCAAAAACCTAGGATCTACTATAGGCTCATGCATCTACAAATGCATGTTGACACAAATTAGTACAAATAACTGGAAATAGAGTGACAAGATAGGCTTACAAGCACCAGATGCATCAGAAGCAAACTACTATTAAAGTGAGTGGTGCTACAAACTTAGTTTGACTATAAGTAGCCATGAATTAAGGAGATGGAGCACTTGTAGAGAAATGATAATACAGAGCCCAACAACCAACAAATCAAGGTTCAAGCAGTCACATGATAGATGGTTCCAACCAAAGCTCCATAACCATAAGTAATATTCAGGACTACTTATGACAAACTAAGTTCTTTAGTTCATTCATTCAGAACAAAACATAATTAAAAGTAAACTCAATAAATAGAAGAACAATACAAATATAAACTTAAATTTAAGCCATTGAATAAAAGGTGCACTTACAAGCTGGTTAATTTTATGAACAAGTATATCCTCCATATTAAGAAAGAGTGACCTCCACTGATCCATGAGGTCATATTCTAATTTTAAGGATTTCTATTTGGGGCTTAATGGTGAGTTACTAAAAAAGATTAAAGGAAAGGCAATTTCAATAAAAGCTAAGTAAAAAAGTCTACATCAAGAAAGAAATCTTATTAAAAAACTTCAAAAAAATCAAATGCTTATTCTAATAAGTTAACTGAACCAAGTCTGTGAACACATTATTATGCCTTGCGTAAGAAAACCATATAAGAAATAATACAAACATTAATGTATAATTATACGACACAAACTTCAATATACTAAGCGAATGGTCCCAATGTCCAAAAGTTGCTACAATTTAAGCCTTCTCCTCTACTCTCTATATCCCCAATTAATCATGTATGCGAAAAGAAAAGTCGTATGCTAGACTAAAAATAGAAGCAACAACTGTAAAGCGATCAGACAGATAAAAACCCTCATTAATCCAACCAAAACAAAGGTCTCTAATAACAATCATAGATCAAAAAAAAAAGTAAACCATCTTCACTAAATATCTTGTGCTACAAGATCCAATCAAAACTCAATGTGCCCATTAAAATTCACACAGAACTCAATTCAAAAACACTAATACAAACCAATCACAATTAAAGAAAATATATTACTGAAACAAAAAAAGCATAATTAAAAAACCAACCTAGAACATCACAAGCAGGAAATATCAACCTTAATTTCGTAATCTTCACATTAAAATTTTCTATTCAATCACACTTACAGTTAATTATAAAACATTTGTACTAATGACTTATATGATACTAAGAAATGTAGAATATAGTGAAGGAAATAAAAGCCACACAAAATGACTTTGCATTGATCAATATTTATAATAGGTTACAAGGAAATTCAAATACAACAGCTCTGTCTAACTCCAAATTCAATTACAACAACTAACTCCAAATTAAAATAAAACAGAAGAATATAAAATTCAAATTACCAAGACAAAGTCAAAAGCAAACCAATTCAAAACAATATCAGAGAAAGTGTCTCTATCAAGCCCCCTCAAGATGGAGCTTGAGTAAAGAGTCCAATCTTGGTCTCGAGAGTAAGAAATGGTTTCCTATATAGGGACTTTGTCAGAGCATCAGCAAGCTGGTCTTTACTAGAAATATGAGCAACACGCAGACATCCAAATTGAAGTTGATCATGAATAAAATGGAAGTTGATAGTCACGTGCTTCATTCTAAAGTGGAAAACTGGGTTAGAACAGAGATTAGTGGCCTCAATGTTATCATAGTAAATCATAGGTGAATGTGAAAGAGACACACCAAGTTCAGCCAAGAGAGAACACACCCAGTTGAATTCAAAGATAGTATTTGCAACAGATCGATACTCAGCATTAGTACTGGATCGGGCAACAGAGCGTTACTTTTTGGAACTCTAGGAAATCGGATTACAACTATGATAAACAATATATGCACTAGTGGAAGTGAAATCATCTATGTTCCCAGCCCAATCAACATCAGAGAAATCATGTAAAGATGGTGGTGAATCACAATAGAGTAGTATGCCTTCATTAACTGAACCACAAAGATAACGGAGAAGTCTCTTGACTAGAATCTAATGATTTGAGGTTGGTTTATGCATAAATTATGACAACTTGTTGACGGAAAAAGCTATGTCCGACCAAGTTAGTAATATATATTGTAAGCTCCCAATAATGGCACGGTATTCAGATGGATCAAAAAGTGGAGAAACAGAGTTCAAAGTGATCGGTGGTGAAGTGGGAAGAGGTGTGAGAACAAGTTTGGCTTCCATCATTTTTGTACAAGGTTGAAGATCCAGTATATAGCATCTTTGAGAGAGCAAAAGACCATGAGGATGCGATAAGACTTCCACACCTAGAAAATAAGATAGCTGCCCAAGATCTTTCAAAGAAAATTGTTGAGATAATAGAGTCACAAATTGTTGATCAAAACCACCATTATCACGAGTTATAATGATATCATCCACATAAACCAAGAGATAGATAAGATGACCACCATGGTTGAAAATAAACAGAAAAGTATCAACTAGTGAGTTTTGAAAACCTGAAGTAAGAAGAAATTTGCGAAGCTCAGTGTACTAGGCACGTGGCGCTTACTTGATCCCATAAATTGCTTTCTAAGCTTGCATATATAAGAGGGATTATTAGGATCAACAAACCCTTGTGGTTGTGACATATAGATATCTTCATAAAGATAATCTTGTAAAAATGCATTATTGATATCAAGTTGTCAAAGAGACCATCTACGACTAACAACAAGACTAAGAACAAGGTGTACCATAGTTGGCTTGACTACAAGGCTAAATGTATCATGATAGTCAACATCAGGACGGTAATGAAATCCTTTAGCTACTAAACGTACTTTGTACATATCAATAGAACCATCAGAGTGTCGTTTAATGCGAAAAATCCACTTACAACCAACTATATTGTGACTAGAAATAGGAGGTACTAGCTCCCATATCCCATTTCAAACAAGAGCATCAAATTCCTCAGACATAGTCTGATGTTATTTGTTATCCTTGAGGGCTTGGGTCGCAGTGGTGGGTTCTATGTCAGTGAGTGGAGATAGTTGAGTGGAAAGATTTAGTCTTTGAATAGGTTTGGTAATGTTGTTTTTAGCTCTTGTGATCATTAGATGGGAATGAGTAGATTGAGAGGTTGAGGGATTAAAAGTGGTTACTATGAGAGGTGGTGGGTTGGGCGAAGGTTCAGTGGTAGTTGAATTAGATGGCAAAGGTTGTGTGTTTATGGTGGAGGCTAATGGTTCGATAGATGGCGTTGGTACTACGCATTAGGGCTGCCTGATAGGTTGCAAGTCAGATGGGGTGGCGTCTATTGGCGAAGATGCTGTTGGCGAAGGTGCAGTTGGCAATGGAACAGTGATAGGCTAAGAAATTCAGGTAGACACAGTATCAAGTTGTGGATGAGGAAGGTGAGTGGATAGTGTGTGGAATGGAAACACCAACTCAACAAACTTAACATGCCTAGAGACATATGTTTTTGATGTGGATGGATGGAAACAATGATATGCACTATGTGTAAGAGAGTAGCCTAGAAAGACAAATGGTTTAGAGCAAGCATCAAGTTTGTAAGAGGAATAGGGGCGAAGCCAAGGGTAGCATAAAACATCCAAAGATCCGAAGTTTTGAATAGTTTAAAGAAGGGCCAAAAATGGTTTCAAAAGGAGACGAAAGAGTAAATGTTGGAGTTGGCATTCTATTAATTAGATAAACTGCAGTAGAAAAGGGTTGAGACCTAAAGGTTAAAGATATTGAGCCATGAAAGAGTAGGGATAAACATGTTTCAACAATGTGACAGTGTCTTCTTTCTGAGTAGCCATTATGTTCAGGAGTGTGTAGTGGAGTAATGAGATGAGAGATTCCATTAGTAGCAAGAAAGTTGGCTAATGCTAAATATTCACGACCATTATCCGAATAAAGTATGCAAATTTTAAGTGTAAAGTGTTTTTCCAAAATAGCTTTAAATCTTATAAAAATATCTTTGACTTCAGATTTGTGCTTAAGTGGATAAAACCAAATATATTTGGTGAAGTGATCAACAAAGATGACATAATATTTAAAACCATCATCTGAGAAAACAAGTGAAATTCATACATCAAAGAAAATTATTTCAAGTGGTTGAGAAGACACAAGAGAAGAATTAAAAAATGAAAATTTGTGACTTTAATTGCAGTGACAAGCATTACATAAAAAATTGGAAGACAACGATGTGGATGAGTCTAATTGATAATGAGAAAGAGTGTGATTTAAAATAGAAGATGATGGATGACCTAATCGATGATGCCACTCAGAAGAAGTTGTCTTGACATTAGAAAATGCTAACAAAGGAGAATTTATTGGAGAAGATGATGGTCATTCATAGACCTCATCCTTTGTTTGGCCTTTCAAAAGAGTTGCCCCCGTGCGTAGTTCCTTCATAAGAAAAGAAGAGGGTAAGAATTTAATGGACACATTATTTGAGAGACAAAATTTTAAAATGGAGATTAAGTTTTTCTTCATGTTAGGTACATAAAGAACATTATTTAATTAAAAAGTGGGGAGACCCGTGCCATCGCCAATCATGATGTCATCAGAACCTGTGTAAGGCGCATGAAGGGAAAGACTGCTTAAGTCTGCAGTGACATGATGAGAAGCACCACTATCTAGAAGCCATGTTGGAATGTTGGAAGAAGTGTTCACAGTAAAGTGTGCTCAAGGCTGCTATGGTGTTGGAGAGTTGGTCGGAGCACTTGTGATAGTGGATGACTGAATGGAAACAAGGCGAAATGATGAACACTTCATGGCCATATGTCCCTGAATCCCATAAATTTGGCAGTGGGCAAGATAAGAACGAAGAGGTCGATCATTTCGACTGGAGTTTGGCCTAACATTGGAGGATGTGGGGGAGTGATGATTTTAGTTTGGCGACGGGCGCCAGCCCGTGTTGCTATGTCCAGAGAATTGTGATGGACACCAATTTTCATTTGTAGTCATGAGTGGCTTAGAGAAGAAAAAAAAGACAGTGATGGTAAATGCTCTTATACCATATACAAAGAAATGTAGAAGATAATGAAGGAAATAAAGGCCACACAAAATAACTTTGCATTGATCAGTATTTATAATAGGTTACAAGGAAATTCAAATATAACAACTCTATCTAAATTAACTCCAAATTCAAATAAAACAGAAGAATACAAAATTTAGTTACTAATAGTGATGAAAGTCTTCGAAAACGATCTTAAGATATGCCCCAAAGCGTGGCATTCAAATAAAATACAAGATCTTAAACAATGCATTAGAAAAGAAGCACATAGATTAAAAAAAAAAGTAATTAAAACTTACTATACTCAGTTTAGTTAATTCGAAAATCACTTATCGATTCATGTAACATTGGTAATTATAATTATTAGGCTTTTTAATTAGTAGTCATTGTGAAATTTCCAATTATATAAAAATTTGTTCACTAATAATACATATATGCTTGATGTCAATGATGATTATGATTTTAACTTATAATATGAAGCCAACTATTTATTTAATTCAATATCACTAATAAAAATTTAATACATTGTGAGGCAAAAATAAATTCAGTGTTATTTAATATACTATCATGTAATAAAAAAGTATTTTTTTAGCAGTGATGCATAATTTTTACTATTAAAAAAATATTTCAGAAAAATTTAACACAAGTATATACTATTAAAAAATGCATATATGATGGAATAAAATAGCATTAACCAATAAAAAATTATTAATGATTTGATTGATGAAGATAATTAGATGCCTTTCACTTTCAAGTTATGGTTCTCTCTAAATAATCAATGTGTAGTGAAAGTAAGTAAAAATGCGGGATCGAATGGGTATGGGTATTCTTATTCAAATTTTGATAAATTTGATTATAAAAAGAAAAGAAAAGTGCATATAATATAAAATCATATAATTTGATAGTTAAAGATTTTTAAGAAGAAAAAGTAGAAATAAATTTTAATTTTTTGTTTCACTTTCTTTTGGATTTTCCATTTTCTTTATGTTTTTTGTTATTGGAATATTGTTTTTTTTTTCTTATTTTCAAACTTATTTT
The DNA here is from genome assembly GCA_023935145.1 of Bretschneidera sinensis. Classification (NCBI taxonomy): domain Eukaryota; kingdom Viridiplantae; phylum Streptophyta; class Magnoliopsida; order Brassicales; family Akaniaceae; genus Bretschneidera; species Bretschneidera sinensis. Next base: position 67,849,306 of record CM043697.1, read on the forward strand.
ACCATTTTGATTAATTTTTTATGAACACGAATGCATGACGGACACTAGTCTAATATTTTTTAATCCGGCTTATTCTGTTGACTCGGGTGATTTGGATGGAATCCTCCAATTGCAATAAATGTGCAAATTAATAGTATCAAATTTTAATTAATTGTTTTTTCTACGAAACAATGGCTACAACTTTTTATTTGCTTTTTATATTGATTACTACCATATTTTTAAATTAGTTAATTTAATATCGAGCTAAAAGCAAAAAGTATTATGGTATGTTGTTACTTATCCATCCGAATTGAATGAGTTCAACTGTTCTCCTAAGGTGCTTTTTTCACAATTTTTTTTTTTTTTGTGCAATCAAAAATTAAAATAATGTAAAAGCACGACATATTAAAACATAAGGCAAATATATTAAAAAAATAATAATAATAATATGTGAAAAACAATGAATAAGTTGATGGATAAAACTTAGCTTTTCAGGCAAGGGAGCAGGAGTTTGATTCTTGTAATAGTGAGCTAAGTATAAAGTATGATACAGAAATAGAAAGTGATCTAATATAACAAAATGCATGAGTTGCTATTCGATTTGATCAGTTTCTTTTTCATGATTGAATGAGTTCAAAGCTTACCCATGTTATTTTGGTCATAATTTTATTACACTGGATTATTTGTTATCTGCATTATTTAATCAAATATTTTTAATATTACTTAATATTTACTTAATTATTTTTTTTTCTCTCTTCCTTCATCAATTCTCTTTTCCCATCATGGTTACATCTTCGGCTCACTTTCAAGAGTAATAATCGAATGAACATTTGTTATTTGCATTCTTTAACAAAACAAAAAGAAAAAATTAATATCACTTAAGTTTCTTCTTTTTTTTCAACCAATTCTCTTTTTCTATGATGATTAAATTTTTGCATCACTCCTCAAGAGTAATAATCGAATGATGTTTATATACCATCACTGGATAGACCCTCGGGTGCAAGTGAGATGCTAATTTTATTATAATTTGTAGCATTGTTACTATTAGGGCCAAACATAATATACTAGAATCAATAATCAATATAGGTCATGGGCATTTTCGAGAGAGCTTAGACATTTTTTTAAGTGAATGAGTTTGATTCTAACACGAGCACTAAATTTATTTTTGCTTTTGCATTCTATGTTGTATTAGCTTAGAATTCATGTATATTTTTTTGATAAATAAATTATTTTAAAAAAATTTATAGTTAAATTGTAATAAATCTTAATGTTACAAAATAATATAATTATTATTGAAATAGATATTTCATTCAAAGAATATATATTTATTTATGACAAACTAATTTTATTATCAATAAATACAAAAAAAATTGTTTTTGAGTGACAAAAAATTAAATATATTTTTTTATGGCACAAACAATTGCATCATAAAATCTGAATTATAAATGTGATTAAATTAAATTGTCATTAATAATTAAAATACAAACACGAAGATGTTCTCATGATTATTTTTTACGAAAAGTATGCGCAAATAATAAAAAAAAAATTGTTGTTTTATTTGTCATGAAGTCAAAGCGTCACTCATTGTTTTCTATTATACGTGACGTCAAAAATGTTTGTTACTAAAAATAAAATTTGTTGGTGGCAACTTGAGTTCGTCACTGATAATGTAACAAAAAAAAAACGATTTTTACTTTGATTACTAGTGACAAAAAGTATAAGTCACACAACATTTTAGTTATTATCGACGGTAGAATTTGCATCACAAAATATATATTATTTAATGACGAAAACAAATTGTCATTAATATAAATTAAATGTCACACAAAAAATTCTCTCTATCTTGTTTTGGCGGAAAAATTTGACGCCGCACATTTTGTAATGTTAATTTGTGACATTGCTATATTACGTCACCTAAAATTAATATGCCTTAAAATACATTATGATATTTAAATTTTGTCACCGTAGATGCACTTTTGGTATGGAATTTCATACATCACTAAAAAAATTGTCATTAATTTTCACTTTTATTGTAGTTGTAAACTAAAATTAATAATCCTTTTAATAAAGATATTTTAAATTTTATTAATGTATTTCAAGATTTTTAGAGTTTTAGTGGAGCAGGTTTGACCCAAACATGGCTCCGGCCTTGGTTTCGGTGCTTGCTTATATTCAAAGCATCCGTAAAATTATCATATTTTCACTAATCTGGATTAGATTTAATTATAAATTTTCTTATACGATGATATTATATTGTAGGCTAATAATGCTAGGCAATTTAATATTAAATCTAACCCAAAATATTAATAAATGTGATGATTTTATTGATGTCTAAAACTCTTGATTATATATTATAAAATTCCCCTTGCATTTGGTTATCAATCGATACGCTCTTTTTAGCATTCCGTGGGTTGTAGCTGGAACAAGTTTAGAGTGTTGTAGAATATGAGTTTTGTGTACAAGATCACACTACCTGTGTTCTACTATGTACTATTTGTTTTTTGTTCTCGTCTGTATCCATTTCCGTTGTTAAAGATTTGTATGTTTGACTTAATTATACTTCTATACTCTAATACTTATGTCTCTCAATTAGATCAAACTTTGACTAGAATCCATTCAATTTTTATTTGCTCATAAATTACATTAGTTAATCTAACACATAAATTTAGATTCGATTCGATAAAATTTGAATATTTTTAACTCAATATTTTTTAATTCTAACAGTCAACTCAGCTTGAATCGAACATATGAACATATTTGTATTTACATATAAATAATAAAAGTTACTGTACATAAAAAATCCAATTTAACTTATCTTACTTCGAGGGAAAATCTTGCCATTTCAATAATATATTGTTTTTACTAAATTAATTATGAAACAATTTTAATTCAAGTTTTAACTTGAATGTGATTGAGCATAAGTTTGAGTTTGGGCTCAATTGCTCGTTTGTTTGGGCTCGTTTGATTAGAACAAGTGAATTGAGTCAATCTTAAACGCTAAATGTGTGATTTGGGAGCCAAAGTCGAACAACCTTTTCATAACTTGACCTCAGTTCGAGTTTAACTTGAGATAATGTTTTGATATTCAAGTCCACTTTGAGCATGAAGTTGCTCAACTCAACTCTAGTTTATAGCCCAAGTAATATGTGATCTCATATGCAAACAGAGTTAATAATCAATGGGTTAACTTTGTACGTGGACCAAAGTATCAAATCGATGTGAAAACCGAGAACTATTAATGGACTTTAGCCTCAATGTATAGGCAAAGCACCAGGTGGAGAATTAATGAGGAGAAGTTAGGGGAAAGAGATCTCACAAGAATCAAATACAAGTCCTCAACTATGATATTATGTTAAAAAGATAGTTAGATAATGTTGATGTTGAAAATAGACGAACGATCACATGAATAGTTGTGTGTATCTAAACGCGAAACTAAAAAGTTGCATAGAGTTTGGATTTTTGAGACGAACTCTTTGAAGATCAAATCAGAACTCTTAAAAAGAATTTAATGAACTGAGAAAAACATAGAAGAATGAGATATATGTGCTAGGTCTGGAGTCCCTTTACATGGTCAAAGAATTAGAATTTATTTAAGAAATTGAATCTTCCCAAATCTTTAATTTTCTATTCTCGTGGAAGTAGATTTCCTATTTTGATTAAGGTTTATGCAGTGAAATAACTTCTTTTTCCATATGCAACCATTTTGCCCCTTCTTAAGTGTCATGTCTCATTCAAGTTGTTGTCCTTGTAGTGTGAAATTACCTCTTCACCTTTAGGTGATGCCACATGTTAGTATCTGATTAGATGATAGCTATAATTAATATTTCCACCTACAGATGAGTTTGTTGAGTTTGGGCATCTAAACTCTTTATCTAAGACAGGTCGGTATTTAATTGACTTATTGACCTAAGAGTTGCGAATGACCCTGACTCCTTGTTTTGTATAGCTCAGATCATTTTTTTTCTACTAAGGTGCGAACTCTAGAAGGCTCGAGCTCCTTGCTTCCTCGTTCAAGGGAGATTGGTGTTTGAATTAGTTACCGAGCTTTGTTAATCGAGATGACCATTACCTCGATATTTCTTTGCAGTCGGTATTTGAATCTTACCGACTAGAGCACTCACCGAGCTTGATAGCACCTTGTCTAAAGGAGCTTGACCTTTGCCTTGATCATTGAGCTATGTCAACCAACATAATTGTTGCCTCAGTGTTGGCCTTGGTTGGTATTGCATCTTATCGAACTTTTCCTTACATATCTTTTTTACTATGTGTTTGCTTCACATAGAGCTTCGATGCATGGAGGGGATAACTTTAAGGCTCTTTTTTTTGGGTTTCACCTACTCTTTTTTAGAAGACTTTCAACTTTCTCAGAAGTTACCTTACCTAGTTGCAACCGAACTCCATTCGTATGTCGTCTTCCATATATATGAAAAACCATTTTGAAGACAACTACTTTTACCTTAGCCAACGAAAAAGGAAAAAAAAAATCGTTCAGAACAATGAGCCTTTTAGGTGAAGACTTTTTAGGGGAACTTCGAGACTATTTTGATACCCCTGACCTGATGAGTATAGATAATTTCGTATCATCTCCTCTATGAGCTTCCTTGCTCCACGATAAGTAATTCTTTGCTTCTAGGGCTGGCTAGGATAACATGTCTTTTAGTTTCTTATGTAGGCCAAATATATCGCCCAGTAAAAGACTAACATATGGCAACCCTCAAGGGTACAAGGGTAATTTCTCACCTAGGGTAAAATGGTAGCTTACTCGTCTTAGGTTCTATAAATAAGAGCACTATTCTTGGTAACTCATTTTTAAACATTCTTTCCATTTTCACTTTGCTTCTTCTAGTCACACATTGACTTAAGTATTAGAGGGTCTTTTCTAAAGAAAAACACTTTGGGTAAAAAAAATTTAAGTACCTCGGACTAAATTTGATTAGAATCAACCTCTAAGGATGACCTAGATTGACGCAAGTGGATTCGACATATTTTCAGCATCAACAGAATTGGCGCCGTCAGTGAGAAATGATAATTCTTATATGTTAAGAGATGTCGCCTAGGAAGAATCCACCTCATTCTCTTACATTGAGAAGTACTATTCATCTGACCTTCAAGGTTAACTTTATGAACCTGCCTAAACTGGGTCCATCACCACCTATGATGGATGGGAAAAACCCTTATCGTACATCGAAAAGCCACCCTAACCTGAGGCGAACAATGAGTTGACCAAAGTTGACCCTACCCCTTCTCTGAGTTAGATAACAATCGGACAATGGAACTTGGCTTGAGGTTACTAAGGAAGATTTGGTCCACTCAGTTAGCCGAGCTGAGTACAGCTCCTATCAATGCCATTTTGATGACCTCGCTACGCAGTTTGACCAGTTGATCCTGAAGCCAAGAAGAGCTCGATTTTACTAGTTACCAACTCGAGCTACTAACACAATCAAGAGAACAACATAAACTGCGCCCTAAGACTTGAGTACCTGACCTGAAAAAGTAAGCTTAAAAATAAGGCACGATTGACCTGCGCGAGATAAAAGCTGTAGGCACCCCACTGAAAGAGGAGAGCCCAACTGATGAAGCCCTCGATGAAGTTCTTGCCACTCCATCCAGGATGATGAATTTGTGTTGTATTACCATCCTTTTAAGAAGCAATTGGAGAAAGATAAGTCTGAAGTCAATAAGCAGTTAAAGGAAATGAACAAACGCATTAGGCTCACTTTGAAAGGCAATCAAGGTAATATCTTTGACAAAATCAAACCTTAAGGAAACCCTTTCTCTAGGGAGCTTATCAACGAAAGAATACCATCTAATTTCAAGATGCCTCACATAGAACTTCACACGGGGAAGACATACCTTACTGACTACTTGGATACCTTTTAGTGTCTGATGCTTATTTATGGCCACTCTGAAGCGACCAAGTACTGAGCCCTTCCCAATAACGTTACGCTAGACAACCAGGACATTGTTTTCTTGTTTGCCATCTGGTTTAATAAAATCTTTTAACTAGCTTAGTGAGTAGTTCACAAACCACTTCTTCAGCAACCAAGGTCCTAAAAGGATTCCTGAGAGCCTGCTGAGCATCATTCAACATGTCGAGAAGACCTTCCGCAACTTCATATCTCACTTGACCTTTGCAATGGTATAAGTCAGGGATTTGGACTAAAGAGTAGCAATTATAGCTTTTTTCAACAACCTTCATGCTTTCGACTTCAACCATTACTTATTAGAAATCCACTATACACTATGCCAGTCCTACTAGCTAAAGCTAAAAAATTTGTTATCGCTAAGGAGGATCAGGCTTTCTGTAAGAAAAGTAAAGAAGCCTTGATGGTAAGAAGAGGAAAAAATTAGAAGATCTCAAACTTAAAAATGAGAAGAGGAAAGGAGGCCGAAATGACGGTCATAAGAGCGAAAAATCAGGAGCTCCTCAAGAATTTAAGACTTATACTCCCCTCAATACCTCGAGAATAAACCTTCTGATGGAAATTGCAAGCCAAGACATCATCTAGTAGCCTCTTAAGATCAAGTCTCCCCTCGACAAAAAGGACATGAGCCATTTTTAGATATTGGAATTTTGACTTGGACCCATTAAACTCGTATTTTTTACCCATAAAAATGTAAGTATGGGTATAGGTTCATAAACCCATTAAAAATTTACCTGCACTCGGCCCGGCCAAGTAAAATTATAAGTAGGTTGGGTTTACTCTTAGGTCAAATGGGTGACCCTTTATATTATCGCCAAATGGTGTGTTGCGTTGAAGCCTTTCTTTTTCACAATTTTGTTTGCTTAGCCCTATTTGATTCAATGTTTATGATTTGTTTTTTGTGAACTGTTGTGTTTAGCTTTGATTCTGTATTAAGACATGGCTTCAGTTATGTGGTTTTGTTTGGAAAATTCAAGTTTCTATTAGAGACAATTTTCTTCTTTCTCATTGGAAGCATTTTCCCTGTCTATTTTTTGGTTTTTCTTATTTTTCCCATGCGATTGAAATCTAAGTTAACCCATTAATGTAATGGACGATTTTTCTTGTTCTTTGACACTTTGACTATGCTTAAAATTCATAGAATTGATTTCTACTTTATTGTGTTCGCACAATTTTTATCACAATTTTATCTTATAGATACACAGGGTCAAATATCAGAGTCAAAATATAATGCATATTCTAAGTATAATACCATGTGGTCAAGTTATAAATTTTACATTTAATATATTTCTTTTATTTAATATAAAAAATTTATGAGTTACCTGCGGCTTCACCTGTGAAAAAGTGGCTTGGGTGTGGATGTGAAAACGTTGACTCGTTTAAAATCGGCTATTTTTCACCCGCACTTGTTTAACCCGTGACCTGCGATGAATTGCTTGCACTCAGCCAACCTGTTATGTAGCTCTAACCATTTCTACCATTTCTACAAAGACAGTCATGACACAGATGAGTTTGGACATTTAAAAGATGAGATCAAAAGTTTGATCCAAAGAGGATACTTAAGAAATTTCGTCAAGATTGACTCAAGACAGTTCTCAACTCACAAAATGATCATTGACCGCAGAGACAAGCATAAACCAAGGCAAAGCCTTGACATAAGGGTTAACAATCAGAGACACCAAATTCCGAAGAAAAAGTTGGATAACGCCCCTATAGTAGGCATCATCCAAATTATCTTTGAAGAGTCAACCTCCGGGGGAGAATCCACAAATTCTCGCAAAGTCTATGCCCAAGGTTTAGTGGAAGGGCCGACAAAGAAAAATCGAATTGATTAGACCATCAGCTTTACAGATGAAGATTTGGAGGGAGTGTGATTCCCTCATGATGATGCAGTGGTTATAACTCTAGTCGTTAGGCATGTGCAAATGGTCAGTTCAGTCGGTTAAAAGTTTTAACCGACTTTTTTTTTTGCCAAAATTTTTTTGAATGTTTCATATGAATTAACCTAAGCATTTCAACATTAACCTAACAAATTGATTTCAATAAGTACGGTTGATTAATCGGTTAATCAACACTTTTTATATTGATTTCGATCAAATATATGAATGCTTTCATCATTAAGGAAACCTTTTTTCTCCAAGGAGCTTTTGTAGGAAAAAATTTCATCTAATTCAATATGCCTCATATAGAACTTTACATAGGGAAGACTGTAATACTCGTATTTTTAAAATAAAGGTAAAGAAGTAATTCGATAGATATGACATGGAATTCAAATAATATATATATATATATATGAAAGATTTATTATTGAATAATATTTTTATTTTAAAAAAAAGACACTTGTAGAGTGGGAGGATTAGAAGGAAAAAAAAAATAGGGTGCTAACACCTGGATCCAGGTGTTGGCTGTCTAACATGCAAATTGTACATGTTAGACAACAAATAGCAAACGGCGGTAGTGAGGGGGGCAATATATATATATATATATATATATATATATATATATATATATATATATATATATAGTTTTTGTTTATTTTATTTATTTCCTACCAAATTCTGTTTGGTTTTCTTCTTTCTTCAATTCAAATTACTCTATTTCTTTAAACACTTGGAGACTGAAAGAAAGGTTAAAAGAGTAAATTTTTGAAGAAGTTTACGGGATAATTTTAAAGAGAGTCTAGGAAAGGTCTAAGAAAAACAAAAGATAATAATGTAAATTTTATTTTTGAAATTTAGCTTAAACGAAATTACCCGGAATTCAATTTGGAAATTTTAAAGGGTATGAATTCTGGAAGAACTAAAGAGTAAATTAGAAATTTTAATATAAATATTATGTTAGGTGCTGACGATCAGCAATCGGGTGAAATTGCTGAAAAATGCAAGAAATGCATGGAGGTGATCCACGGGTAACCCTAAGTGCTACGTGGTGAGTTAGATTTACTTTTGGTAATCGAGATAAATATGAAATATACAGTGTTGATATTTGAATTAACTATTGAACTGTGATTGGATGATATATGAAAGATGGTTGATTGAAATTATAAGAATAATTGATATGATATATGAGGAGATAGTTTAATGAATATGTTAAAAATAATAATTTTGAGAAAGAGCTGGATAGTTAAATTGAATACTTGAATGTATGCTTGTTTTTATATTATTTCTCATATGCATATTTCATATTATTGCTCATATTCATATGCTAAAAATAAAGAGCTGGATAGTTAAATTGAATGCTTGAATGTATGCTTGTTTTTATATTATTTCTCATATGCATATTTCATATTATTGCTCATGTGCATATGCTAAAAATAAAAGAACCAAGAAGGCAGCCGGTCTAAATGAAATGAAAAGAATCGTGGCAGCCGGTATATGCTAAAAATAAAAGAACTTGAAAGGCAGTCGGTCTAAATGAAAATAAAAGAACCGTGACAGCCGATATATGCTAAAAATAAAGGAACTAGGAAGGAAGCCGGTCTAAATGAAAATAAAAAAACCGTAGCAACCGATCTAGATGAAAATAAAAGAACTTGGAAAGCAGCAGGTCCAAGCTAAAACGTGTCGACATGTGGAAAGACGTTCCCAAATGATAATATGAAATGATTTAATAATTTAAATTCATATATTGCATTTGTTTTAAATATTGATTATTATTACTTGAGATGCTAAAGTGTTATTCTTGCTTATGAATTTATTGATAGATGACTGAGTCTCATCGAGATACATATATGGTGAGAAAGAAATATGAAAGTATAATATGATAAGAATCATCTAAGTGATTGATTATATGCTATGAACCTCATAACGAGAAAAGTATGAGGTTGAATTGATAGTCTCAAGATGATTAAATATATGAAAAGAAAGATTGATATATTTGATGATTAATTTAAGAAGAGATTGATAAATGATGAGGATTATGATATAAGTAGTGATAATAGAATGCTATTATCGAATTATATGAGATATAGATGAATCAATATTAGAAGACTATTTGAACAATTGAATTATAAGATGTGACTTGAATTATACAAATTGAATACTTGTAGTAAATTTAATTCATTGAGCTTATGAAGCTCACTCATTGATTTCAGGTAGCAGGTAGGACAGATAGATTGGTGAGCTGAGATTCAAACTGAGTCATTATCTGTAAGCCACGTGGTCCACATCCTCAAACTAATGGAAAGAAAAAAATATTTGTAAATATTTTTGCATAATATATTGTATATAATATTTCAGTTGGGATCTTAATAATGTAACTCCCCTGTTGAGGGTTGAGGATTTATGTATGTAGATAATTTCAGTTGATGTTTTTATATTATTGCATATATATGTCTTGCTGGGATTTCAAAATGTGACGACACCGTCTCGGGGGTGGCCAACCTGAGATGGGTCGTTACAATTTTGGTATAAGAGTATTAGGTTTTATGATTTTGTAGACCGAATAAAAAATTTAAAGAAGTTGAAGATTTAAATAAACTATATTTTAATACAGAGTCTGAGGATGACACATGGACGTGCTAAAGCTAGAGGTAGAGTTTTGAAGCAGAGGGGACGTGGAAGACCCCCAATATTTAGAAGAGCTGAAGCAGAAAGGGAGGTTAAGTCTATGGTTCATACAAGGGAACAGGTTGCTAGTGTAGCTGGTACTACTAGAGGCGGAAAAGAATCTTATATTATGAGGGATGAGTTGAGAGAAGTTCTTGATCGTACTATAAAAAGAATGAATGCTATAGAAGAAAGGGCTGATAATTTGCAGAGGAGATTAGAGGAAAAAAGTATAATAGAACTTGATGTGGTGAGACAAGAGACGCATAAGGGAGAGGGTGTGTTTGCACATGAGATACAAAGGAATTGTTTTGTGAGATTTCTTAAGTTTAAACCCTAGTCTTTTAGGGGATCTGTGAATCTTGTGGAAGCTAAGCAGTGGATTAAACATGTTGAGAAATATTTTGAAGTCTTACTAGTGATAGATAGACAGAAGGTTACTTTTGCTTAATTTATGCTGGAAGGTGAGTCTCAATGGTGGGAGAATATTCTGCCTAGATTGAGTACACAGGTAGAACAACCCTTAACTTGGCATAAGTTTAAGGATGTGCTCTTTGCGAAGTATTTTTAAGATACATTTTGAGCACAGTAGGAGAGAAATTTTATTCATTTTAGGTAGAATACTTTATCTGTGGCTAAGTATGATGGTAGATTTATAGCCATGTCAAGGTTTTTACCTGAGTTAGACGGGTTACGCTATGAAATTCGGACTAAACTCTTTTATATAGGTATTGAGAATTATGCTATACTGGTGGATAAAGCATTATAGATTGAGAATGATTTGATGGAGTTTAGAGGTAGGAGAGATTAGTTGAAGAGGTCTAGATTTGAGGGACCCATAGGTGGTAGTAGTATGGGTGTGCAGGGTGGGAGACCACCTTAGAAGAGGCGTTCTTTGTCACAAGGAACTGTAGTACAAAGTTAGAGGCAAGCATGATCTATTATTTATGTAGCTCAGAGTAATATCGATGGGACCCCTATATTTGGGAGACATACTATAGGAATTGGGAGTTATGGTAGAGAAGTAAGTATGCCACCAAGGGGAAGTGGTAATTTGATGTATGATCGAGATCCAAAGGTTTCTTTTAGATGTAATCACATGGAGCATCTGTCTCAAAATTGGCCTACTCAAATATGCTTTATATGTGGTGAGGGAGGACATGTTAATGTAGATTGTCCAGTGAGGAAATATGTTGACATAGGTGCTGGAGGTGTTGGGAGAAGATAGGTGGAGAGAAGTGGTGAATCAAGGAGTATGCAGGGAAAAAGAAGAGGATTGGTAGCTAAGAGAGAACGCGATGGTCAGTTACAACCTAGAGATAGTAGAGTCTATGCATTGACCCAACAAGATGCACAAGCCACTCTTGATGTTGTTATGGGCATGATATCTATTCTTGATAGACCTGCTAGATTATTAATTGATCTTGGTGCAATCCATTCTTTTTCATCCAATGCTTATATGAAATCTATTGATGTAAGGGTTAGTCCTTTGATGCATACTATCATTGTTGAGGTTCCTACTAGGGATAGGGTTATTATCAGGAAAATTTATTAGGGTTGTATGATTAGTGTGGCTGATATGATAGATTTTGAAGTTGATTTATTGCCTTTAGATATGATAGATTTTGATTTAGTTCTGGGAATGAATTGGTTATCTGCATATCATGCTTAGGTAGATTGTTTTAGGAGGAATGTGGTGTTCAAGATACCAGAACAATAGGAGTTTAATTTTCAGGTAGAACATAAGATACTTACCAACTATCTTATTTCTACCCTAACTGCTAGTAAATGGTTAAAGAAGGGTTGTTAGGGGCATTTGATGTATGTGATGGATTCTAGAAAAAAGATTAAGAAGTTAGAAGAAATCTTGATAGTGAAAGATTTTTCTGATGTATTCCTTGATGAGTTGTCTGGTTTGCCTCTCAACAAGGAGATTGAGTTTTCTATTGAGGTGATTCCAGGATTAGCACTAATATCTATAGCATCTTATAAAATGGCACCAACTAAGTTGACAGAGTTGAAAGTTCAGCTTCAGAAGTTGCTAGATAAATAGTTTATTCGACCTAGTATGTCGCCTTGGGGAGCCCCTATATTGTTTGTGAAAAATAAAGATAGAACGATGAGGTTGTGTATTGATTATAGACAGTTGAATAAGATCACCATCAAGAATAAATATCCTTTGCCTAGGATAGATGTTTATTCGAGCAGTTACAGGGGGCTAGGGTGTCTTCTAAGATAGACTTGAGATTGGTTTATCATCAGTTGAGGATAAAGGAGGGAGACATGCCTAAAACTGCTTTTAGGACACACTATGGCCATCACGAGTTCTTCTGATGCCATTTGGGTTAACCAATGCTCCTGCAACATTTATAGATCTAATGAATCAGGTGTTTAAACCATTCTTAGATAGATTTGTGATTGTATTTATTGATGATATTCTGGTATGTTCCAAGGATGAAGAGGAGCATATGCAACATTTAGATATAGTACTGAAAATTTTGAGGAGAGAGAAATTTTATGCAAAGTTCTCTAAGTGTGAGTTTTGGTTAAGTGAAATATCTTTCTTGGTGCATGTTGTGTCAAGATATGGTATAACAATTGACCTGCAGAAAGTAGAAGTAGTGTTGAATTAGGAAAGACACACTAGTGTAATTGAAATTAGAAGTGTTTTGGGGTTGGCTGATTATTATAGGAGGTTTATCCAGAATTTTTCTATTATTGCTAGACCATTGACTAGATTAACCAAGAATGAAGTAAAGTTTATATGGTCAGAAGAATGTGAGAGGAGTTTCTAGCTGTTGAAAGAGAAATTGACTATTGCTCTGGTATTGGTGCTTCCTTCTGGTGATGAAGGATTTGTGACATATAGTGATGCGTCACATCAGAGGTTAGGATGTGTGTTGATGCAATATGGGAGAGTTATAGCTTATACTTCTAGGCAATTGAAGAACCATGAGAGAAATTACCCAACCCATGATTTAGAATTGGCTGCTATAGTTTTTGTTTTGAAGATTTGGAGACATTATCTGTATGGAGCTACTTATGAAATTTTTACTGATCATAAAAGTTGGACGCATTTACCTACCCAGAAAGAGTTGAATTTGAGGTAGATGAGGTTGATGGAGGTGATTAGTGATAATGACTGTAAAATTCATTATCATCAAGGGAAGGCTAATGTAGCAGTTGATGCATTGAGTAGAAAATCCACAGGGAGATTAGCTGCTATTGGGAGTCATGATACTAGGTTGATGATAGAATTAAGAAAAATGAGGATGCAGTTGAGTGTCAGTGATAGAGGAGTATTGATGGAAAATATGGTGGTACAATCTTTATTATTGATCGTTTATTACAGATGCAAGGTAAAGATGAAGGGATAGAGAAGATCAAACAGAAAATATTGAGTGGGAAGCCGACTAGGTTTAGAATTAGAGAAGATAGAATGGTGATATTAGAACATAGAGTTTACATTCCCAATGAAGTTGAGATGAGAAATGAGATACTAAGAGAGGCTCATGATTCTGTGTATTCTATGCACCCAGGTAATAATAATATGTACAGGGGATTAAGATAGAATTATTGGTGGTCGGGAATGAAGAAGGATGTAGCTGAGTATATTTCTAGATGTGTGATTTGTCAATAGGTGAAGTCTGAGAATAGACATCCAGCAGGTTTATTACAACCTCTTCCAGTACCCGAATGGCCATGGGAGAATGTGAGTAGGGATTTTGTTTCTGGTTTTCCCCGTACCCGGAGAGGTCATAATGTTGTATGGGTTATAATGGATAGACTTTCCAAGTCTTCACATTTCCTTCCTATTAAAACTACCTGTAGTCCTGAAAAGTTGGTTGAATTGTATGTAGCAGAGATTGTGAGATTACATGGAGTACCTTTAAGCATTGTATCAGATAAAGATTCTAGATTTACTTTTAGATTTTGGAGGAGTTTTTAAGAAGCTATAGGTATGCAATTGCAGTTTAGTACAGCTTTTAATCCACAAACTGATGGGCAGACAGAGAGAATCATAATAATCCTAGAAAATATGTTGAGGGCAAGTGTATTGAGTTTCTCAGTGAGATGTGATTCCTATTTACCTTTGATTGAATTTGCATACAATAATCAGTATCAAACTAGTATTAGGATGACACCATTTGAGGCTTTATATGGTAGAAGGTGCAGAACTCCAATATGTTGGGAAGAAATTAGAGAAAGAAAGATATTTGGTTCAGAAATGATAGATTTGACTACTGAAATGATCAAACTGGTTAGAGAGAATCTTAGAGCAGCATAGAACAAACAGAAGGGATATACTGATAATAGAAGACGACCTCTTGAGTTTCAGGTTGGTGACTGGGTATTTTTGAAGTTATCTCCGTGGAAAGGTGTATTGAGGTTTAAAAAGAAGGAAAAATTGAATCTGAGATTTGTGAGACCATATGAGGTGATTGAGAGAGTTGGACCAGTAGTATATAGATTGGATTTGCCTCCAGAGTTAAAGCAATTACATAATGTGTTTCATATTTCACTTTTAAGAAAATGTTTACATGATGAATTATATAGTATTCCAAGTCAGGCTGTAGAACTTCAGGAAGATTTGACCATTATGCAAGTACTAGTCAGAATACTAGACAGAACGGAACAAGTTTTGCATAATAAAGTTATTTCCTTGATTCAAGTATTATTGCAGAACAAAGATGTTGAAGAAATTACTTCGGAGCATGAGGAAAAAGTACCTCGGCTTTTTCATAAGTTAGGTAAGAAAATTTCGAGGACGAAATTTTTTATAAGGTAGGTAAAATTGTAATACCAATATTTTTAAAGTAATGACAAATAAGTAATTTGATAGATATGACATGAAATTATATATATATATATATATATATATATATATATATATATATATATAGACACACACACACACACACACACACACATATGAAAGATTAATTATTGAATAAAATAATTCTTTAAAAAAAATGGGGCGCGATCTAGGTATATATATATATATATATATAAATTAGTTTTTGTTTATTTTATTTATTTCCTACCAAATCCTGTTTGGTTTTCTTCTTTATTCAATTCAAATTACTCTATTTCTTTAAACACTTGGGGATTGAAAGAAAGGCTGAAAGAGTAAAATTTTGAAGAAGTTTACGGGAGAATTTTAAAGAGAGTTGAGGAAAGCTCTAAGAAAAAAAAAAGGTAATAATGTGAATTTTAATTTTGAAATTTAGCATACATGAGTTTACCCAGAATTCAATGTGGAAATTTTAAAGGGTATGAATTCTGGAAGAATTAAAAAATAAATTAAAAATTTTAACATAAATATTATGTCAGGTGTTGACAATCAGCAATCGGGTGAAATTGCTGAAAAGAGTAAGAAATGCAAGGAGATGATCCACTGGTAGCTCTAAGTGCTACGTGATGAGTTAGATTTACTTTTAGTAATTGAAATAAATATGAAATATACAGTGATGATATTTGGATTAAAGTTGGTTGTTGATATTATAGGAATAATTGATATAATATACGAGGAGATAATTTAATGAATATGTTAAAAATAATAATTTTTAGAATGAACTGGATAGCTAAATTAAATGCTTGAATGTATGCTTGTTTTTATATTATTACTTATATGCATATTTCATATTATTGTTCATATGCATATGCTGAAAATAAAAGAACTGGATAGGTAGCCGGTCTAAATGAAATGAAAAGAACCATGACAGCCGGTATATGCTGAAAATAAAAAAACCGAAAACGCAGCTGGTCTAAATGATAATAAAATAAAAATTGTAAAAAATAAAAATAAAAAATACAATACAGCTTTCACAATTTGATAAAATATGAACAACCAACCCATCAAATACAATATTCAATATCTAAAAGACGACATACTTTTCTTTTTAAAAATAAGTTAGTTGATTCTTCAATATCTAAAAGATGGTTGTGTTTCAACTCTGTTCTTGTATTTTTTGTACGAATGCAATGCAACCTTGTTTCAATTCTTTTTTGGTATGAATGCAAATGCAAGCTTATGTCCATTTTGATCCTGCAATTTCCAGTCCCAAACTTAGTTTATAAATGCAAGCTTAGCTCAAATGCAAGCTTTCATCTGTAAATTGAGGCTCAATAACATTTAAAATATATAATTCCACAAATATAAGCACAAAAGAGGTTGGACATAAAGAGACTCAATTACATTTCACTCCATTAATAGACTTCAATAATCTGTTTCATTAGAACATTTAACAAAAAAAAAGACTTTGCCTCATCAACCTCATTAAACACTTGAGAGATTTAAATCATATTAAAGACTAGGCACAAAAAAAACCCACCTGAAACTATTTAAACACCTACAAAAAGAGGCTATGCCTAATCAAACTCATATAACACATTTGAGGGATGTGAATTATATCCAAGACTATTAAGCACAAAAAAACGACGTGAAACTATTAAATATCTTTGCCTCAACAAGTTTACTAAAATAAAAAGAGTAGATACGAATACATTAGCACTTTTAGATATACAAAAACAGATATGAACATGACATTTGCTTCAAAGTTGTCTATTGGCTTTCTACTTTACCTCCTTGATGGACTTGCATTACCTGTTAGATTGGTTTTTATAGTGATCTCTCTGACTGATGGGATGGACACATATTGACTTGATCCCTTGTACACAAGAAATTAACAACACATATTAGAGAAGCTAAAACCAAAAACAAGTCTTCATGATTTTAAAGAAATGAACTGAATAAGCATAAGTTTTATATCTGCCATCCATCTTGTGACAATTTTTGGAGCAGTGGGTTGACTTGGGGCAGACTAAGTTGAAGCAGGAGATACAACAAACATAAACTAAGAATGCATGGTTAAATTTCAAATACCCAAGTACTTACTGGGTGGATAAGCACTTACTAACATTATTCTTCACACAATACAGTAATAAGACTATCATATTGTAACCATAGAACAAGTACTTCAATAATTAAAATGTTGAAATAAAACTAGTCTTAAATTAAGCATTAATCTTGTGACAACTCTTGGATAAAGTGAATAACACATAGATAGCATCATAGCAATACTTTTTTTACATATACAAATTTATTAAGCAAGAAAGGAAGTATATTGGCAAAGTAACAAGGAAACCTTGAAATAATGGTAGAAGAACGAAAGAAAGAAGACAAAGGCAGACAAAATCATGATGTAAGTATTCCATTGCAAAATAAATAAATAAGAACTTATGCTAAAACAGCATCATAATCATTGAAACCCTTCACCAACCAATTTTGGGTGCACTTGCATTATGTAGAAAAAAAATCTTTTGAATGAAATGAATGTTTGTAAAAAGGAAGAAAAATGACAAGAAAATTGAAGTTTCATTAATTGTATTTCATTTTTTTTGCATGGTTTATATAATAATCTAAGTAGCGTAATAAGAAAAGAAAATCGTTATAGAATCTTAACCAAATCACACCACAATATAATGATTTGATATTCTATAATATTCTTTAACAGTGCAACACAAACAATCTACAGAAACTTCAGAAAACCACTAGCTGGTATAGGAAACAAATTCCCCCAAAACTAAAGCATCAAACACCCTTGTTATTCTGTTAACACCCTTACTCAAACAGTCCTGATGAACATAATTGAAAGATTAGCAAAGATAGCGCCTCAGCTGAAATACGTTTGGAAGGTGCAAGAAGAAAACTAATACTATCTACTTAAAACAGAGCTGCCACCAGAAACAGATTCATTTGTTAACCAAGATCATACTCACATAGCTCGAAAATATCCACTAAACCATTCATGACATAACTTGTAAAAAAACTCCATTTCATAACAAAACAGGTGTCCAAGAGGGAGAAACTTATCAAACAAACCCTAACATCCTAAATTAACCAATATGCCTTAGAATTTCCAATATCCGCTGTTATCAGACAAACGCCAACCAATTACACTACTGAGATTATTATATAACAGAAATGAATGTTTCATTAATTGTCTTTATTTTTAAAATCTACATCAATTTGCTACTTTAATTGTTAGGTTTTAGACTAAGATTTTGTCTCTGGAACAAGTCAACAGTTTAATATCCTTCAATAGAAGCAGACCATAAAGTATTGGCAAGTAAACTCAATAGCCAAAGAACCCAAAATAATGAATAGATTCATAGTTAAACAGCAAAAATTTTCTAGAAAATCACTAGGACGATATATCAATTAGCTAAAAGCACATGAAGAGTAAAACCATAACTATCCTCTTTGCCATAGAGAGAAGAGAACAACAAGTAACTAAACTAGAATCTAAAAATCTGGATTGATAACCTATAAAGATAACTACTCGTCTTAAATGTCTGCTCTACAAAAATGTGATATTATTGAAATTATCATTAGGTGGAGTGACAGAGTTTGCAACTACAATTCAAGCAACCACCAAGACAAAGTTGTTAGGAACCATTATACTATATCATTACACATGAAAGAGAAAAATAAAGGTTATGGTTTCATGGAATTTCCAAGTACACCATTATGCTTTGTTTCTAAAATGTAGAAATTAAAGACTAACAATAGATTGCACATAAATTTTCTTTCTCATATGCCTTTTGACAAGGTTTACATATCTTAGAGCGTGCAGGCATAATGCTTCCATTTTTTTATTTTTAGTTTTATGTAAAGGATAAGCATATCATGCATTTTCACGAGAGAAGAAAAAACAAGTGGCAGCAAAACAGTACACAGAAAAAGCAAAATCTTATAAGAGAGAGAGAGAGAGAGAGAATAAATATCATGGGAGAATAAAAGGGTGACACATATAAATAAGTGCACCATATCACAAATCGAATAACAAAAGAATTCACTTTAAAGAAAGTATTGCTGCACCAGCCCCTGTGGACTGCAGGGGCTGGAGCTACAGTCCCTGTGCAGGCAAATCATCCCTTAAACTTCTTATGCATAGAAATATTAACAAAGTAAATTGAACTTATTAAAAGGGCGGCCATATCATCTAGCAGTAAATTGATCATCCCTTTAAAAAAAATAAAAGAACGAGACAACCATATAGAAAGAGTATAATTAGTAGCAATGCACAAGCTGGAACAATCACAGAACATACAAAAACTCAATGAACCTATCAACAAAATGAAGAAACGACTAACAAACCTGGAACGCAATCAACCAAATTTGTGAAAGTTATCTTTAAATCCCTTGAGTCTAAACCTGCAAAATCATGAGAATTACTTAGTATTTATAGAAGAAATCACAAAAAGGATGATATTCACATATCAAATAGAAGAAAGAAGAAGATACCCACATATATGTAGATCTTGTGGAGAAAAAGAAAATAGTCGTGAGAGTACAAAACCCCATTTTACCAAATATAAGCCAAGCCTATAAAATTTTCGATTTAGGAAAAATTTAGATGAAAAAATAGCAAATTAATTGTGGGATGGATGTATAATTTAAGGAAGAAACTGTAAAAAGCTATGATGAAAGAAGAGATTGAATGAAAATAAAACTTACCAGAGAAGTCGCGATCTGGGGGAGTGATGGGGCCGGGTTGTACCAGAGAGGAGGACGAAGGAGTGACGGCAGTGAGAGAGAGGGAAGAAAGTGAGGAAGAAGTTGCGATTTGGGGGAGTGACGACGACAGGTCGTAGTAGAGAAGAAGACGAAGGATGACGGCCGTGAAAGAGAAATGGATTAGGAGATGCGATCTGTGTGTGGAGAAGAGGAAGAACGAAGAACGAAACAGAGGAGAAGAGAGAGCAAAAACAAGCTGATAAATATGAGTGCAGACAACAATCTTGACCTCGTCAAGATTTTTTCTATGAACTCGCAATGCGCAGACAACAATCTTGAGCCTTCAAGCTGATAAAGTTGAACTCGTGATGGATGAAGAGAATTGGGAAAGTAAGCAGAGAACTCGTGAATTAGGAAAGTGAAAAGTGTTTTAGGGCTTCAAAAATGAAAACAAAAACTGAAAACTCCGTTTTGGAGTTTTCTAAAATCAGTGTTTGAACACCCAATTTTAGAAAACTGTTTTTCAAAACTGCTGCCAAACATGTTACTTTGGTTTTGAAAAGTGTTTTTGGGTTTTGAAAACTAAAAAAGGGTTTTTGAAAGCCCTTTCCAAACATAGCCTTAGTTTACATCATCCAAGTAAAGAAGAATTTGATTTGTGGTTTTACATTGTGCATCGTTAATCATGAGCTTAATCATATGACATAATGCTTTTCATCAAAGAGTGTAGTAATTATGTAGCAGTTGATATGATAATTGTGATTTTATATGCTTCAATTATCTTTGTTTCCACAGGCTGTTGCCACGCGCAATATGCAGCTCTCAAAGATTGTACCGCTGTTCTGGGGTCCATTTGGAGTCGTGTCTTAATTCTAATCTCCCAAAGGATCATATAGTTCCCAGATATTCCTTAGGATGGTCTGAAGCATAATTTTTATTTTCTAAACGACCACTCAACAAGTGTTTGTTGCCTTTGGGAGCATTAGTAACTTCAAAAACTCCAGATGTCTCTGCTGTACCTCTAATTGGCGATGAAAAGATAGGAGTATTGTTGCTGAACCTTGGAGGTCTAGAGACTCTTAAGCATGTGCAACCATTCTTGTTTAACCTTTTTGCTGACCCAGTAATTTGATCTTCCTTTTGTGTTTAATGTATATGAAACATCAGGTTTCAAACTAGCTTTATATTCTTAACTCTAATATGCCGTTGGAAGTATTTGGTTTCAAGATTTTAGATGGAAGTTTCCAAGTTCTTGTCAATATTTTGAAAATTCAAGCGAAGAAGATAAGGAAATTTACAAACAAGGAAAAAGAAGAGGAAAAACAAAGCAAAACTTAGAGCCTAGAGACAAAGCATCAAAGAAATCTGTAAAGGAATTACGATTCACAAATTTGATAAATACTCTCTACGCACCTCATGTTCACATCATGCAATGAAGGTCAAACCCCCCTCAAAGGACCCATTATTTCTCTCCCTCAAACTAGTCCGCTTAACACAAAGATGAATTATCTTCCAAGTTCTTTTGAAGCTACCAAAACCAGAATGCCATGTCCATGCATCAATTGTTTGAATAAAATCCTTACTTGTCAGAGAGCCAAGTGTAAAAGAGGTAGTATTAGCACCATACTCATACACTCCTAGCAAAAGAACAATGCAACAACAAAATTATCTACGGTCTCTCCATTGCACTATATGTAACGCCAGCTCACCAAAGTCCTATTGTGAATATGTATGTAATGTTGTTCTTAGTGTTGAGAAGTATATCGAGTAAAGTCCTAATGTCTCATTCTCAGAATGTGAGCATGGCCTTTGCCAGTGAAAAATGTCTGACCTTTTACTCTGCCTACCAGTCGTTGATTTACAAAGATATTTATGTTGCCATAATGTGGACAAGTAATCTTTTTTTTATGTGCTTTATGTAATTATGTTTATTATTAAGTAAAGGTATATTTCCTAATTGATTTTTATAAAGAATAGTAATGACTAGTATATGAAGAACAATAGTGAAAGAAAGGAAAAAAAGGAAAAGATGGAGAACAAAATAATTTGCAATTTAATTAGTACCGTTATGTATTAATATTGAGGTATTCGAGCTTGTCCTTTAAGTTTGTTGAAAATTGTGAAATTTTCATCATTGGCGAAATCTCTTTTGAAGGTCTATGGTCCTTCGTACATGGATATTTACTGTATAACCATTTAAATGTTTCTACCTGTAGCTGAACCACTCAACTGAAAAACAACCTTTGTTTACTGAAACTACTTGGACATTTGTTTTCCATATCACATAGTTATAAGGTTTTGGGTTAACCTTTCTGAAAAAAAAAAAACGTTTTAACTTTGTATTGCCTTGATTTCTATGAATTTTAGTTATAAGATTTTTGTTAATGATGAAGATTTCATAGATTTTGTGGATTTACTATCGTGTAGATAGTTTTTGCACATGGGTTGCACCCCTTTGGTCCTTTATTTATAAAACTTTTGCTGATAAAAAAAATCCAAATCATTTCAAAATTTAGAGAAATCAATCCAAAATTTTGACAAGCGATGCTTTGTTACTCCTCATGCTTCAACCATCACTATCTTAAATCACTTTTTAGATTTTTCTATTTCTCACCTAGTTTGTTATATTTGAAAGTTGCAAGTATGGGGTTTGATTTCTTCTTGATACTCAACTCTAGTTTTTGATTTCTTATTGAAATTCAACTCCACTAAGTCAGTTCTCATTTTAGGTTAGGTACAGGGACCTTTTCTCTGGGTTGCTGACGCTGGGCAGAATAACGATTATTCTGCAGGCTAGTCGTAACAGATATTTCACAGGGAGAAACACAAGAAAAACCCTAAAAACACAGAGAAATAGCTCTGATGTTTTATTTAAAATTATGCAAATACCAATAATAATGATAATTTGTCTTTTCCGTATGTGGCCTCCTTATTTAGAAGGTCAAAGCAAAAAAATGAAAAAATCCCCAAAAACATAATCCTGGGGAAAACTAAGGAAATTACTAAAATTAAGCGATTGTATTAAGGTAGAATCAACGACAGTCAATTCTGACTTGAATACAAAAGGAAATTGCAAATGGAAAGTTTTCTAAAACTGAAAACCGCAAATTTGAAGGCCTAAAACAGAATCAACAGCAGTCAACCTTTCTAGGTAGTCCACCTGCCATTTTTGCGCTGATCTGCCAACTCAAGGTATCTCAGTGCCAACAACGTGTTATCTGACAACTCAGCATCATCTGACTCGGATCCTCCTGCATCAATCGCCTTGGGTTGGAAAGAACTCGTCCTCGAGTTCATAATAGCTTCATCGGAATCCCCAAAACAAGGACTCAGGTGTTTCACATTAAAGACATCAGACGGCAACCCAGGAGGAAGATCCTCTGGCATCAGGTCATAAAACTCTATTAGCAGCTGCTACACCTCTGTTGGTAAATCTGGATTCATGTCTGCTGCACTATTTCCACAAGGCAGCAGAGCATAGACCACGTTTCCACGCTCAATCTCCACTAAAAACCTGGACATCGAAAGCAGATTAGTATTATTAGCTACCGGGGTAGGAGTGGTTCCTTCCCGACAATGT
The DNA here is from genome assembly GCA_023935145.1 of Bretschneidera sinensis. NCBI lineage: Eukaryota > Viridiplantae > Streptophyta > Magnoliopsida > Brassicales > Akaniaceae > Bretschneidera > Bretschneidera sinensis. The sequence goes on from CM043697.1 coordinate 67,872,859, forward strand.
GCCAACACAATCTTCTTCCCTTTGATGCTAAGGGAATATGCATTTTTCCACCCATCATGAATAACACTGCGATCATACTGACAAGGTCTGCCTAACAATATATGACAAGCATCCATAGACACAATATCCCACCAAGCATTATCAAAATATTTCCTACCAATCGAAAAAGACATTAAGCATTGCCTATCTACTGTTACCTCACTGCCTTTATTAAGCCACGACATTTATACAGCTTAGGATGACGATCTGTCTTCAACTGCAGTTTCTGGACAGTCTCTTCAGACACTACATTCTCACAACTACCACTGTCAATGATCATCTTGCAGACTTTATCTGCAACTGTGCAGGTCGTGTGGAAAATATTGGTTCTCAACCAATCGTCCCCTGTATCGCCCTTGGGGGTCAGTAGACTTTTACAAACGACAGAGTCGTATGGCCATCTCCATACAACACATCTCCATCTTCATCATCATCATACACAGGCTCTCCAATCTCCTCAGTTTCGTCTACCACGTCGTCCTCAATCAAGAGATTTTTGCCCTTCTGACTAGCAGGTTTCCTGCACTCATTCGCTTTATGTCCCTGTTTACCACATTGATAAGAACTCATAATATCTATATGTTTGTTATATTTCCTCATGTTTTAATAGTTATAATTGCTTAAATCTTGGATTTTGATTATGTTTCGTATTTTGTAGAATATATTGAGGAGTTAAACCAAATTGAATTCAAAATCAAGAGATTTGTGAAGATTAGACAGAAAGTGGAAGCTGTAGTGCCAGAAAGCTGAAGCTGCAGTGCTGAAATGGCGATAATTGTGAAAAGAGGACAAAAAGCTGAAGCTGCAGTGCCAGAAAGCTGAAGCTGCAGCGCCAGAAAGCTGAAGTTGCAGCGCTAAAATTGTGATAATATGTGAAGATTGGGCAGCAACTTGGAGCTGCAGTGCCGGGAAGTTGGACATAAAATTCCTCTTCTCTTTTCTTTAGGTTTTCTTTTAATTATGAGTAGCTAAATACTTTTCTTCCAGCTGAAGGATAATTGAAGTTTTGGTTCTTCAAGAATTGTGAGATCTAAATAATTTTCATTGCTCTTTTATTTCTTCTCTATTTATATATCTTCTGTGTTTATTAAAATTTATTGTCTTGGTTGATTGATGCAAAGGGCCCGTTGTTCAATTATCAGGTCAATAAATTGCCATTTAGAACTTTAAATCTGTAATTGTTTAATTGTTCTAATATTAGTGGTAAAATAACAAAGTTGATTATAGAGAGATTTTCGATTTATGTTATGGAGATATATAACCTAGTCTAAATGAATCGAGCTTGTGTATTTTTTGGCTAGAATTGGTAGTCTCTCTAATTATTAATGTTGTCGATAGATTAAATCCTAAGAGCTTGTTTAGGGTTGTTTATTAACAAGGGAAGCAATCAAAGAGCTTGTTTTGGTTATCGAGAAAATAAGGAGAGATAGGTTGTTAGAGCTTGTTAACAACCATAACCAATTTAGTGAAGAATAGAAGATTTTATCCTTGTATATGTGATCAATTCTCTGTACCAATTCTGAAATTATACCTTTGGTTGGATATTTGCCTGATATTGATTTCTCCTTAGTTTTTAGTTGATTATAATTGCTTTCTCTTTTATTTCACTCCGAAATTTCAAACCCCCTTTTTCTTTACTTTAATTTTCATTAAAATAAATCTACCCAATCCTTGTGGATACGACCTTACTCATCACTGTTACAATTTGTATTTTTCGAGAGTGAGAATTTTATTATTTGTTGGATTCGACACCCACCACACATCTTAAACATCTAATATTTGAGTTAGAGTTACCCTGGGGTGGCTGTTGGGCAGGACGGGATTCTTGAGGGTGAACTGGCCGACTGCTTTGATCGCTTCTGATCACTGGCCTTCTGTTATGCTGTTTTTCCATCGCAAGTGCACGTTGGTATGCTTCAGAAACGGTCCATAGTGATCTCGTGCCTTCTGTCTTCCGTAATCACCCCAAATACCGTGCCACCATCTGCTCTTCTGTCTTAGATAAATCATTCCGGGCTATCAATTGATAGAACTCCTCCGTGTAATCATCCACCGATCTCGTGCCTTGCCTCAACGAATGAAGTCGCTGAAACAAGGTTTGAGTGTAGCCGAAAGAAAGGAAGTGACCCTTCATCTTCTTCTTCATCCTCTCCCAATCTATGATCTTGGCCTTGCCCTACCGATCGCGTGAGCACCTCAACTGCTCCCACCACGCAGATGCTCTGCCTTTGAGTTTGATGGCGACTAGTTTCACTTTGACACGGTATGAGACTTCCTTATACTCGAAAATACGCTCTACTTCATTCAACCAATAGACGAATCCTTGGGCCTGTAACATACCAGAAAACTCGGGCAGATCCACTCTGAAATCAAGGTCTCCATAACGATTCTCCCGACCACAGTGCTCCCATAATCGAGCAGGATTGTGATACGGGTTTTCGAAACTAGAATCGGAATCGTGATCTTCCATCTCACGATCACCGAAATTCTGCGCCGCTAGACGCTGGGTTAACTTTGCAACTTGCCTCTGTAAATCCTCAATCATCGCATCCTGAACGTTACGATCACGGTGTGGGGCTTCCTCGTTCGGAACCTGCCTACGACGACCACGACCACCAGCCATGGAAACTGATGAAATCTCACCCAGGAAGATGCTGAAGCTTTTATACCTACTGATGTCGGACAGAATAACGATTATTCTGTAGGCTAGTCGTAACAGATATTTCACAGGGAGAAATACAAGAAAAACTCTAAAAACATAGAGAAACAGCTCTGATGCTTTAATTAAAATTATGCAAATACCAATAATAACGATAATCTGTCTTTTCCGTATGTGACCTCCTTATTTATAAGGTCAAAACAAAAAAAAAGAAAAAATCCCCAAAAACATAATCCTGGGGAAAACTAAGGAAATTACTAAAATTAAGCGATTGTATTAAGACAGAATCAACGACAGTCAATTATGACTTGAATACAAAAGGAAATTGCAAATGGAAAGTTTTCTAAAACTGAAAACTGCAAATTTGAAGGCCTAAAACAGAATCAACGGCAGTCAACCATTCTAGGTAGTCCACCTACCATTTTTGCACTAATCTACCAACTCAAGGTATCTCAGTGTTAACAACGTATTATCTGACAACTCAGCATCATCTGACTCGGATCCTCCTGCATCAGTTGCTCTATTAAGTGCTCTATATTCTATAATATTTAGGCACCCAATCGTTTCAGCTGTGCTGGAGAATCTGGGGTTCTGTAGTTGTAGGATTATCTTTTTGGTCTTTCTTCATTGGGAGTTCTTCTGAAGAATTTTTCTCTGTTCTTCTCATCATTTTGATTGTTCTCTTCCTCCCTTCTAATAACTTTTCCCCTTCAAAATAATAATAATAATAAAAACGAGAAAATGTGGACATTTGGGTCACTTCTCTTTTCATCATTCTATTTCTGATGCAAAGATTGATACTTGCGGTGACAGTTCATATCATTGCAATTTGATAATAAGGACTGGAACTCATTTGGTTTGTGTGAAAAAAACAATAAAATTTCCATTGTGAAATGCAAAGCCTTTACGGATAAAAGAAGAATTTCCATTGTCAAACTTCAAGTCAAGCTTATCAAAAAAAAGTCAAGCTCCCAGATCTTCCAAAACTTTGAAGATGTTATGCCAACCTCAGGATTATAAAAAAAGAAGCTATGCCAACCTCAGGAATTTTTCCTTATTTAGCTCCATAGATTAGTAATTAGACCTTACACCTCGGGTTAATTATTTTAATTCTAAATGACAAACAGGTAGACCATCTTTTTTTTAAACTGCTTTTGCATTAGTCAATCGTAAAAGGTGATAACAGATAGTTCAATTTAAGTTGTTATCTGCAACTTTTCTTTTTTGGGGTTGGGATTGGGGGAGGTGACGCAAAAATAGGCTTACATGACTTGTGATGATTTTTATGGGGCATCACTCTCAGCTATGGTTTCTCTTAACATAGGTTGTGCTTATCTGACTGTATACAATTGAGCAGAACATTATACGACTGCCAAGGTTGTTCCGGTTTCTCCAAAAGCCCCTGGCACAATTTATATCTGTTCTTAGGGCACCCAAGAGTAAGGAAGGTTATGCGTCAATTGGTGGTGGTTCTCCTCTGCGACGGATAACTGATGAACAGGTATTTTCTTTTGTTGACGTTGACTGCTATATAAAAATTATTACATGATTTCTGGAGCTTGTCATTTTTGATGAAGTTAAGAGCACGAACAGCTATCAGAAAATGTTTTGATTTATATCAGTCCCATTGCCACCAAATATATCTATGTTAAGTTGATCCTGTCATAATACCACTAAATATTCTGTCTTGTTTTTGCATCAACTTCATTTTCTGTTTATCTATCCGCAGCAAAACATTTTGTTCCTAACACTTCAGTGTTGGGGAACTTATTCCTTCAATCTACAGTGACTAACAGATTATGCATTGTGATTCTGAAGGATATTAACTATCTTACATCAATTTCTTATGGTTACTACAGCTGTTTAGAAAGGGAAAATCATTAGGTTATTTCTTTATGATGTTCAGACCGAATCCTTTCTTATGGCATATTAGCTTTTTGATACATGGTCACTACAAACAAGGATGTAAGCATCCAATATAAAAGAGTTCTCTGGTAAGGTTGGCAGAAGCTCCTCTGGTATCTGATGAAGAGCTTCTCCTCCTTCCATCAATTTGGAGCCTGGTAGGCATAACTGTAGATGGTTTCAGTTGGACTGGGACATCTTATTTTTGTTTTAGATGCTCTAAAGTGGTTCTGAATATGGCTTACATATTTGAAATTTGAAACTATTAAGTTCGAGAAGAAGAAGAGAGAGGAGGAGAAATGACCTCTGTTCCTATTTCCGATAACAAAATAGAAGTCAGCTATATAAATAGCCACTATTACAATGAATTAGTTATAACAGAAAGTGTAATTAGAAAGCTAACTAACTAATTAATTTGCATATTAACAACTAATCATTATTTACAATATTTACACCCTAATACTCCCCCTCAAGGTGGCTTGTAAATGTCCTTTACAGCCATCTTGGACAACAAAGGAAAAAGTCGAGTAGATGGGAGGGGTTTAGTAAACATGTCAGCCAATTGGTATTGAGATGTAATGGGCAGCAATTTGAGAACTCCCGAAGCAACTCTTTCACGAACAAAATGGCAATCTATCTCGATATGCTTAGTTCGTTCATGAAAGGTTGGATTAGAGGCAATATGTATCGCAGCTTGATTGTCACAATATAGCAAAACAGGAGAAACAACCTTGACTTGAAAATCTGTAAGAAGTTGCTACAACCAGATAAGCTCACTGGCAATAGAGGAAAGAGCTCTATACTTAGCTTCAGCTGAGGATCGAGAGACGGTGGTATGCTTTTTGGCCTTCCAAGAGACTAAAAAGTCTCCAATAAAGATGCAAAAACCTGTAATGGAGCGTCGAGAATCAGGGCATGATCCCCAATCAGCATCAGAGAATGCTTTCAAACGAACTGGAACAGAAGCATCAGAGTAAGCTCTCAGCTGTAAGGAATAATTCAAAGAAAACAATAACCCTTGACCAGGACTTTTCTTGAGATAATGAAGCAGGTGATGCACTGCCTTGAGATGAGGAAGTCGAGGTTGAGCCAAGAATTAAGTGAGCTTGTGAACTGCAAAAGTAATATTTGGGCGAGATAAAGAAGTTTCCCAAAAAGCCATCAATAGTGTGTTATATCAGGAAGCAGTTCACCTTCAGTGGCAGTTAAACAAAGTTTTGGATCCATTGGAACAACAGTTGGTTTACAAGCCAAGTAATCTGTGTCCTCAAGCAATTGTAAGGTGTAATGGCGTTGAGAAAGCACAATACCTTGCTTGGACTTAGCAATCTCAAGACCAAGGAAGTACTTGAGACAACCAAGATCCTTGAGCTTAAACTGTGTATGCAGAAACTGTTTGAGCTCATCAATAGCTTGAGATGAAGGACTAGTAAGGATGATGGCATCCACATAGACTAGAAGAGCAACAAAAGAGGATCCATAACCTTTTGTGAAGAGAGAGTAATCAGATTTAGACTGAAGAAAGCCAAACTTGAGCAAAGCTTGAGAAAATTTTGAATGCCATTGTCGCGAAGCTTGCTTGAGACCATAGATTGACTTGTAAAGCTTGTATACGAGTTTGCTTTGAGATGGAGAGGACTCCCCCTGCCTAAGATAGCCGAGAGGGAGATCCATATAGACTTCCTCAAAAAGATCACCATTTAAAAAGGCGTTGTTGACATCTAGTTGAGCTAGATGCCAATTATGTGAGGCAGCAAGTGCAAGAAGAACCTTCACAGTAACTAATTTTGCCACTGGCGAAAAGGTTTCAACAAAGTCCAAACCTTCTTGTGTATAGCCTTTAGCTACCAAACAAGCCTTATGTCGCTTAGTAGATCCATCCGATTTAAGCTTGATCTTATAAATCCATTTACATCCAATGGTATGCTTGTCATGAGGAACAAGAGTGACGGGCTAGGTGTTATTTGCTTCCATAGCTTTCAACTCTTTATGCATAGCCAATCTCCATTCAGGAAACTTCACTGCTTGGTGATAGTATTGAGGCTCAACCTGAGAGGATACACTGAGCACAAATTGCTTGTGGGAAGCAGAAAGACCATGATAAGAGATGTAGTTAGAGATTGGGTAAGATGCAGAAGTGGAAGCATGAGTAGAAGAGCCAGCAAGTAAATTGCAGTGATAATCCTTCAAGTAATTAGGTTGATGAATCATTCTGGTAGATTTTCGAAGAACAACACCACCAGATGGAGAAGGAGCAATTGCTGGAATATCATCTACAGGAATATTAGCTACTGAAGTAGAAGCAACACCAGAGGGAGATGGACTCGATGAAGAAATAGTTGGAGAATTATAATCAGAACGATCAATGGGAAGATCAGCTGGAACAACAGAAGTAACAAGTGGATCATGAACATGTGAAGAAGCAAGATCTGGAATAAAATGAGCCTGTAATGAAGAATGTGGCAGAACCAAATATGGAAACGGATTAGTAACTTGATCTGAACTAGTAATAGCATGAAAAGGAAACACTTCCTCATAAAACATTGCATCTCGTGAAAGAAAAACTTGTTTGGTCTCCACATGATAGAACTTATAACCTTTCACACTAGGCGGATAACCAAGGAAAGCACAAACTCGAGCACGAGGTTGGAACTTGGTTCGATGAGCAGCTAAGGTGAAAACAAATGCTAAACAACCAAAAACTCAAAAAAGAGTGTAGTCAGGTGCTGTTTTGTATAGCAAATGAAAAGGTGTGTTGTGCCTCAATAGTGGAGAAGGAGTTCTGTTAATCAAGAAAGCCACAGTAAGAACACAATCTGTCCAAAAAGAAACTGGAATCCTGAATTGAAAAAACAATGACCGAGCCACATTCAAGAGGTGTTAATGTTTTCGCTCCACAATCGAGTTTTGTTGAGGCCTGTCAACACATGAAAACTGATGCAAAACTCCCTTATCTTGAAAAAAATCAGCAAAAGATAACTCAGGTGCATTATCAGATCGAAATACTTTGATTTTGGCATTAATATGAGTTGAAACCATGTTGAAAAACTTCGGCATCACAGAGATAGCATCAGATTTATTCCTCAACAAATAAACCCAAGTAAAACGAGTGCAATCATCAACAAGAGTCAAGAAAAATCGATGATTAGTATAAGAAACAGTTTGATGTGGTCCCCAAATATCACAGTGCACAAGATCAAAAGGAAATTTGGACAAATGATTATTGGATTCAAAAGGTAGCCTTCTTTGCTTAGCAAGAGGACAAATATAACAAGGATCCGACTTAGGCAATCTAGTTACATCACATTTCAACTGATCTTTCAAAGAATCAAGTCTCTTAAAAGAAATATGTCCTAGCCTATTATGCCAAGTATGAGCAGAAACATTATTGACAAAGGCATTGGAAATAGAATTCAAACACTGAACATTAAGAACATAGAGATCTTGGACTTTGTCACCCCTGCCAATCATCCTCTTGGTTGATAGATCCTGGATAACAAAGCAGTTAGGAAGGAAACTCACTGTAAGGCCAGATCTAGTTACTAAAGCACTGACTGAGATCAAGTTAAATTTGAATTGAGGAACAAACAATACAACCTTAAGCACAAGGTCATAATATAGTTTAACATCACCAGAAAAATGGACCAAAATCTGAGAATGATTTGGTAAAGTAACTGTTGTGTGATGAATAGAATGCAAGGAAACAAAGACACTGGCTTGTGAACAAATATATCGAGTAGCTCCTGAGTATACAATCCAGAACTGATTGGATGAAAATAGAGGACTCAAAGACACAGAGAAGCAAATACCTACGAGACAGTTAGTTTGAGAAGGATCATAAGCATTAGTGACCTTTGCTAAGCTACTCAAATGTGTAGAAAGCATGGACATTAGCTGCTGATATTGATTGGAGTTTAGATTATGAACAAAACCTCCAAAAGAATTAGGATGATCTGATCTATCATCAGAAGTAGAAACTTGATGAGTAGTAGCATTAGAATTGTTGTTGGATCTGAATTTATATCCAGGAGGATATCCATGGATCTTGTAGCAATGATCCACAGTATGTCCAAGAATCTTGCAATGCGTGCAATAAGGCCTGTCTCTTTTCTGATTCTTGGAAGCATTAGAATTGGAATTCTAAGAATTTTGAGAACCAGATCCACCAGACTTAGCAACATCTGTTTTAACAGCAAAGGCCATTGTGCCAGTAGAATTGCTTTAATCAGAGGAAGGGTTAGTCCTCCTTTGTTGTTCCTCTTGAACAATCAGAGAGAAAACACGATTAATAGGAGGCATATGATCCATGAGAAGCAACTGACCACGAACTTGAGAGAAAGAATCATCAAGTCCCATTAAGAAGGACATTATATACTCCATTTGATGATGATCGTTAAGATTTTTAACTCCACCACAAGAGCACTTTCCACAAGAACAATTAGGTCGATAATTACTCAGTTCTTCCCATATAGTTTTCAGCTTTGTGAAGTAAATGCTAACAGAACTCTGTTCTTGACACAAATTCATCAATTCACGTTTAAGCTGAAAAATTCTAGATCTGTTCCTCTGTTGAAATTGATCCCTAAGATCTAGCCAAATCTCTCGGGCAGAAGCAGCAAAAATGATATTGGCAGAAATTTCTTTTGAAACCGAATTTAAGATCCAAGATATAACAATATTATTATTGCGAATCCATGAATTGAGCAAATTATTGTCAGTACCTGGAGGCTCACGAATAAAACCATCGACAAATCCCAATTTGTTCTTCACAGATAGTGCAATTAACATTGCACGACTCCAGTTGGTCTAATTCTCACCGGTGAGCTGCTGCGAGATGAGCACTTGCCCATGGCTATTAGAATGATGAAGATAGTAGGGATTCAAAGGTTCTCCATAATTGGAATCGCTCATCGAGGAAAGAGTCACCATGTCGAAGAAGATAAGAGCAATCAACGAAGGAAGAAGAAAACAAGCAAATTTGTAGCGGATCAAATTTGCTCTGATACCATATTAAGTTCGAGAAGAAGAAGAGCTAAGAAGAAGAGAGAAGGAGGAGAAATGATCTCTGTTCCAATTTCTAATAACAAAATAGAAGCCAGCTATATAAATAGCCACTATTATAATGAATTAGTTATAACAGAAAGTGTAATTAGAAAGCTAACTAACTAACTAATCTGCAGATTAACAACTAATCATTATTTACAATATTTACACCCTAATAGAAACTATAAAAAGCTTCATTACTTATAAAAGAAAAACTATTAAAAGCTTCATCAATGATCAACATGTGAATTCAAGTTACATTTTACATTTTGATTCATTTATTGATGAGATTCTCAAAAGATAGAGTCAAGTTATGTTGGCTGATGGTTGGAAAAGGCTTTAGGATGCAGCCACATTAAATTTAAACAATATTGGTATAAAATTTAGTCTCTTTTCTGCTAGTCTTTCTGTTCTTGCCATTGCCCTTTCATTAGCTATCCTTTCCTTTATTCAGGCTGAAGATTTGAGGAAGTCCCATTGGGCAAAGAATGTCCTAGCAAAGGTGTATATTGGCATGCGCTACTGGCATCCATTCACTGAAGAAGCTATTGAACAAGTATATGGTACAATCTTTAAGACATTGTCATTGGTAGGCTATTTCATGATTGTCCTACACCTTCTGCAACTTTCACCACTTTGGTGTAAGCTTTTCCTAATCTTACGCTTAACCTTATATCTGTTGGACAACTATGTGATCTCGGACTTGATGTGCATTTTTCTTTTACTGGTTGTCGTGTGCAAGACCCTCAGACAGAAAAACTCCTTGGAACCGGTTGTAAAGTTGGACGTCTCTTTGAGCTCACTCATCTCCAAGTCCCATCCTCACCATCACCAAATCAATCAGCCGCATCCATCCCAACACTCTCACTTGCGAAATTGTGGCACTCTCGGTTAGGTCACACTTCATCTAGCCCTCTACGTTCTCTTATTTCTAGTGGTCAGTTAGGTTCACTTTAGCATGAGTCTTTTCATTGTATATTGTCAACTTGCAAAACAATCAGCTTTACCTTTTAATGAGAGTCAGTCCGTTTTCCTTGCACCTTTTGATTTAGTACATTCTGACGTTTAGGGGCCTTCTCCTCATGCATCAATGGGTGGTGCTCGTTATACTTGGTTATTTCTTATGAAAAGCAGATCTGAACTCTTTCAAATATATTCTGATTTTTCTTCTATGGTTCAAACTCAATTCTCTCGGAATATCAAAATTTTTTGTTCAGATAATGCAGTGGAATATAAAGACCGTGCTTTTCTAAACCTACTTCACAAAAATGGCACGCTCCCCCACCGCTCGTGCCCTGGAACCTCCCAACAAAATGGACGAGTTGAACGTAAACATCGACATATTCTTGACACCGTTCGTGCTCTACTCATTTCATCATCATGTCCTGAACGTTTCTGGGGTGATGCTGCATTCACTGCAGTATACACAATCAATCGTGTCCTTTCCACTACAATCCAAAATCAGTCTCCATTCAAGCGTCTTTTCGGTAAACCTCCTGATTACTCTAACCTCAGAGTCTTTGGTTGTGCTTGTTTTGTTCTTCTCAAACCATATGAACATAACAAATTACAACCAAGGGCTCATTTGTGTTGTTTCATTGGATATGGTATTAAACATAAGGGGTATCGATGCTGGGATCGTATTTCTAAAACTCTTCGTATCTCTCGTTATGTCATTTTTTGGGAACATCAAATGTTCTCTTCCTTACGGTCATTTGATATATCAACCATCACTAACTCCAGATTCTTTACTGATCCATCTATTAAGTTATTTCCTGAGAATCCAGTTTCAGGTACTGTTGAGTCCACCTCCGAATCACCAGCTGATATCACCCCTTCCATTCCAGAACCACTAGCTGATCCTACCTCTCCTGACCCAGCTCCAGCTCCAGAACCATCAGCTGACCTCACCTCTCTGACTCAATCGGTTATGCCCGAGGATATTCCTATGTCTGATGAGTCTGCACCGACTCTCTCTGAGAGCCATCCTCCAGATCAACCGCGCAGATCTACCAGGGTGACTCACCCCCTTCTCATCTTGCTGATTACCATTGTGATTATCATTATTTTTTCACTATACTTCATCTGTATGAGCCTCAATCCTATAAGTAGGCTAGTACTAATCTTTTTTGGCAGAAAACAATGGATGAATAACTTCAGTCCCTAGCTAAAACTCATACATGGGATATTGTTGATCTACCCTTTGGAAAAACTCCTATTGGGTGCAAATGGGTGTTTAAGATCAAGACACTTTCTGATGGCTCTATTGAACGATATAAAGCCTGACTTGTTGCCAAGGGATTTGCTCAGGAATATGACATTGACTATGAAGAGACATTTGCTCCAGTGACGAGGCTCATATCTGTCCGTACACCCATTGTTGTTGCCGTCATTCGAAGATGGACTCTATTTCAAATGGATGTCAAAAGTGCATTTCTGAATGGGGAACTTCTTAAGGAAGTCTATATGCATACACCTCCCGACTTGGATGCCACTCGAAACAAAGTTTGTCGCCTTCGTCGTGCCTTATATGGTTTAAAACAAGCTCTACGTGCCTGGTTTGCTAAATTCAGCACTACCATTCATCAATTTGGGTTCACATCGAGTGTTCATGATTTGGCTCTGTTTATCCGCCATACTGCCAACGACATTATCCTTCTTTTACTGTACGTGGATGATATAGTTATTACTGGAGATGATCCACATGGTATTTCTGAACTCAAAAATTTTCTCAGTGGCCAATTCGAGATGAAAGATCTTGGTGTGCTCACCTATTTTCTTGGCCTCGAAGTCTCATCTAATTCTGATGGATTTTTTCTCTCTCAGGCCAAATATGCCTCGGATCTCCTTTCCAAGGCTGGGATCACTGACTCAACCACTGCCACTACTCCTCTCGAGCCAAATGTCAGACTTACCCCACTCGATGGTTCACCTCTTCAGGATGCCACTATATCGCCAACTGGTTGGAAGTCTTGTATATCTTACTGTCACTCGCCCTGACATTGCCTATGCTGTTCATCAGGTCAATCGGTTCTTGTCCGCTCCTCGGACCACCCATTACTCGACTGTTCTTCGGTATGTCAAGGGTACTTTATTTCATGGGCTTCATTTTTCAGCACAGTCTGCCCCTGTTTTACAAGCCTATTATGATGTCGATTGGGCCGGAGACCCCACCGACAGACGTTCAACCACTGGTTACTATTTTTTTTGGGCAATTCTCTCATTTCCTGGCGTAGTAAGAAACAAACTGTGGTTGCTCGCTCCAGTACTGAAGCTGAATATCGTGCCATGGCTGATGCAACTCAAGAACTTCTATGGCTTCGATGGTTACTCGCTGATATGGGTATCTCTTCTCTTGCTGCCACTATCCTACACTGTGACAACAGGAATGCTATTCAAATCTCTCACAATGATGTCTTCCACGAACATACAAAACACATCAAGAATGATATCCACTTCATCCGTGATCACATTCTCCATAATACAGTTCGTCTACAATTGGTCAGTTCAGCCGATCAAACAGTTGACATTTTCACTAAGGCTCATCCACCCGGACGCTTTCACTCTCTGGTTTCCAAACTCAAGTTCACCTCCCACTTACTGCCTTGAGTTTGAGGGGGGATGTTAATGTATTATAGTTAATGTATTATATCCCACATTGGTTGTGTATAGCTTTGCCTCTCTTATTGGCTTGTATAAATATGATAGCTCCCTTGTAAGTAAATTACACCATTCAATACAATTATTCTCTTTGTATTGTCTCACTTCCTCTCAACCAAATATGTGTCAGGGAGAGACAAATGAGAACTATCAACATGTCCAGTATGGCTGACCAGCATATTTGATCAATTGGCAGTGTGAATAGTAGGCGCATGCTCATCACGGGTTTTAGAGGAAAAAATAGAGGCATCAGAAGTCATGTGATTGCAACAAGAAGAATCGAAATACCATCGGGATGTACCTGGTGTAGTTGACATGGCTATATTGTTACCGATTTTATTTAGAGCCTCGGTAAGAATGGTGCAGAAACCACTCCAATCAGGTGGAGAGTTGGATGAAGTTGGTGTAGCATCAATGGTTACAGCAGCAGTATTCTTTGGCTTGGAATATGACCGATTGTATGAGCCTCGAGAGTGATATTGGTTCCCATTTGATTGATTTCCAGATGGAAGTTTAGGGCAGTCTGCAAGATAGTGACCCGGTTCTCTACAGACTTTACATAGGCGAGAAGGACATTTGAGCAATACTTACAATATAAGGGCTTCTGGTGTGTGCTATGTCGGTGGGGTAAGTTCGATTCAGCCATAGGATCAAAGAGGAAGGTGAACATTCAAGAAACCGATGATGTGGCGGTCAACGATTAACGTGGTGTTGACGTGTCGTTGATGTGGTGCTGTCGTGGCAGCAACGTGTCTAAAACAAGAGCGGCAGTGGAGATGATGTCAACGGGTGACGTGGCACTGTCAACTGATGATGTGGCGATCAACGAGTAACGTGGCGCTGATGTGTCGTTGATGTGGTGCTGACATGGCAGCAGCATGTCTGAAACAGGAGCGACAGCAAAGATGATGTCAACGGGTGACGTGGCACTGATGTGACAGCGAAGATGATGTCAACGGGTGACGTGGCAGTGAGGCGGCGTTGATGTGGCTTTTAGGGCTGATGTGGCAGCAGCATTTCTGAAACAGAAGAGGCAACGGAGATGATGTCGATAGAGAATGAGACTCCGACTATAGTGATGACCCGACAGGTATGAAAAGGATATACTAGAAGTTTTTCTGATGTGAAGGATCCACTAATAGTGGCAATCACAGAGCATACTTAACTCTTAATATACCGAGAATTTCTGATGTGAAGGATCCACTAATAGTGACAACCACAGAGCATACTCAACTCTTAAAATACCAAGAACCATTATGGCTCTGATACCATGTTGAATTTAAGAGAGGAAGTGAGACAATACAAAGAGAAGAATTGTATTGAATGGTGTAATTTACTTACAATAGAGCTATCATATTTATACAAGCCAATAGGAGAGACAAAGCTATACACAACCAATGTGGGATATAATACATCAACTATAATACATTAACAAGTTCAATATTGATTGGGTAACGTGAATGACAACAGAAAAATGATGCGACCCATTATTTTATTTGTGCTCTTCCTAAGAGAGAGTCTTTAGCTTCTTAGTATGTATTTCATTCTTTTTTTCCCTGGGATATTTTAAGTTACATAACTTGTATGCTACATAGATTTCAAATGATTTTGGTAAAATTGATTGAGTTATTAGGTTCTGAATGCTTCTAAATTAGCTAAAAAATTTGTGCAGCTTATATTTACATTTATAATTATTATTCATGTTATTTACTACTCGTACAATTTTCATATTTTATTTTTTGAATTATTTTTATTGAAATACATAAAAAAACTAAAATTCGAAAGGCTTATGCCTCAAGCCATGAGGTTTACATCTTGCCTCACAATGGGTAAAATGATTTAACTTTTTAAAACTCTGTTGATGCGTCAACCGTCTGGAATTGTTGCAATTTATATTGCTTAATTTTTCCCCTTTCTGAATGCTTTTAGACATGACTTTGCTATATAATTGAATCAATAAGACATCGGGATGGCTGAACAAATGACTTGATACTGCATGTTTTTGTTTTTGATACTGCATGTTTTCTACCTTTTCAGTATGATGCCACTTGATTTAATTAGTTATCCAACTTTGCTAACATAATTTATAAAGAAAATTTGTGAATCTGGTTTTTGATTTATCTTTATTGATTCACTATTTAGATAAAAAGAGATGGAATCGCAAAGCTTGTTGTTCTTCCGCTTTATCCACAGTTCTCGATATCAACTAGTGGTTCAAGCTTGTGACTCTTGGAGAGTATATTCCGGTGAGGAGATGCAGATCTCACTATAACCTTATGGTAATCTAAAATTATATTCTATCTTCACATATTTTGGTTCTGACGAATTAATTGATTGGCCATTAGAGAGGATGAATATCTAGTGAATATGCAGCACACAGTTATACCATCATGGTACCAGTGTGAAGGATATATAAAAGCCATGGCAAATTTAATTGAATAGCAGCTAGAAAAATTTGATAGCCCTGATAAGGTATTACATCTTTAAATGCATTCATATATTCTTGCTCGTCAAAGTTGGTTCCATTTTTCCTTCATTGTTGGTCATGAGTGCATGGCAGTTTAATATGTTTGTGCTTTGATTCTTATAAAAAAAATATGTTTGTAGTTTGATTCATTGGATTAGAAAATAACAGAATTACATCTTCTTGTCCTCTGAAACTGATTCTATAGTCCTTGTTAAGTATTGTTTAGGATGCTCTTGTTATTATGCAGATATATATGTTTTAATATAAGTAGCACAAGACCAGACATTGTATGGTAACCTTTTCACCCTTCACATTATTCTCGTCTCAAGTTAACATGGTATCAGAGCACTGATATTGGGATCCTGGATAATTTAAAACTAAAAAAACCTAATTGTTCATCTTTTTCCTTAGTCATTTCCCCAACTACCCAACCAAACCCTAATTACCCTTAAACCCACTTTATGTCGACTTCAGCCACTACTACCATCAGAACCGGAATTTTCCGGCAACAAAAGCCCTAGAGTTTCACCGCGTTATGGCACCATCACTGTCGCATGCGCTAGCGGCAGTCTTACTGCTGGAAAAGGACGACACAGTGAAAACACTGCTCTGTCCAGCCCAGCAATCCACGCACCCTGATTCTGCCTGGAGTTTTGCCATGCTGAAGCCCGAAGTTTGTCCACATCTCTCGCCGTGGTCCTGCTCTGTCCGGTGATTTTCTGTTCCTCTGCCAGCCATCCGTGACCTTTTTCCTATTTTCTTGCAAGTTCTGCATGCGATATTGTGATCTTTATTTTTTCTCACTTTGTATCAAGTATCATTGTTTGTGGAGGCACTTAGTTATCATTATTTGTGACGACCCTCGATTGACTTAGCTTGGTTGTAGTCTGTGTGGTGGTGATTGTTGGTTGTCTGTGGTTGTGAGTTATTGGTTTCTACTTGTTAGTTGTTGATATTATGGAGTCGACGTCAGCCACTAATGTGCCTCCCCATTGGCATCCACAAGTTACTATGGTTACTAGCCACACCTGTGGGATATGTTAGGTATATGTGATATGTTTTCTCGCTTTCATTAGTCCTCGTATTTACCCGAGGTTACTTTAGTTGATGGCTCTAAAACTTATATTAGTGGGATAGACACGGTACATCCTAGTCCATCTTTGTCTTTGTCTTTGTCATTAATTTTGTATATTCCTCGTTTACCCTGTCTGTTAAAGAACTCACTGAAAATCTTAACTGCTCGGTCACTTTTCTTCCTGAATTTGTTGTCATTTAGGATTTGAAGACAAGGAATAGGATTAGTAGAGGGCATGAATCTAATGGTTTGTATTGCTTTGACTCTACCCATCACCAATTGTTTGTCCTCCTTCTGAGAACCTAAAGAAACTTGTTCCTAACTTGAGTCATGTTACTTCCCTCGAGTGTGAGGTTGTCAATTAGGAACATATCATCGCATTTCATCTCCTTCTCGTGTCAATAAACGGGTGTCTGATGCCTTGATGTTTGAGTCTAAGTCATGCCTCCTCTAAACTAGGATTCCGATACTTTGTTACATTTGTTGATGATTATTCTAGGCTCACCTAGCTTTATATGATGAAAGATTGTTATGAGTTTTCCATCTTTTGTGAATTTTATGCTGAGATTAAAACTCAGTTTAATGTAGTTCATTGTACCTTTCGAATTCTTCATAGTGATAATCCCTGTGAGTATTTCTCAATTCCCTTTAGTACATTTATGGCTAATTTTGGCATTATCCATCAATCATCCTGCTCTTACACTTTCCAACCTTCTTGACATTGCTCGAACCCTTTTATTTCACATGAATGTGCTTAAAGTGTTTTGGGATGACACTGTTCTTACTGCTTATTACTTAATCAAATGTATGCCATTCTTTGTCCTTGATGAAAAGTATCCTCCTCATGAGGCTTTGTTTCTTTTGGCTCCTTATATTTTTGGGTCTCTTCAATTATCTCCTATTGTCAAAAAATTAGATCCTCATGCCATAAAGTGCATTTTTTAGGCTATTCATGTACTCAGAAGGGTTATCGATGTTACAGTCTGTCTTTATATCATTTTTTTGTTTGTGCTTATGTCATATTCTTTGAGTGCACTCCAATTTTTCTAAGCCCCTCTCCACATTTGATCTTGATGAATCTTCTCCCCTACTTTGTCCACTCCAATGCATCTCCCACAATTTGTCTCTCGTACATCCATTCCTTCTTTTCCCACTCCAATGCTTCTCTCACAGTTTATCTCTCCTACGTCTATTCCTCCATTGCAAGTTTACACATGTTGTCCTAAAGCGGATCTCCCTCATTGTGATTCTGTTGCACCGTCAATTATTCCTTTGTCTAAATATCCAAACCTGTCTCCATCTTCCTTCACTGAGGATGATCTCCCCATTACCATTCGGAAGGTTAAGCGCTCTTGTACCACTCATCGTATTTCTACTTTTATTTCTTATGATCACTTGTCTCCTTCATACTATTCATTTGTTGCTACTTTATCTTCTGTCTCTTCCTAAGTATATGCAAAAACAATGTTTCATTTTGGTTGGAAAGTAGCTATGGAAGATGAAATTTATGCCTTGAGTGACAATGATACTTGGGAATTGGTCCCTCTTCCGCCTGGTAAATCAATTATTTGGTATCGTTGGGTTTATACTGTGAAAGTTCATCATGATGGTACTATTGACAGGTTGAAAGCTCGTCTGGTGGCAAAAGGATAAGCACACGTTTTTTGTATTGACTATTCTAAGACATTCTCTTTTGTGGCTAAGATTATGTTTGTCCTTGTCTTTCTCAACCACGTTTGACTGACCTTTACATAAGTTGGATGTGAAGAATGCCTTCTTGCATGGTGATCCACAAGTGGAGGTTTACATGGAGCAACCTTCAGGGTTTGCTGCACAGGGGAGTATGGGTTAGTGTGTCAGTTGAAGAAATCTCTATATGGCTTGAAACAATCTACTAGAACATGGTTTGGCAGGTTCAGTGAAGTGGTAATTGACTTCGGTCTTAGTAGATGTGTAGATCATTATGTATTTTACAGGCGTAATGCGGCAGGTAAGATCCTTTTGATTAGGGGTGGCAATTTTGGACACGACAAGTGAACCCGACATGGCACGGCACGAAATAAAGCGTGTTAGGGTTGAGTATAATCGGGTTCGTGTCGTAATCGTGTCGACACGATTATGACACGGAATAATCGTGTCGTGTCGCGGGTTGACCCGCCAACTCGAAATGACACGATTATGACATGATTAAATTCACGGGTTTGATGGGTTGTGTTGACATAATAATGACCCATGACCTGTTTATGACCCATTTAAAAAATTTATATATTAAATTAAAAAAAATCTGACTATATATATAAATAAACCCTAATTTTATAAACCTACCTAAAAAGCCAAAACACTCTGACGCCTCTCTTGCTTCTCCATTTCTCTCTCGACCTCCAGTCGCCGACCACGCCGCCGCACCGGTCCAATCGCCGATCACGCTGCCTCACCGGTCCAGTCGCCGACCACGTCACTGTACCGGTCCAGTCGCCGACCACGTCACTGTACCGGTCCAGTCGCCGATCCCCTTTCCCCTTCTCTTTCGATCTACTGCAACACCGGTTTAGTCGCCTCTCCATTAAGGTTTCTTTTTGTTTTCGATCTACTTAAACTGGGCTTCACCTTCTATGATTTTTTTGCTGCTGTCCCATGATGGAGTTTTACTGTCCATTTCCATTTATGGGAAGCTCAAAATTTCCCCACTTTTCTAGTCCCTGTCCTTGAGGAACTTAAACGAAAATTGAAAGAGAGAAAAGTGTGAGGTTAACTTGAAGTTTATCATTTATAGTCTGAAATCGGTGAATGAGAAATCGAGAATTGACGAAAGAGTTTCAGTCATTTGCTTGCTTTTTTTTTTTTTCTGTGTTTTTTACAAGTGCTTGGTAACATGCCATGAAGTTTTGAATTTTTTGTAATGGTAGAATGCCATGAAGATTTGCCCTTCCAAGCCAAGTTTTGCATCTGTGATTTGGTGACAGCTTCTGAAGCTAGAATACATGTCGCGATCTGTGTATTGTTCATTCTCGTAATTTACATTTTTTTGTTGGTATTACTAAACTAAAATTCGAAATTGTTTAGGGTCATTAATCTTAGCTTCTTGTTGGTTTTCACTGTATGGTTACTATTTGTATAGGAACTTATGTCATTGTGTTCCATTGTAAGTTGATTGTGGTCACCTAAGTTCTACACTGCTGTGTTTGTCTTCGGATAATTGATTATTAGGAATTTGATAGAAATGCATAAAGTTTACTCGTCTGGCTTGACCTAGCAAATGTGTATTACAAAGAATGTAGTAGCTGTCAATCGAGTGATTCAACTTCTATTGATTAGTTTGTATATGGGCTTACGGCTTACCTTATCATGGAATTACTCTCTGTCCATTATTCCATTTTATTTTTAATTGTTTGTTTATTGATTTAATACATGTTTTTTTTGGTAGTTTTTCAGTTTTATCTTGTTTTGTGAACATAAAATGACTAACGAATCTACCAGCTTGACTGTCTACTCTTATTTCTAGTTTTGTTTTCCGATAAATAGCTCTGTTTATCTAATTTAGCTACATAGTATTAAATCCGTAACTGCTAGAACACATGTTAGGATGTGCCTTTCTGTTGAAAGTTTCTTTGAGTCAAGAAACTTGAGGAAAATCCGAAGATGCAGATCACTCTTGAAAATTTTCTTGTTTTGCTTGTGATGGCTATCCCTATGTGTTTTTTTTAATAAGTAAATAATGGCTATCCCTATCTGTTACAAGAAAGAAACAGATCGAATTGTAGAAAATGACTGATAGGCTGGTGGAGTTCAAAAGTGAATGATTCTGTTACTAAATTTAGTTTAACAATCTGATGAAAAGTTGTAATTGGAACTTAAGTGTCATGGAATTTCTTTTCAACAAAATGAGGGCTCATCTAGAAGTAGTAAATCCAATAATTCCTTTATAGCTCGCTGAATTAGTGGAAAAAAGCATGTGAAGTTATGGGTAGACACAGAGCTGTGTCATACTGCCCTTTTCTTTAATTAGCCTTGATTCTTTTACCGGGTAGATGCATGCTTGGATTTGTATCGCCTTTTCTTTAATCTGTATCGCCTTTTCTTTAATCTGTATCAAATATCAGAAAAATAGCAGCTTCATTGTAACTTAGTTATTTATTATATAACTTTGTATTACTAAATGCTAGTCTGCCCTTGCGGTTTTAGTTAGTCACTGTAAACTTCACAGTTTCAAAAAGTGTGAGGCTGAATTTGATGGTATAAAGACTTTCGCAGTTAAAATAGCAATAATACAAAACAGTACAGCACCACTGGTTAGCATTATTGTTTTGAAACTCAGTTCGGATGACTGGATTCACTCAGATCCGAAATCATTTTTCAGACTATATTTGTTCATTTTAATTTTTATCAAAAGAAATTAATGTGGAAATTGATTGTTTTTAAAATGTAAATGAGCTTTTAAAATATAAAGCAAAATGTAAAAGTGTTTAATGATAATAACTTAAAAAATTGAGGCAGTTTCTTTTTCCAAGTTTGCTGAAATTAATATTTCTAACTTCTTAGTTTGGTTAAGTTTCATAGTTATTAGGTTGTAAGCTTGCATAGACTTTTGTGTTAAACTTTTTGTGGGCCTCACAATAGCTGCTGAAATCACAAGTTAAATGTATATTGTTACTAATATCACGGGCCCTAAAAGATGTGAATAGTCTAGCTTGATCAGTATCGGAGGGTGCTTGATCAGTATCGGAGTGCGCTTAAGCCTGACACAGTGGAAGCTTTGGTTTGCACAAGAGATTGGTTGTATGGAGAACAAGGTAACAAGTAATCACAAATAATATTATTGAACTGACCATGCTAACATCTTTATTTATATTTCTAATTTCTCTTTGAGTGTTTTTTTTTGCTTATGCCTTATATAATATTCAGATTTGCAAAGACTCGTGGCTTGCTTGTTTTAACATTTGTTTTATTTTTTTCTTTGTAGAAATGGTCACAAAAACAATAGAGGAGCTTACTTTTGATGTAATGGATATGAATATGCATGAGAATGAATCATTTCCACCTCCATCTGAGGGTTCTGTTGCTAATTTGGTTGGCTAATGTTGTAATATTATGTACTTGTAATTGGATGACTTATGGTGTTATTGTTTCTTTTTTATTTATTTTTATTATGGTTGAACCAATATGGATAATAGTTGACAATATAATGTTTATGTTATTAATTATATTTTTTTTATGTATATTTAGATAATGAATATGTTGAAATTTGGATTATGAATGATTAGATAATAACTTATATTTGCTTATGTAATAAACAGGTCATGATGGGTTAATCATGTCATGGCGGGTTAATCGTGTCGTGTCGTGTCGTGTTGTCGTGTCGGATTATGAAAAATTATGCGTGTCGTGTTGTCGTGTCGGGTCTAACACGATTCGTTTATCAAAACGGGTTAAGCGTGTCGTGTCGTGTTACCCGTTTAATAATCATGTTGTGTTCGTGTTGGGTTTTCTTGACACGATTAATAATCGTGTCGTGTTCGTGTCGACCCATTAATAATCGTGTCGTGTTCATGTCGACACGAACACTACCCATCAACCCGAATCGCCATCCCTACTTTTGATTGTGTATATGGATGATATTGTAATCATGGGTGATGACAAAGAAGGAATTCAAGCTTTAAAATAGTTTTTTGGCATTGAGTTTCAGATTAAGGATCTCGCGCAACTAAGATACTTTCTAGGTATTGAAATTGCTCGCTCCCTTCATAGTATTTCTCTATCTTAGCTAAAATATGTCATTGATTTATTGAGCGATACATGGATGTTGGGATGCAAGTTTGTAGACAGTCTTATCGACCCTGACACGAAACTTTCAATTGATCAAGGTGAGTTGTTAACTTATCCAAGACAATAGAGATGACTGGTTGAGAAATTAAATTATTTAACTGTCACTAGGTCAGACATTGCCTTCGTAACAAGTATGGTTAGTCAATTTCTAGATGCCTCACGTAAGATGTTAATCGTATAATGTCCCTGGCCGTGGTTTACCTTATCAAAACCATGGTGATGCAGTACAATAGGGAAGAATTGAAAGAATTATAAAGAACAAGGAAATGAAAGATAGATGATCCAAATCACATGGATCTTCCCAAATCACATAGGAACACTGAGCCAAATCACATGAAACAGTAGTCCAAATCACATGGATAATTCAACGCCCAATCACAGAGTATGACAAATAATATTTAGTTTGATTTCATTCATAAGCTGTTGAATAACAAATGAATCTCCCATATATATATATATATATAAGGAGAATCCTAATCTAAAGATAAAAACTAAATCCTAAAAAGATAAGAACAACATATCAGATAACAATGGAAGAATATAAGCCTAATCCTTATCCTATTCAAATAAGGAAGCTAACTAAGATAATAATTCTTAATATTTTCAATTATGTAATTATCCCTATATCTCCCAATTCTTAGATTAAAATCTCTAATCCTAATCTTTCTCATGTTCCCTATTATTCTCCACCACTTAAAAAGAACTTGTCTTCGAGTTTGAAAACGTATGTTGCCTAGGTACTTGAAACCAGGTAGGGAGGAAAAACTCAATATAACGGACATATGTATCAACTCGAACCTCAAATAAACAATCAACTTCAACTTCAAATGAACAATCAACTCGAACCATCACAATGTGCTCAGCAAGCTCATCATATTGTTGGATTGGTTTGAATAAAATAACCTCACATGGATCTGGTTCAATATGCTCAACAACAACAACATCAAGCTGGTTCTTGTCGACTTATCTTTCATCTTTGTTGGCATCTTGGTCTTGAACTTGGTCAACAAACTCAGTGGGCATAACCAAGTCAACATCTGACTGACATGGTTCAATTACGACCGTCTCACATGGAATTGGGACAACATGTTCGACCCTTGAATATTTTCATTCTCGTTGACTTCTTCTTGGTGCTATGGGGAGTCTTCTCTATCATTAATGAGCTTTGAGTTATCAAGTTTAAGATTAGCTTGCGTTGTTACAACATCCAAAGGCTTGCACAATTCTTTATATTCTTTCAGAAATTGGATTATGTAAGCATGATTATACCCAACACAACCATAGTTAGCATATTTAGGAGCATAATAATAATTTTTATATGCTACTCCTTCATCATCATAAATATAATCGCCATTACCATTATATCGAGAACTCTGATCACACTCATACTCATATTGGTGCTGCAATTCTTCAAGCCGTCTCTCATCACAATAAACACAATATTTAAGTTCGTCATATTCATGCATAGTCTGGGGAAAATAACATCAACCATACTTTATCGCATTGGATTTCAACTCGTCCAGGCGAGAGTAAACATTTGACAGTTGAGCTTGTACATTTCGAATACGAATCCGAGTACGATAAGACATAATATCAAACTAAAATACCTCAAAGATAAATATTTTTTTTCTTGTTTTTTTCAAAAAAAGAATTATAGATAATTGTAGTTAAAAAAAAAAAACCTTTTTCCGGTTAAGGTAGATTTGGGCTGAGGTGTTGCGATGGTTGAGGAGCATTCTGACCTTTTTTACTACGGTTTCAGAGCGCGTGGAGACCAGATCATAGTAGAAAGAAGGATTTCAATAGGGGTGTGTCGGCGAAGTCTCCCGAGGTGGTGCCATCACGTGATCGATGGTCTACCTGAGGCTGGTGGTGGAGGTTGATGGCAAACAACAAAAGAATGTGTATTTGGATCTCGTACGCTAGGGTTTTCTGATGGTTTTTTTTTTCCTCACAGAGAACGAAATTAGGGGTCTGATGCCACTTGATACGATATAGTAAGGAAGAATTGAAAAGAAACAGTGAAATTAAATATAGATGATCCAAATCACATGGATCTTCCCAAATCACATGGGAACACTAGGCCAAATCACGTGGACAATTCAACACTCAATCTCAGAATATGACAAATAATATTTAGTCTGATTTCATTTATAAGCGCTTGAATAAAAACTGAATCTCCTATATATATAAGGAGAATCCTAACCTAAAGATAAAGATTAAATCCTAAAAAGATAAGAACAACATATTAGACAACAATGGAAGAAGATAAGCCTAATCGTAATCCTGTTCAAATAAGGAAGCTAGCTAAGATAATAATTCTTAATATTTTCAATTACATAATTATCCCTATATCCCCCAATTCCTAAATTAAAATCTCTAATCCTAATCTTCCTTGTGTTCCCCATCACAGTGTCATACTTGAATTGAGGATTATACTGATGCAGATTGGAAAGATTCTCTATCGGATAGGAGATTTACTACTAGATATTGTGTGTTTGTTGGGAGTAATCTGGTGTCATGGAAGAGTAAGAAGCAAACAATGGTTGCCAAGTCAAATGCAGAATCCAAGTACAAAGTGATGACACACACTACTTGTGAGTTAGTTTGGTTGAACCAATTATTAGCAAACCTTGGGTTTAAGTAGTCTCGTCCTATAAGCTTGGTGTGTGATATTCAAGCAACCATTCATATTGTAACTAATCCGGTGTTTCATGAGAGAACAAAGCATATTGAAGTTGATTGTTATGTCGTTCGGGAAAAACTTTTACAAAACGTGATCAGTACTAGACATGTGAAGTCAACAAGCAGATTTGTTTACTAAACCATTGGATTATCCACAGGTCAGATCTATCTATAACAAGTTGGGTGCATATGATATATATGCTCCAACTTGAAGGGGAGCGTTAAGGATTGTTGAGGATACTCTTGTAATCATGCATGTATATGTTTTTATATAAATAGCACAAGACTAGACATTGTGTGGTAACCTTTTTACTCATCACATTATTCTCGTAACAAGTTAACAGTCCTAAATGAGATTTTGATCCTTAAAATACCTACTAAAAAGCAAACTACCTAATAAGAGTTCTTTGGAGGAGCAGGCGCTACTTATTTGCTCTTATTGTTCTAACAACTAGCATAGAAAGGTTATGGAATTCCTACCTTGCTTGTATTATTTATTCCTAAGTAACTTAGATACAGTTCTCAAGCTTGCAGAAACCCATCTTCAATTTGACTTACATTTTAAAATGTTGAGACTTGTGACCTACGTCTTGGTCTGTAAATCATGTGCCATGTGAGAAACTAGAATTCAATGTGAAGGGTAACTCTCTAGGGGATTTTCTAATGTTTTATCCATTGTTATGGTTTTCTCTATCTGGAGGCATCATCTTTGTTGTATTGGGTTATGGGGTTTGGGATCTACAAGATTGAGGTTAAATGGTGCTGGCTCAGATATGGCATCTGGCAGTTGAAGAGAACCTAGAGGTCACTTTACTGTGTGAGAATGGTAGCTTATATTAACATAATGATGCAGACTAGGCAAAGTTGTAAAATGTTGTTTAAAGTAACCAGTACTTACAGTAAGAATGCTGTTTAAAGTAACCAATAGTTACAGAAGTGGAATGGAAGTGTCTTGGTGGTATTTTAGTAGTTGTTTGATTTGTTTCTATTTTTAAAATACTCCATTAGAGTTGATGAAAACTATCTTGCAGGTTTGTTGGAGATTGGTTAGAAATTATTGCTAGAAGCACATGCTTAGTTAAGTTTTAGGTTGTTTGATTTTATTCCATGTGTATTTTCAAGCAAGAAGCACTCAGGTAGAACAAGTACAACCTATATTGTCAGTCAAATGTCCTGCCTAAATCTAGTGGTTATGGCATTGAAATTCCTGTTGTGTTTATGCAAGAATAGTTCTCGGATAAACACGGACAAAAAATGGCATAATGTGACTTGTGAGTTTCTCTATGCGAAATATATAAATAAAATTTTCCTCATTTCTTCATCATGGATATACTTATCTGAAAAGTATGTGTAGTGATAATCAATGGCTGAATTTCAAGTAGTAGATGCATAGGGTTATGACTTGCATGATCCTAACGATATTGGCATATTGTGTAGTTTAACTGTTGGTATTTGTCTAAGGTTTAAACATGGTTTAAACATGGTTAAGGTTTAAACAAGAGATGGAAGAATGACTTTCAGCATGTTAAAGGAGTGCACACAAGTGTGCGCATCACTTTGGGTGTGCGTGCACACCTCTATTCAGCAAGACCAAGAAGTGCGCACAGCATCAAGAGGTCTAGCTTTAGTGTGCGCCGTAGCCCTGCTCCTCTTAGGCCACGGTGCCCAGCAAGGAGGAAGTCCTGGTGGAGGGCAGTGCCACACCTCTCCCTCACCAAGGTCGCGACGCCCAGAAAGTGGTGAAAAGGGTGTTTTGTCTAGCGTCGCAGCATGCCCTGTTTAGTGCCTAGGCGCTAGGCACACTGATGCACACATATTGCACCTGATTCAGCCTATTGTTAAGTGAGTGGGTGAAAGGTTAAAATACATAACATCACTTAGGATTGATGGAGGGTCATGGTTGAGTAATCATCAAGATCTAAGGGTAGAGATTAACTCTCTAGATTGGACAAGAAGTTGGTGCACTATATAAAGGGTCACCTAGCTTCATTCTATAACGAGTGATTAATAATTGTGACAGAACATATGAATGAGAGAATTGCATGAGAGTGCAAAGACACAAATATACAAGAGGGACTTATTAGAGAGGCTGGTTGTAAAGAGAAAGATTAGTATAGAAAGGGGATTCAAGGGACTTGTAAGTGGAATTTCCAAGGGGGAAAGTTCCAGGGTACCTCAAGACCTTATCACTTTCTTGTTCTCTTCTTTGTTTCTTCAAGAACTTGTGGTTTCTTGGAGAGGGTTGTTGTATTGTAAAGAACCATTGAGATTTAGTGCAAAGAGTTTGGAGGAACTCACGGGGACGTAGGCTATTGCCGAATCTTGATAACAAATTGCTTGTCTTTTTTCCTGCTTTGGTTGCTGTTTCTTTTCTTTACAAGTCATTCTAGACTTGGGTGTTTGGAAGATCATCACCTGGGCATCTTGTCAAGGTGATTTCCAACAGTGGTATCAGAGCTAGAGGAGATACCACAACAGTGGTATCAGAGCTTTGGACAGTAGAATTTGAGCCAAGATTGGAGAGTATCGGAGCATGAACAGAAGGTGACGGAGTCAAGACTCCAAGAATCGGAGGTCAACTTTTTGGGTGATTCAAGAACGGAGTTAAGATCTGTATCTTATCATGTTCTTGAGGTGAATCAAGGACGGAGTTAAGATCAATATCTAATCGTGTTCTTGAGGTTGATTCAAGAACGGAGTAAAGATCAAGATCTGATCATGTTCTTGAGGTTGATTCAAGAACGGTATTGAGATCAATCTTCAATCTGTGTTTTTGAGGTTTAGAAGAAGTTGGAAAGCATTTGTAGGTGCTCCATTAATCAAGGGATCTTCTCCGTAAGATGGGTTCAAATTTTGGTATTGAGAAGTTTGATGGAAAGGGAGATTTTTCCCTATGGAAGCGGAATATCAAGGCTGTTCTTATGCAACAGAAAGTGGACTTGGCTATTGGGGAAGATGATGCTTTTCCAGCAAGTACCATGGAAGACCAGTGGAATAAGATGAAGAGATGGCTTACAGCACCATTTTCTTACACATGTCGGATAATGTCACAAGGGAGTACGGAGACTCGAAAGATCTAGCTGTCATATGGAAGAAACTAGATGAGTTATTTCTTGCTAAGACTCTCCCTAATAAGAGGTATTTTCGTAAATGAATCTTTGCTTTTAAATTTGATCCTAACAAAGAGTTGCAAGATGATCTTGATGCCAAGATGAGGAGTGCATTAAGTGGAAGAAGACTGCTCATTAAAAGAAAGCCAGCAACTCGGTATGGCAGCAACATCCATGGCTACTACTAGGTCAGAGGTAAAGGAGAGAGCCATGGGAGAGTGCACAGCAACATACATAGCTACTACCTGGACAGAGGTAGAGGAGAGAGCTATGGAAGAGTGCACAGCAACATATATGGCTACTACCGGGACAGAGGTAGAGGAGAAAGCCATGGGAGAATGCATTCCAAACTGAGATTTGGAGGGAAGAAATGTTACTACTGCCACAAAGAAGGTCATGTCAAGAAAGATTGCAAGGAGAAGATGAGGGATGTGGGAAGAAGCCATACCAAGAATGGAGAGGTTTCGGTTGCTAATACAGAATAGCAAGATGATGATGTTCTTGTTGTGTTCTCGAATGTGAGCAAGGGGCAAGAAGGCAGCTGGAAATGGATCTTGGATACTGGGTGCACTCATCACATGTGCCCTCACTGGGATTGGTTCAAGAATTTCAAAGAAACCAATAATGAAAGGGTTTTCTTGGGGAATGACAATTCTTGCCAAGTGAGGGGGATAGGAGATAGTTGAGGATGTTTAATGGAATGACAAGGCTGCTGAGGAATGTGAGGTATCTTTCGGATTTAAAGAGGAATTTGATCTCATTGGGGCAGTTGGATTCCATGGGATACACATGCAAGATAGAGGGAGGAAAGATCAAGGTAGCCAAGAGATCTTTGGCAGTGATCAAAACAGCAATGAAGGATAGTCTCTATGAGATGATCGGAGACACCGACATCAAAGATCAAACAGCAAGCTTGATGGCTGAGATGGATAAGGTGGTTCTTTGGTATAAACGCTTGGGACATATAAGCGAAGAAGGGCTGCAAGTTCTCAGCAAGAAGGGGTTACTTGATGGTGACAAGGTAGAGAGACTCGATTTCTGTAAGGGCTGTGTTCTTGGGCAGCAACATCGGGTCAGCTTCAACACCGGAGTGCACAAGTCTAAG
Source organism: Bretschneidera sinensis (assembly GCA_023935145.1). NCBI lineage: Eukaryota > Viridiplantae > Streptophyta > Magnoliopsida > Brassicales > Akaniaceae > Bretschneidera > Bretschneidera sinensis. The sequence continues at coordinate 67,902,430 of CM043697.1, forward strand.
GGCATTCTTGACTACATTCATTCGGACCTTTGGGGACCAGCAAAGACACCAACACAAGGAGGTAACATTTACTTTCCGTCTTTAATTGATGATTATTCAAGAAAGATTTGGGTTTGTTTGGTTAGAAATAAATCAGATGCTTTGAATAAATTAGTGGTGTGGAAAAAGTTGGTGGAGACTCAAATGGACAGGGTAGTTAAGGTGATAAGAACTAATAATGGCTTAGAATGTTTTAACAAAGAACTTGATCAATTCTGTTCGTTAAATGGGATTCTAAGACATAGAACGGTTGTGAAAACCCCTCAGCAAAGTGGAGTTGCTGAGAGGATGAATAAGACCCTGATGGAAAAGGTTAGGTGCATAGTAGATGGATCCGGATTACTCAAATATTTTTGGGGGGAAGCGGTGTCTACTGCTGCGTATTTGGTTAATAGATCACCCTCTAGGATTTTGTACCATAAGACTCCCGAGAAGATGTGGAGTGGAAAACCCCCTGAGTTGGACAACTTTAGGACTTTTGGGTGTGCTGCATATGCACAACAAAAGGATGATAGACTTAGCCCAGGATTTAAGAAATATATGTTTCTAGGATATTGGGAAGGGGCGAAAGGGTATAGGTTGTGGTCCTTAGAACAAGAAGGATTGAGACTCATAATAAGTAGGGATGTTATTTTTAATGAATTGTTATTTCCCTACTTGGAGAAAACTAACCCTGCAGGGGCTAGTGAGCAAACCAGTTCGGTATTTGTGAAGCATAGCATCAAGGAGAATTCGGTTCAGGTAGAGCAAGGAAGGCAAGAGGGTTCGGACCAGGTAGAGTCCATTGATGAATACCAAGCTCAGGACACTCATGAGGAGGCTGAACTGAAAGAGGATGATGCAGGGAGTCAGAAGGACTATCAGCTCACAAGAGACCGGGAAAGAAGGTTGGTCGGACCACCTTCAAGATACGGTTTTGCGGATGCTGTGGATGCAGCAGCTCCTTGGACAGAAGGAGAGATGAGTGAACAAGAGACTTACATTGATGCCATGGGATGTAAGGATTTGCCAAGATGGAAGCTAGCTATGGAGGAAGAAATGGATTCTTTGAGGAAGAACAACTTCTGGAAATTGGTGCACATTCCGAAAAATCAGAGAGTTGTGGATTGTAAGTGGACTTACAAGGTCAAAGAAGGGTACCCTCCAGGAGATGAAGTCCGGAACTAGGCTAGGCTGGTGGCGAATGGGTTAACGAGAAAAGAAGACATAGATTTCACATTGACTTTCTCACCTGGACACAAGACGGAGAAAATGGTGAGTATCCTCATCTATGTCGTTGATATGTTGTTGGTTTGGAACAACAGGGAGAGGATGAAAAGGTTTACATCTCAACTCAGTGAGGAGTTCGAGAGGAAGGATCTCAGCCTTACACAAAAGATCCTTGGTATGAGAAGAATTCGGGAAAGGGAGAGAAACGGATTGAAGGTTTCTCGGTCTTCTATGGAAGATGGTAAACTAGTGAAGGTTCCCCTTGCTAGTCATTTCAAGTTCTCCAGCGAGCAATGTCCTGGAATAGATGAGGAGAAGAAGGAAATGGTAAAGGTCCCTTACTCTAGTGCGGTTGGACCAATCATGGTCATAATGGTGAGCACTAGACCCGACATTTCTCAGGCAATGGGTGTTCTCAGCAGATGTGTGAGTAATCTCGGAAAAGAGCTTTGGCTTGGGATAAAGTGGTTGCTGAGGTATTGGAAGGCTCGGTGGCAGCCGGTGGTAGCACTCTCAACAACGGAGGCTGAGTACATAGCAACTATGGAAGACATAAAGGAGGATATTTGGTGCAAAGGGTTGTTGGACGAGTGGATGGTCCTAAAAGAGTAGGTGATGGTGTCTTCGGATATTCAAAGTATGTGGCACTTGTGGAGGAATTCGGTGTTCCATGAGAGGACAAAGCATATGGATGTTTGTTATCATTACATTCCGAAAAATGGTACAAAAGGATGCATTCATGATGACAAGAAGGCCACGAAAGAAAGTCCTACAGATTTAGGCACCAAGGTTCTACCTCTAAGTAAGTTCAATCATTGCCTTGGACTACTTAGGATTGGAGTCGGTTGAATGATGACTCAAGATGAGTTTGGATCCTGAAATTCTCTACACAATGGTTCAGGTTTAAACACTTAGACAAAGGTAAAGATTGTTGGTATTTGTCTAAGGTTTAAACATGGTTAAGGTTTAAACAAGAGATAGAAGAATGACTTTCAGCATGTTAAAGGAGTGCACACAAGTGTACGCATCACTTTGTGTGTGCACACCTCTATTCAGCAAGACAAAGAAGTACGCACAGCATCAGGACGTCTAGCTTCAGTGTGTGCCACAACCCTGCGCCTCCCAGGCCGTTGCGCCCAGCAAGGAGGAAGTCCTGGTGGAAGGCAGCGCCGCACCTCTCCCTCACCAAGGCCGCGGCGCCCAGAAAGTGGCGAAAATGGTGTTTTGCCTAGCGCCGCAGCATGCCCTGTTCAGTGCCTAGGCGCTAGGCATACTGCTATCTCAAGATTGCAGCCAATCTTAGTGAATACATAAATTCTCCAAATCCAATTATCACTCAATAGAATGAACACTTCCCTTTTACTTGCATGAACTCGTACTGGTAGCTGAGTTTTGACAACCAAGGTTGATCTGGTCTCCATGACCAGCCTTATTTGTTGCCAAGAATTATTTAAATTTTTTTTTTTATATTTGTGGTGTGCCTGATTGTTAAGTCTACAGAAAAATAAGATTAGGTTATTATTTACCATGCTTAGTGGTTAAGCTTATCATAATATTTAGTAACTTTTTCTCTTTTCTTTCTTCCCTTGTTTATTTAAAACATTTTTTTAGATGTGAGAAATCAGAATGATATCTCTCCTTGTATACCTTTCTACTTTCACACGATATACAGGTTTTACTAAACTCTTTAATCTCTCCCACTGCTCACTTGGGAGGCCCTGTGATGGAATCAGGTCAAAGGTCTCTGGCTAGTATTTTCCTCGCTGATCCAATAAGATATTATCTCCATTTTAAAATTTACTTAATTCTTTCTGGTTGCTCTTGAGCCTTCTTTCTTTTTTCATCTATATTGCAAGCTTCAAACTTGTATTATCCTAATATGCCTATTAGCATACTTGATTGAGAATGTATATTACAGGTTATGATATTTTTTAGCGCGCATGGGGTGCCACTTGCGTATGTGGAAGAGGCGGGTGATCCCTACAAGGCAGAGATGGAAGAATGTATAGATTTGATATTGGAAGAATTAGAGAAGAAAAATATTAAGAACGCATACACTCTTGCGTATCAGGTGATTCTTTTTTCCTCAGTCTCATTTATTTATGTACATCGAGTTGCAGCTATTGATTTGTGGTAAATTTCTGAATGATTCTGGATTGGCGGCAATCATGGGTTAATTAGAAATTTTTTATATATGTTTAGTTGGAGATAATTGTTCCGCTTTTAAAATTTTCATGCGCGAACGAGGAAATATCATACCATAAATTTTTTGTTTTTCAATGACAAGGATTTTGACAATATGGACTGGAAAGCATATATTTCTCATTATATCCGTAAGTCCATACCATCTTCTAAGCAGGCTTAGATACCTTAAAGTTGTGATAGTGACTAGAAATTAACATGCTTTGATATAAATGCCTCATTCATTAAAAACGGATGGCTGACCTTTTGTTTTTTGTATCAGGGTTTTTTATAGGAGGAAGAGTTCTTTAATTTTATTGACTTACTATTTTGTAGATAGTTTTCTTGTAAATGGGTACCTTATATAATAGTTATTAAAAAAATTGAAGTTAACATTGGGAAAACTCTAAATTTGTACTTAAGCGGTGCTTTCATTAGACAAACCTATTGTTTCTCTTCAAAAAGGTCTTTGTTGATACTGTATGTTGGGTGGAGTAAAGTTCAGTGGTCCTGGTCTATGATCGATCCTTCCTTAAAATCAATGTTATTTTACAGGAGCACCGAAGAAGTAAGAATGTTGATAGTTTATCAACATCAAATGGAGTAACTTCTGTGAAACAGTAATTTGCAGGACCTGCTGAACATTTTAACCAGATTGATTTTGTCATGTCATCTCTGCTATAAAACTGTTGACATTTATCTATTTTCCCCTTATGACCAGTACTTCAGAGTGATTGAATGGTTTGAATAAGTCTCGTATTGACTATCCAAAGGTTTTGACCCCTTTTCTTTACTGTTATGCGTTGTGTACGCTGCACAATATTGACTTGGCAAGTAACTAAATAGATAGTAAATACCAGTATTTTCAGAGATGAGGGCGTTGGGTGAGGCATTTTGTCTTAATGAGGCGAGACGTAAGTCTTAAGGCATTGGGGCGTAAGCCTTTTAAAACATTGGGGTATTTTGATAAAATAATATTAATTAAATTATAAAAATATTAAAATTTTGAAATAACATTAATTAATTAATTATCAATAAACTTTACTAACTTAAGACCTATGAATGAATATTTATCAAAATATTTTTACACAAATATCAAACAATTTGATGAAAATTTTAATCACATATGATATTAGAGGTACGTTATTATTTGTTGCATATGTATCCATTCAACATAGTGGTTCCATTTGTAATGATGCCCAATCAAAATGTTGAAAATTTAAAATTCTGATCTAAAAGATTGAAAATCTGGTAAGTTTTTTGAATCTTTTGGGTGCTTTGACTTTTTAATAAAATAATAATAATTAATTAATTAGAATAGTAAAATAAAAATAATTTAATTTTTAATTAATTAATTAATTTTTATCAAAATTTAATACGTTACTAACTCTCTATAGTCTGATAATTATAATTTTATAAATATTAATATATATTTATACATAAATTATATGAAACATAACTTATATTTCTATATTATTGTAATTTGTAAGTGATTAATTAAATAGTTTGTAAATATTATTAAACTAGATAACATGTATTATATATTTATGAAGTGCAATAATAACTCAGAAGTAAGGTTTATGATTATGACACACTAGGTCATGAGTTCGAGCCACACCGCAGGAAAGAAGAATTAGCAATGGCTGACCAAAACGGCGTCGTCTTGGTGTTAAATGGGCTGATATCAGCTGATCCAAAACGATGTCGTTTTGAGTTTGCAACAAAAAAAAAACGCCCCAATAATCACGTCCACGGGCGTTTTTCTCAGATTTCGCCCATGGGTGCGACCCGGGCGCACCCCAACTTGGTTTTTTAAAACACTGGTAAATACTCTTACAGAGCAGAGTTGGAACCGTGGAGTGGTTGAAACCTTATACAGATGACACAATCATTGAGATTGGGAAAAAAGGAGTTAAAAGTCTTTTGGCTGTCCCGATTAGGTAACTAATGTTTTTTCCATCATATTGATGTGTTGATGTTCAGCTACATGTATATAACTTAAGCGTTTAGGGTTATTGCATCCTTTCTCTGGCTACTGCAACTGCTGTTTGCTGTAAAATGTTGATGTTTGATCCACAGCTTCGTCAGTGAGCATATTGAAACTCTAGAAGAGATTGACGTTGAGTATAAAGAGTTGGCTCTGAAGTCTGGTATAGAAAAATGGGGGTGTGTTCCTGCACTAGGATGTGAACCCATGTTCATTTCAGACTTGGCAGATGCCGTGATTGAGAGTCTTCCATATGTTGGGGCTATGGCAGTCTCAAATCTTGAAGCTCGACAGGTACCCTAATTAACTTACACGTACATGTTGGAGCTGAAGTAAAATGGTAAAAATAATTATTTTTTTCTGTGTACAGCTAAATGTAACCTCTTGAGACACTGAGTGTGTCTATATCTCTCTTTTCTCTGTGTGTGTGTTTCTGAAACCAATTTATAGTGCTGGGATGGATGAATTGTAGAATTTAATGATTAGTAATTATCGCAACCTTATTTCTTAAAGTTAATAATCACAAGAAAAATAACAATAACTATTGAAAACTTTGATAAGGTGATGCTAAGAACATCTCAAGCATAACTCATTACTACTTTCTTGTCGTGTTGATAAATAACTCATGGTAGGACAGTTTCACTGCTATTTACTATATTGGTGGTGTACTGATATGATGCTGCCTTTTTAATCAGTGCCTTGTGTTGTCTGAACATTTAGGTTTCTGCAGTCTTTAGTTCCACTCGGCAGTGTAGAAGAGTTATTGGCAGCATATGATTCACAACATAGGGAGCTGCCACCACCCGTGACAATGTGGGAATGGGGTTGGACAAAAAGTGCTGAAACATGGAATGGAAGAGCAGCTATGTTGGCTGTTCTTGTTCTGTTGGTACTGGAAGTCACCACTGGAGAGGGGTTTCTGCATCAGTGGGGGATATTGCCCTTGTTCCGCTGAAAGAAGTCCCCATTTCCCCTCATCCCCCTTATATATATATATATATATATATATATATATACCCTGTTATTAAGGAAGCCTAGTGTAAGCTTTTATTCATAAAATAGCATTCGTAGTGCATTTCTATTAAAATTCTTATATGCATTACACTGAATACAGAGGCATTAATGTCCATGGTCACACTCGATTGGATTCGGGTAGCAGTCTACATACAAGCTGCGCATCATTTTGGGGATAAGAAAAGATGTATTACAGTGGTTTTTAAATATGTATATACAAGATGATCTTCGAGTGTATATCTAATAGATGGTTGTTTTGTAAAGTATTAATGCTCTTACTGACATTTTGGTTTTGTTGGTGTTCAAATCGAGTCTGCCGTTCATCTTGGCTGAGGAATTTGTTATAGGGAGTCGTTATTCTATTTTTGTAAGAATAAATCAAAACTTGGGCAACTGTTGAAATTCTATTATGTTTTAACATTCATTTTTGTCAAGCCGTAGCGTTTGGCTCAAGGTCAACAGCTCATAAGGAAAGTAGTGGTATGAGTTGATGGAAATATGGCAGATTAGATTATTGTTGTAAATAAATAAATAAAAAATCATTTTTGTTATGGTTTTATTAGTTCTAAACATTGTCAGTGCTTTTGTTTTCAGGTTTAATTACTAAATTATATCATCTTGTTTTAATAGTTTTAGTAAGACAATTGATTTTATAAATTCGATTTTATAGTGGTGATTAAATTTAAATTTTGTAAAAGTTATAACGTATCCAAACTCCAACAATTGATATTTTATATGATCACAAATTACAAATATTAGGATTATGTTCTAATTGGTGTGTTATGTTGCATGCAATTGTTTTTGCATGATCGATTTTTGTATGCTTGTTTTCGATATAGATTATCTTTGTGTTTTTTTTTTAAACAAATAACTCCTATCCAAACCCAAGTCTACGCTCAATACTTAAAAGACAGAAAAGTAGATAAATACCTAAAAAGATGCAAGATTAGGGAGGCCAGGGGTGACGGAGCTAGGCTTTTCATCTAGGGTTGAAGGTGATACAGATTTAGAAATGAACTCAATTGTAGTGACATTGAATCTGGGTCTTATGGTTTAGTGAATATGAAGGCTTGACAGATTTGAGATTGTGGAATTATCTTCCTTTTCATTATACTTCACACACACACACACACACACACACACACACACACACATATATATATATATATATATATATATATATATATATAGAGAGAGAGAGAGAGAGAGAGAGAGAGAGACTTTTAATTAGAGATTATAAGGAACATTACAATATAAGGAAACTTATAACTACAAATGCTAAGTTATTGGAGAATTCCTTCATTCATGCTTTGATGACGACTGAATGATTTATTCCAAATTTCTTGTGATTGCCTGATTCCATTCCATTATTATTACTGCTATTGATATTAGTTGTGCTGATAGGCCCCCGCAAGATGGATTCTCCACTGGAGATTCAATCTTGGACCTTAGGAAAATGAGCCGAGCTCGAGATAAAGGGTTTAATGAGCAGCCAATTGATCCTTAGTGCACACATGAGATACCTGTAGGAGACCTTTCACGATTCTGTCCTGGACAAAACAGAAATTAATAGAGATGTGTTTTATGCGGGAACGAAAACTAGGATTCACCATCAAATAGGAGGCGTCCACATTATCACAGAAATGGTGGAAGGTTTAGGAGGAGGAAAACCCATTTCATTTAACAGAGAGTGAACCCATGCAAGTTCAGCTACCGTAGTCCCAACAATGCGATATTCAGTTTCTCCTAAAGAGCGCAACTGAGTGTTGTTTATGAGTACTTCAAGAGATAGGATTCCCACTAAGAAAAAGAATAAATGCAGAGGTGGAGGTGGGATCATTGCTGGCCCAATCAGCATCCGAGTAGGCATGTAGAAAGGGAGTGACACTTTTTAAGCAAGAAGCCATGATAAATTGTTCCCTTTAAGATAGCAAAGGAGTCGCTTATCATAAGCCCAATGGGTCTGTGTAAGGCGATGCATGAATTGAGCAAGTTTATTGTCTGCAAAGGCAATGTCAGGCCATGTAATTGCTAAGTACTGAAGGGCACCAATCGTTTTTCTGTAGGTTGTGGCATCAGTTAGAGAGGAGCCATCAAGTAGCCGAAGTGAACTTGTGGTTACAAGAGGGGTCTGAACCTCTTTTGCACCTTATGTATGTGTTAGTTGGAGAAGGTATCGAATATACTGATAATAAGTAAACAATAACCTATGTGAAGTAGGAATTGTTTCAACCCCTAAGAAATGATTTTAAGTCCCCAAATCTTTGATAGAGAACCGATTTGCAACAGTCTTTATGATGTGAGAAATTAAGGTGGAGCTAGTCCCAGTTAAGTTAATCATCAACATTAACAAGGAAATAGATAAACTCACCTTCAGTGTTATAGGTAAGAAGAGAGGCACCAAAGAGAATTTGTGAACCCATTCTCAAGATAGAATGAGCTTAATCCTTGTACCAGGCACAAGGTGCTTGTTTGAGACCATATATGGATTTTTGGAGACTGCACTCATGTTGAGGATAGTTGATTTCAACAAACCCAGAGTGTTGATCCATACAAATATCTTCCACCAAATTACCTTAAAGAAAAGAATTATTGACATCAAGTTGACGGATAGACCAGTCATGGGAGAGAGCTAGAGTAAGTACAATCCAATTGTAGGTTTCACAACAGGACTAAACGTCTTCGTGTAATCAAGATTGGCGCATTGATAAAACCCCTTAGCAACTAGGCGAGCTTTGTATTGTCAATAGAGCCATTGGAACATTTTAACCCTGAAAATTCATTTATAGCCGACAACATTTTGATTAAGGGAAGCAGCTACAAGTTGCCATGTTTTATTGTGACAAGAGAAATGAATTCCTTAGCCATGGCAGCACGCCATTGGGGTCTTTTAGAGCCTGTGTTACATTGGGGGGTTCGAGAGAGGCTAGTAGATGGTGTTTGGAAGTAAGGTGAAGTTTTTTGGGCTTGGAGATTTTATTTTGAGAGCAGGTGATCATAAAGTAAGTGCGTGTGAGTGGGGGTTGTGTTTGAGTTGGGGAGTCAGGTGGGTTATAGGAGTCCGATTGTGGTGGTTGATCTTGGGAAGGAGAGGATAGGTTAGCCAAGGTAGGAGATGGATTCAAGGAACGCGAAGCATGGGCAGACTCATATACATGGCCTTGGGAAAACTAGCCTTCAACAATATTCAGTCCTATGAGCTCAGTAAGCATAGGCAATGGGTGATACGTGGTAGGTGGCACAACCACAAGCAGAGGCAATTGTGCTGCTATGGAGATAGAAGTACTTGACCATTGAGAGATGGTTAAGGATGTAACTTGAGGAAGAGAAAAAGGCATCAATGAAAATGGAAAACTGGACCCATCAAAGACAACATGACGCAAAATGAAAGCACGATTTGATTTAGGATCAAGACACTTGTATGAATTTTGTGAGGTTTTGTAACCAAAAAATATGCAAGGATAAGACTTGAGTTCTAGTTTGTTTTAAGAATAAGATTTGAGCCAGGGATAACATAAACACCCAAATGTTTTAAGTTTGAGATAGTTGGGGGGCTCACCAAAGGGATTCATAAAGACACTTTAGATTTAAAAGTGGAGTAGACAACGGTTAATGAGATAGATGACTATGGTGAAGGCATAAGACCAATAAGAGAGAGGAGCAAAGGCATGATGTAAAAGAGTAAGACTAGTTTCGGCAACTTGTGGATTGATGAGTCTTAAATATTGGATATTTTAGACCCTTAACTCATGTTTGTTATGCTCTTAGTTAGTAGTATTTCACTTTATTTTATGTCTTTTTTTGTGTTTTGTGTATTTTTACAGGTTTGTGGAGAAATTGAAGCATTTCAGGAGATGTGAAGCTTCAGGAGACATTGCGATCGATCACACAAGATATGCGATCGAGCGCACATGCCTACGAACGAGCGCATGGTCAACATCCCACATCGAAATATTTGAAGTTCAGTGCATCTGCGATCGATCGTAGCAGACATGCGATCGAGCGCACATGCGATCATGCGCACAAGACATGCGATCGATCGTAGTACGATTGATCACACCACACTGTTATCGAGCGCACTTGGGCCAGTATCCCACATCAAATCTGAAACCTACAGTGCTCCGAGACTTCCCCTATATAAACACCATCTGGCCTCATCATTCAGTGTACAATTCCTGAGCCACTTTGGTGTTTACCGGTGGACGTTCGCTAGCATTCTGGTGGATCCTGAAGGCTTTGCTACCACGAGGGGAAGCGCCGCCCGTCAGCGAGTGGAATTTCTCCCATGTAAAGTTGTTTATTTATTTATTTTTATTCAGTTGTTGTAGTTTAATGTTTAGTACTTTTATTATGAATTATAGTTTCATAGTTATGAGTGGCTAGACTCTTCAGTTAAGTTTGAAGATGAAGCCCCGCCGTTGTTTGGCGTAGTAGTTCAGATTTGCTTGTACAAATCTGACAATTTTTAGTATAAATGTTCTGTCAATTATTTAAGTTAATCTTATAATTGATTGAGTTTAAATTGTTTGTTGGATATTCCTTGGGTTTCATCTAATGGATACATTGCTTTTCGATTAAATTGAATTTCCTTTGTGATTTGTTAAGAGTGGATACATTAGACACTTTTGGTTTAATTGGGATATTCTTTGTTTTTTGTCTTATAGTTGGATTCATGGAATGTTTTGATAGGCTATATTTTTAGAACATATATGCTTAACTTCGGTGGGGTGGATTCGGAAACCTTAGTGTTTTAATTATTAATTTTTAAATTAACTTAGTTTAGTTTATATTTCTTTTGCAATATCATTCATAATTCGGAACTAGGTTAAGATAAAGTTAGTTTAGATTAAAAATATATTTTCACAACGCAATTCCCTGTGGATTCGACCTCGCACTTGCATAACACTATATTGCAAACGACTTGTGCGCTTCCGAGTAAATTAAAACTCACAACAAGTTTTTGGGGCCGTTGCCGGGGAATTGTTTGGTTTGTGAAAATTTTTGGTCTAAATTGATTTTATTTTTCTACTAGTTAGTTATCCAAATAATAATAATAATAATAATAAAATAAAAAAATGTGGATGAATCCAGCGCCAGTTTCACAGTCTTTAGAGGACGCCCTCAAGGATTTCATTAAAATGACCGGCCTGTCCCTCAATGCTGCCAAAACATTCAATGTTGATAGCTGTTCCATCTGTGCTAGTCCTCTGCATTTAGCACAGAATTGTCCATCAATGCCGGCTTTTGCCGAGTATCCCATGGAACAAATGAATGCTTTCAATGAGTGTTGTTGGCAATCAAATGGATCTTAATCTGAAACATACAATCTAGGGTGGTGGGACCACTCTAATGTTTCATAGATGCAGAACCAACTGAGGAATCAGGGAGGAGACCCTTATCATGCTCACAATCAATACTCTCCCGAATTTCCTCCACCAATTCCAAGTTATGGTCACTCAGCTTATCCAGCACCATCACCCGCTTACCAAGCTCCCATTCAAGCGCCAGTGTCGGTTTCACAATCATTGGAGGACGCTCTCAATGATTTCATGAAAACGACTAGCCAATCTATGAGTGAAGTGATGAGTGCAACAATAGAAAACACTCAAGCGATTGCCACACTAGAGAGTCAAATTGATCAAATCGCAAGTTACGTGGGTGAAGGAGAGGAAAGAACGTTCCCCAGTCAAACTGATCCTAACCCAAAGGAACAGTTTGTGGTGGGAAATTTATTAACTCCTATGCATTGGCAGGAACAAGTGCAATCAATCGTCCCATTGAGGTCTGGGAGACAAGTGCACAATCAAGTGGAAGAGAACCCTGCTATGCACCAAGGGCAAGAAAGTGGAAACAATGAGAAGAGAGATGCTGAGCCATCTACAGCCACACCTATTATTAATGATCTCTCTAGGTCGTTTTTACCTAAAGCACCTTACCCTGAGAGACTACAAGTGCCCAAGAAAGAAGAGAAGTCTGAGGACATTTTGGAGGCCTGCTTTGCTCAATTTGAAGACGATTTGGATTTAGATAAGTTGTTTGAGCAAGCAAATGTTACTTTGGAGTCAGCTCCTCAAAAGATCAGTGAGACGGAGGAAACCACAACACCTGAACCCCCCAAGAAGGAACTTAAGCCTTTATCGGACAATCTTAAGTATAAGTTCCTAGGTCCAGCAGATTCTTTGCCTATAATGATAGCTTTAGATTTGGGTGATGCTCCAGAGGAGAAATTATTGGACATTTTAAGCGAGCATAAGGAAGCTATAGGCTGGACTATTGAGGATGTCAAGGGAATCAACCCCTCGTTGGTAATACACACGATACAGTTGGAGGAGAATACCAAGCCATCGAGGGAGCCACAAAGAAGGCTCAACCCTGCTATGCAAGAGGTTGTGAGGGCAGAAGATATTAAGCTGCTAGAGCCAGGGATCATTTATCCCATCTCTGATCGCAAGTGGGTGAGCCTGATCAAAATCGTGCCCAAACGTGCTGAATTGACAGTAGTAAATAAAGACGAGGAGTTGGTTCCAACTCGAGTACAGTCAAGATGGAGAAAGTGTCTAGACTACCGTAAATTGAATGCTGCCACTAGGCCTGATCATTTTCTATTTCCATTTATTGATCAGATGGTGGAGCGCTTAGTTGGGTCTGTTTACTAATGTTGGGTCTGGCTAAAGACGTTAAACTTAGCGCTCATGGGAGGCACCCCACAGCTTATCTTTTTTGTTTATTTATTATTTCGCATTTTTATTATTAATGTTTGTTTCCAATGTTTTTTTTGTTTTCCAGTTTTTTATTTTTCAGGGACAAAGCGTACTTCAGTCCAAGTTTGGGGGTATACTATGAGCCATATCTGTCCAGCTAGTTCTCCATATCTCAGGTCAGCTCTTTCCATATTAGTCACACATTGAGGTCAATGTGTAATTTAAGTTTGGGGGTATGAGAGACACATCACACACTTTGTCCTAATTTGTTGTCTTTTCGTCGTAGAGATAAATGCATGCTCATGTTATCGTGAAATTTTGGTTGATCTTAACATTTTCTGTGATGTGATGTCATTGGTGAGCTTAACATTTTGAACGCATGATCTGGTGATAAATTTTTAAAATTTAGTTACTTACCTTAGGCATTTGAGAATTCAAATGTTTGACAAATGTAACACGAGCACATTAGCACAATTATGTGAGGAACGACATGTGATTTTAATGTGTATTTTTCCTTATCTTAACTGAAACTGGATGACTTATTGGATGAATACTTGAAAAAAAAAAATTACTACAACTTTCCGCTGAGTAACTGGACCTCTTGCCTCAGTAAGCAGTGAGTGTTCACGTCAAAAGGTGGAATTTTGCTTGGTAGTATTAAGGCCGGTTTATTTTCGTAGCCTTTTTGACTCGAGCTAGTAAGTCCTTAGGGGTGTCTGTACACCTAATGCCCTAAAACCATATGGTTTGGGAGTCATTGACTCAACACTCGCTATATGGGCCAATTAGAAAGCTTAAGGGAACTAAACATAGCCGTGCCTTATTATAAAAAAAATAAAAACTATGCATTTTTTCGTTCATTTTGATGGGAAATTCGGTGAATCTTGAGACATGGAGACCTTACACATTGGAGTTATTTTGGAAGCTTCACTTTTATATGCTAATTCACTTTACACAATGTCAGACTTGTGATGCCTTGACCTACCTTTTGTAAGTAATTAGATTTTAATATTTCTATTCATTGCGAAGATGGGTTTATCTTTTTAAGCTTGCTCATGAATGAATATCATGTTGATGTGTGCTCCTTAAATTTTTGGATACCATGAGTGATGAACTTATCTTTATGTTACTTGTTTCTCATTGAGTCTTTTATTTTGTTTTGCTAAGGGACTAGAAAAATATAAGTTTGAGGGTATTTGATGAGTCTTAAATATTGCATATTTTAGACCCTTAACTCATGTTTGTTATGCTCTTAGTTAGTAGTATTTCACTTTATTTTATGTCTTTTTTGTGTTTTGTGTATTTTTACAGGTTTGTGGAGAAATTGAAGCATTTCAAGAGATGTGAAGCTTCAGGAGACATTGCGATCGATCACACAAGATATGCGATCGAGCGCACCTGCCTACGAACGAGCGCATGATCAATATCCCACATCGAAATATTTGAAGTTCAGTGCATCTACGATCGATCATAGCAGACATGCGATCGAGCACACATGTGATCGTGTGCACAAGACATGCAATCGATCGCACCACACTGCGATCGAGCGCACTCGGGCCAGTATCCCACATCGAATCTAAAACCTACAGTGCTCCGAGACTCCCCCTATATAAATACCATCTGGCCTCATCATTCAGTGTACAATTCCTGAGCCACTTTGGTGTTTACTGGTGGACGTCTGCTAGCATTCTGGTGGATCCCGAAGGCTTTGCTACCACGAGGGGAAGCGCCGCCCGTCAGCAAGTGGAATTTCTCCCATGTAAAGTTGTTTATTTATTTATTTTTATTCAGTTGTTGTAGTTTAATGTTTAACACTTTTATTATGAATTATAGTTTCATAGTTATGTGTGGCTAGACTCTTCAGCTAAGGTTGAAGATGAAGCCTCGCCGTTGTTTGGCGTAGTAGTTCAGATTTGCTTGTACAAATCTGACAATTTTTAGTATAAATGTTCTGTCAATTATTTGAGTTAATCTTATAATTGATTGAGTTTAAATTGTCTGTTGGATATTCCTTGTGTTTCATCTGATGGATACATTGAATGCTTTTTGATTAAATTGGATTTCCTTTGTGATTTGTTAAGAGTGGATACATTGGACACTTTTGGTTTAATTGGGATATTGTTTGTTTTTTGTCTTATAGTTGGATTCATGGAATGTTTTGATAGGCTATATTTTTAGAACATATATGCTTAACTTCGGTGGGGTGTATTCGGAAACCTTAGTGTTTTAATTATTAGTTTTTAAATCAACTTAGTTTAGTTTATATTTCTTTTGCAATATCATTCACAATTCGGAACTAGGTTAAGATAAAGTTAGTTTAGATTAAAAATATATTTTCACAACGCAATTCCCTGTGGATTCGACCTCGCACTTGCACAACACTATATTGCAAACGACTTGTGCACTTCTGAGTAAATTAAAACTCACAACATGGATGATGACATTCAAAAGAACCATTGTACTTAGGCATATGGGGAAGTTTAGATAAGTGGCTAATGCCAAGTGAAGAGAGAAATGGTTTGAGTTTTAGAAACTCTTATTAATTATAGGAGCACATGGTTTTGATGCGAGTGTAAAATAATTTTCCACAAGTAATTTGTAGTTAAGAAACACATAATATACATCAGATTTTTTTTAGGACAAAGCCAACGGTACTTTGTAAAATGATCAACAAAGATAACATAATAACGAAAACCCATTGACAGATAATATTGGGGCAAACCACAAAGATCAGTGAATAGAAGTTCTAAGGGTTTACTACTCTTGAGGGATGAGACACCAAAGGGAAGACAATGACTTTTATTGCATAGATAAGAGTTACAGAGAGATGATGAACAAGAATAAGTTAATGACACAGGTAGAGCTGTAGACTTCAGAACCTGTTGAGTAACTTTGGGAGATGGATGCCCTAATCGGTTATGCCACTCATCCATAGAGACATGCTCACCAAAAAACACTACAAGACCCTTTTTGAAGATTTGCACATCTGAAGGAAGCATATAGACTCCTTCCTTATTCAGGTCGCGCATAAGTGTCGCCCCTGTGCATCGGTCCTTGACAAAAAATAACAAGGGTGGAACTCAGTTAGTACATTATTGGTTTTACAAAAATTGGAAACTAATGCCGAATTAGATTTCATGAGAGGTGCACAAAAAACATCATTGAATTTAAATTTTATGAGGAAGAAGTAAGTTGAGTGAAGCCAACATCAGTGATAAGTTGAGTGAAGCCAAAATCACTACATCAGTGATGCGCAAACCAAATCCATTACCAATTACTATCTCATCTAGACTCATATTTTGATCAGTGCATGACCAGAAGTGACATGGTGCGAGGCGGCTGAATCCATAAGCCATGACCTGATTTATAAAACCAAGTTTACAGATTTGATCCAATGAAAAACGTACGATAGCCCACAGTTGTTAATTGGTGATTCTACTACATATCTTAATATTGTTAATGTGGGTCAACAGCTAGTATAGGTCTTAGTCCAATATGACTCGTAAATGAAAAGGCCTATTTGGACTCTCAGTAACTAGGGTTACTGAGCTGAATAGGTCTCCTCAGCTCGCAGTACATCTGAGTATTCAATCTTTCTATCCATCATGTCCACTAAAGAGATCCTTCTAGAACGACTTAGAGCCCCTAGTATATCTCTATTTGACTTTCTTTGAGCATGATGAGCATTAAATTTGGTTATATTTTTTTTTTTGTTGTGGAGGAAACAAAAAAAGATTCTATCAATTTTATAATAAGTTTTAAGGTTTAGCCTTTCTAGTAACTGGGGTGTAAAGGGGCAAACTATGTTAGATATGATTTATTCAAAGGGTTTTAAATTGTTTTTAACCTCAAATTCGTCTACTTCATCGCCCTCAATCAGAAGAAAATTTTTGCCTCTATTACTAGCAGGCTTCCTGCGCTCAGGTGATTTATGCCCATGTTCACCACATCTGAAACATTTAACATTCAGGTTAGGGTTACCTTGAGGTGGTTGCTGGACAGGATGGGATTCTTGAGGGTGAACTGGTCGATCGTTTTGATCGATTCTATTCAACGGTCTCCTGTTCTGCTGTTTCTCCACCGCAAGTGCACGCTGATAGGCTTCTGAAACTGTCCACAGCGAGTGAAGGCTGAGGACATCCTGTAAGGGCTGTCATAATCCCCCCAAATACTGAGCCACCATTTGCTCCTCTGTCTCAGATAAATCATTCCGGGCAATCAGCTGGTAGAAATCCTCCGTGTAATCATCGACCGATCTCGTGCCCTGCCTCAACGAATGAAGACGCTGAAACAAGGTCTGAGTGTATCTGAAAGGAAGGAAGTGACCCTTCATCTTCTTATTCATCTCTCCCAATCTGTAATCTTAGCTTTGCCCTGCCGATCACGCGAACACCTCAACTGCTCCCACCAGTTTCAATTTGATGACGACCAGTTTCACCTTCACACGATTTGGGACTTCTTTGTATTCGAAAATACGCTCCACTTCAGTCAACCAATCAAATAATCCCTCGGCCTATAACGTACCAAAAAAATCGGGCAGATCCACTCTGAATCCGAGGTCTCCATAACGCTCTTCCCGACCACGGTGCTCCCAGACTCGAGCAGGGTTGTGACGTGGGTTTTCTGAACTGGAATTAGAATCAGAATCATGATCTTCATTCTCACGATCTCCGAAATTTTGTGCCACTAGACGCTAGGTTAACTCGGCAAATTGCCTCTGTAAATCCTCAATCATCGCATCCTGAACGTTACAATCATGGCGTGGGACTTCCTCGATCGGAACCTACCCACAACGACCACGACCACGACCACCAGCCATGGAACTGATGAAATTTTGCCCTAGGAAAACGCTGAAAGCTCTGATGCCAACTGACGCCAGGTAGAATAGCGATTATTCTGTAGGCTAGTCGAACAGATCGTTCACAGGGAGTAACACAAGAAAGAACCCTAAAAACAATGCAGAGAACAACTCTGATGTTTATTTAAAATTATGCAAATTCAATAATAATGTTTATGAAACCCTAAGACCTTATTTATAAGGTCGAAACATAACAGGAAAATAAATTACAGAATAGGAAAACTAAATTAAGGCTGAAATTAAAATAGCTAAAATAAGAAATTTCCTAAAAAGTGTAATCTGCCAATTTAAGGGCTTAAACGTCGTTTTTTGGCTTAAAAACGACGACATTGAAAACATTAGTTTGGTTTGTTGGGCCGTTTCCAATCAGACTAGGGTCTTCCGGGCCTGATCTGAGCCCGTGGCCCGTTTTAGGTAGTCTGCCTACCAATTCTGCGCTGATCTGCCAACTCTGCATCATCTGACTTGGATCCTCCTGCATCATAACTCTTGACGGAAGTTTGCCTTTTGTGCTTCATCTTAACATGAAATGTGTGCAAATTATGTGAAGAAAACGGTTTGACTTTTTGAGTAGCAGCATGCTTGAATGTTCTGTAGAAAGAACTGTAGTGCCAATCTGATTTTTTACTTTTTAAACGCTATTTGTACTTCGGGGAGCTTGGGTGTTACAAACAGAAATTATGTTATTAAATGTCACTAAGTCTGTGACTTGTCATTCCAAAAAAAAAAAAAGAGTTTATCTTCCATAGTCTATTCAATTCTTCGTGGTTTTCGCCTATGGTTTGCATTTTAAAGCAGCATAGGTGTCAACAACTTTCGATTTTCATCAGTGCATTTGATTCCACTCTTTTGGTAACTAAAATATTTTCAAGAGCTTCCAACTTCTAATTCATTTTATATAAAGTTCGTAGTAAGAAGCATTGTAGTCAAAAAGGAATGGTGAATTTGTAAATTCATAATTTTTTTCATGCTTATCGGCTTCTCGCTGAGAAATCAATTCGTCTCTATATTCTCCAAGATAATCATTTATGTTTACAAAATTCTTTAAAACTGCTCTCATCTAGAGAGTGACATACTATTTCTACCGACAAAATTGGCTTCAAGGTGCCCACTAGGGATGAGCTTAGTGATTACATAAAAATTTTGCAAATGATGATCTTCAATGGGACATCAATTCTGCGGAAGTCATTCTCAAGGTGTCGAATTATTGGTAAATTGGACAATATATGAAAATTAGGTTGTCTACAAACTTTTTCTTCTGATGAAATAGAGATGGTAGTTATTTGGATGAGCCTTTTCTAGTAAGATATTTGCGTGCACAATTAAGATTCTCAATTTTTTTGAACAACAAATGGATCTTTATTGGTGGTTTAAAGTTTAATTTTTTTTTGGGTAGCGAACAGAAATGATGTATAGAGATACAAGACAGTTCTGAATTGTGCCAAAGTAGAGGAAGTTAATGGTAGAATTTTTTTAATTTTCATATGTGGAAAAAGATATATCCTGTATGCACAACAAAAATATGAGTTAGCTGGTTTTCTCCTAAAAGTTATATTGGCCATAGCGAACAAGATTTTGATATGCAAGGAACTTCCTTTGCGAAAAAGAAAAAGTACTGGATAAAGGAGATTTCAACGCACGCACAGTATTGTTAGTTTAAAACGTGAATTTCAAAAAAGACACTTGCTAAAAAATGAGCTCGGTTGGTGGTATCATAGCTCCCTCCAACTTAAACGAGCAATTATTAAGGGTGTGGGAAACACTGAGTGATTGTAGGATATAAATGATAGACATTATGTAACAAATTTCTCATAAACCTTACGAATTTGTGAACAATTAAAAAAGCTGGTAAGCTTTTCTAATTTAATATCAAGGCGCAAAGCTTTATCTTGCATTTGTTGTCTACAAATAAATCATTTAGGTTAACTATTAATATAGCATATGTCCTAAGAGATGATCTATTATTTTTATACAGATTTTATGGATAAAATAATGTACTATATATAGAGGTACATTCACTTTTAGTTTAATAGCAATGATGTTAATTAATTCTTTATTAAACTTCTATGTTCTTTGCAGTAACCAACTAAGCATGCAAATTGTAAATTTAATGAAACCCATGTTACTGTCGACTTTATTGAGAAGGTTCAAGGTAACCTCAGCGAAGGTTGAACATTAAAAAAAATAACTGGACTGCAACTAAAATAAGGCAGTACTAAAGGCTCAAAGGAAAATACACGAACTGTATACATTCCCTCGTGCTAAATAACATGAAAATTTTCATGCCATCTAGAAGTCCTTCATCATTGAGCATAGGGATGGCATAATAATTCGTCTTCGATGAAGCTTCAGAATTCTTCGACCCATCGGGGATAGTTACGATGGGATTTTATACTCATGGGGACGGGGACGAAGATTTTTAAAAACGTTTGTTCTGAACAGGACCGGAGACAATGCTCGAAACTCATTTCACATTCCGTCGCTTTAAAGCGTCGGTATTTGTCCAGCTGCATATTCCGGCGCTTTCAAGCACCGATAATTTCCACTATATATTATATTGCGCCAGAATTTTTTCCCCCAAATTTTTCCTTCTGCCCGCGCCCGCGCCATTCTCCCAAAAATCTTCCAAAATTCTTCCAGAAACCGATCTCTCTCCCCAAAAATTTTTCCTCTACTCTCTCTCGGTTTCACTCTCTCGCTTCCCTCTCTCTCTCTTAGAAATTTTAGTTATATTTTTCTCATTGTTGGCGTGAAGGAAGACTCCAGCATCAGCCACCACTGTTTCCTCCTCAATTTTTTGGTAAACTCTTTTGTACCTCTCTTAACTCCCTATTTATACACATGTAAATGTATTTCTTTTATTGGATTTCTAAGTTTTGTAAATGGGTCTTTGAGATAAACTCCTCTTCATTGGTTTTCAGTGAAAAATATTGACGTTTCTTGCATTGTTATGTTCCTGAATGTTTCATGCAGATGTCGTTTATGTATTCACTGGGATATGAATCCAAAAAATAACTTATTGTAATTGTGAGATTTTCGGTCATTGTTATGTTTTTATGATTTCTGCTTCTGCCATCTTGCTTCAAGGTTACTGCTGTTTTGCTTGAAAACATTTAATTTTATGTTTTTGTTTTTCCAAGTTTGCTGTTTACTGAATATGCAAAAATAGGGGCAGATTTGTACCTCTAAAGTGTTTTTGTTTTTCCAAGTTTGTTGTTTCCAGTATATATCCATTTCATTGGTTTGACTTACTTAGACGTGATCCAATAATTTGCAGTTATTTCTGTTCCAAAATACCAGAAATAAAAGGTTTGCATAATCTAATTTCATTAAAATCAATCTGACAAGAAAACACAGTATGCTGTTATCAATCAAAATATGTATGAACTAATAAACTCATCTACAAAATCTATGCTAGTTATTAAAGAGCTAAAACTAATATATCAGCAACAGAAGTAGTTGAATTCAGCAGTAGATTATATTAGGAGAAGCAAACAAGAATTAAATTGGAGGTATAAACTAATCTGAAAGAGGGAGGGGATTACAAACGAAATCATAAAAAGTACCCACTGCTCACATGTAAAAACAAAAAAGAACTGGACTTTTTCCCACTTTTATATAACAACTCAAGAAGATATGAGAGCTCAAAACATTTACAACCTAAAAAAGGAATCCACGATCAGAAAGATCACAGACTTGCAGCAAAAGAGCACATACAAATAAACGCAAAGCAAATGGATATATTGAAAAATTAAACAAAACCCGTTTCCATTGATCAACTATAGTTATCAACAAAGGAGGCCAACAATATTAGGTAACTGCTTTGGAGAGAGATACAATCCAAAAACTGGAACAACAATGCATGTTAAAACAAACAGTGATACTAGATTCACCATGAAGTTCAATTAATATACACATGTTGTTTGTGTGTGCGTATATATATATATATATGTGTGTGTGTGTGTGTGTGTGTGTGTGTGTGTGTGTATTTCAACAACTAGGTAACTGCATTGGAGAGAGATATCCATTATGAGATGATCATCACTAATAAATCAACTAATTTGTATAAGGACAAAACATGAGTATAAGAATTTTGAACTGACCTCTGCTCGAAGATGATTGTAAAAATCCTCCTTAGAGTAAAACTTCTGCTTCGTTTTCAAATTAATGTAGAAATATAAAAACCACAGGTACGATGTCATTGAAATAAAGCTCCTATTTTTTCACAAACTTTTCTAGCTTCATAAATTTTTTTCAAATTTGAATTCTTTTTATTGAAATAGTAGCATATATAGGTTGGCACTACTAGTACCGTAAGTAAGAAATTATGTCATAGAAAATCAACTGACATCAAACATTGTAGGTATTCCAGAAAGAGAATAAATACTAACAAATAACTGCAAAATAGCTGATTATGCAAACCTTTTACTTAGACGTGATCCAAGTTTGCTGTTTCCAGTATATATATATCCATTTCATTTGTTTTGTTTTCAATTTTGTTTGGCATTTTAATATTGTAAAATGCATTTACAAATCGTCAAAATTTACTTGTATATGAGTTGTGGTGTCAGACTGTCATCAAAGATCAAATCTCATTTATTGTGTAATCAATTATTTTTTAAAAGTAAATTGCAAAGCCCAGGAATTATGGCCCACATGAATTTTTTTTAAAACTTATTATTTATTGAAAAGTTATCAACTAAACTAGTTACAGTTGGGCTCTTTTAAATATGAGTGCACACATGTATGATAGATTATATTTTTCTTTGTTGTTATCAATTTCAGTTCATCCACTTACCAATCAAATCCAAGTTTGTGATTATGCATTGTTTTGCCAAAAATATTACAATACTGACTTGATTAACATTGTTTTAGGAAAGTCTATTAGCGTCATCTAAAAATGGATAAAAGTTTGATAGATAAATCGAGGTCGAGTAAAGCCTATATGAATGGTGTTGCAAACTTCATTAGATTTGCGTGTCAAAAAGCTTGTACTCGTGGTAGTATTGTTTGTCCATGTAGGAGATGTGATAATTGTTATTCATTCGAACCAGAAATTGTTCAGGAGCATCTATTGTATAATGGGTTTAGTCCCGGTTACACCGAGTGGGTTTTTCATGGGGAAAAAGTCTCTCGTATAGACCACACTCACACTAGTTCACAACCCACTAGTGTTCCAGGTGGCTTCATGGGACGAGATGACGTGTTGGGTTTGCTCTGAGGTGCCTTCCAAGTTACTTGTGAAAACTCAATCAATGAACCGTTACGTTTAAGAATCGAAGTGGGATCTTCAAATGAGCATGGTGATGAGCAACAGGCTCATTGTGGGGTTGAGTTCAATAATTGTGGTAATCCTTCAGACGTCGAACATCCAGTTCATTATGCTATTGATGAGACGACGCAGTATCGCAACTTGATGAAAGATTACGATACTGAACTTTATCCAGGTTGTCAGAATTTCACAAAGTTAAGTTTCATGTTATATTTACTACACCTCAAATGTTTGAATGGGTGGTCTGGCAAATCTCTGACTATGTTGCTTGAGTTTATCAACATGGCATTTTCGATGTGTGCACCATTGCCATCAAATTATTATGAAGCCATAAAGATTATCAAAGGATTGGGTCTTGGGTATGAGAAGATTCATATTTGTCGTAACGACTGCACACTGTATTGGGGTGAGCATTTGAATGATGAATTTTGTCATGCGTGTGGCGTGGCACCGTGGGTCAAAAACACAGTTGATGATGAGGATCCGTTGAATGAGATGGATGGTCAATCGAAAAAGAAAAAGGCAGCTAAGGTATTGCGTTATTTTCTGCTAATACCAAGATGAAGAGGATATATATATCATCTAAAACGGCTTCGTTGATGAGATAGCATGACAAAGATCGGACAAAGGATGAGATTTTAAGACACCCTGCGGATGGATTAGCCTGGAAAAAATTGGATAGATTGTATCCCGATTTTGCAGCTGATCCTCGGAGTGTTAGGCTTGGCTTAGCTAGTGACGGGTTTAATCCCTTTCGAACAATGAGTTCAACCTATAGCACATGGCCCGTTCTTTTGGTCCCATACAACTTGCCACCGTGGCTTTGCATGAAGCAAACATCCTTCATCCTTTCAATGGTGATTCCTGGTGAGAGAAGCCCCGGTAATGATATTGATATCTTTTTGCAGCCTCTAATTGAAGAGTTGAAACAATTATGGGATGGTGTTGATGCGTTTGATGCATCCACCAATCAAAGCTTTAAGCTTCGCGCTTCTCTTCTTTGGACCATTAATGATTTTCCAGCCTATGTAAATTTATCTGGTTAGAGCACCAAGGGGCGGGTTGCTTGTCCATGTTGTGGGGAATCTACACATTCTGTATGGTTAAAGCATGGGGGAAAGTTTTGCTATATGGGTCATCGTCGATGGTTAGCAGAAAACTATGAGTTTCATTTTCAAAAGGATCAGTTTGATGGCACCATAGAGTTGGGATCTGGTCTTATTCCACCGTCTGGGCACGATGTTTTAAGACAACTAGAGGGTGAAAACTATAGCTATGGTAAAACCTCGAAGCTTTCTAAGAAGAGGGCAAGAAAAGATGTTGGTGTCTCTACGGGGCAAGTGCTAGTGGATGAAGGTGATAACCTTTTTGAGGGTGTGGACGAATTTCTTGAAAATGTTGATAATGAGGGTATTCCCATGGATGAGGGACTTATAGATACGGTGTGGAAAAAAAGAAGCATTTTTTTTGAGTTACCATATTGAAAAGACAATCTATTACGTCATAATTTAGATGTGATGCATATAGAGAAGAAAGTATGTGATAATTTGATTGGAACAATATTGAATATAGATTGTAAGACTAAAGATAATAAGAAGGCACGCCGCGATCTCGAGGAAATTGGTATTAGGAAAGACCTCCATTTAGTTGTTCTTCCTAATGGAAAAGATCACTCGCCTCCAGCATGCTACACTATGTCCACAAAGGAGAAGCAGAATTTCTTGACAGTTTTGGCAAATCTTAAAGTTCCTGATGGGTATGCATCAAACATCTCAAGATATGTTAACCTAAAGGATCGTAAGCTGTTAAACTTAAAGATTCATGACGGTCACATATTGATGCAAGAAATCCTTCCAATTGCCTTAAGAGCATCTTTGCCTAGACATGTTCTAGTAGTTGTGTCTGAGTTATCATCATTTTTCAAAGCTTTATGCTCTAAAGCCCTTGATCCTCATGAGCTTGACTTATTGGAGTCGCGTGTTGCTTTGATACTCTGCCATTTGGAGAAAATATTCCCCCTGGGTTTCTTTACCATTATGTTTCATATAATTGTTCACTTAGCCTCCGAGGCTAGACTTGGGGGTCCCGTACACTACAGGTGGATGTATCCTGTTGAGAGGTTAGATGTTCAAAGCTATTTTGTGCACTTTGTTTTTTTTGTTATATATTGGATACTTAATTGATCTTTAAATTTTTGGCTTCGCAAGGTATTTAGTGCGCTTGAAATCTTATGTACGTAATAGAAGTCGACCTGAGGGGTCAATTGCTGAAGGGTACAATGGGAAAGAGTGTCTAACATATTGCTCCCAATACTTCGAAGGTGTAGAGACAAGATTCAACCGTCCCCAAAGGAACAATGATATTGTAAATTTTCCGGATGAATAAATGTTTTCCTTTGGTGGACGGATAATGGGAAAGATTGTGAGTGTTGAGCTCGATGACATGTCATTGGCTCAAGCACATCGTTATGTTTTGCTCCATAATGATAAATTTTCTGACCTTCGTAGGTTAGTATCAATAAAGGAACTTAATATTATCTCATGTGTTTAAATTGAGTTTTTATTACTTGTTGTTAGCACTGTAATGGCTAACAGTTACATAAAAACATCAATTATTGCAGCTCATTTTTGGCTACTCAAAGGCTAACCAACCGTTCCAATCGACCGATACAAAGTCTCGAACAAAAGTGGTTGGTTGAGAAATTTTCCTCATGGCTTATGAGATAGGTTAGGCATAATTACAAGAGTCTTCGATTTCTATAAGTGTTATAAATAAAACATTGAATGTTGTTGTCTCATATTAATTGTTGGAAAATGTTTAGGTGCCATGGATGGTAGATAACAATTATTCAGATGAACTAATTGCCTTTGCTCGAGGTCTGAATAATGTTATTAGGAGATTTAATGGATTCAACATCAACGGCTTTAAATTCCACACAAAGGAACGTGAGAGGTGTAGACGATCTCAAAATTCGGGAGTGATGGTTGAAGCGGATGATAAAATGTATTATGGTGTGCTCAACAATATCATCGAGCTGGATTACTATGGGATATTTAAGATTGTGTTGTTCCGTTATGATTGGGTGGATATTAATTCACCCAGGGGTTTAAAGAAAGATGCAAGTGGTTGCATTCTTGTGAACTTGAATAGGTTTATACACACTGGTCAGTTATTGAAGGATGACCTGTTCGTACTTTCATCTCAAACAAAGCAAGTGTTTTATGTGCAAGACCCAACAATGAAGGAATGGTATCATGTTGTGATCACGAAGCCAAGGGACCTATATGAAATGGGAGAAAAAAGGCAGGACGAAGATGATGACACTTACAATCAGTGCATGCCTTCTAATGTAGTGGTAGACGATCAATTAGATTGTATCTCAACTTGGGCTAGGATGGACATTGACGAAGATACCAACTAATCTTATGTGCATTTTCTTGTAATTATATTTGGATGTGTATTTATGTGATGGACATATGTGTCAACGAGTTTTGTAAGGTTTTATTGTAATCTATGGGGTAACCATTGCTTTGTTTCACACTTAACAAGAGTCCTGGACTTTTTTTCGTACAATTTGTGGAATGCTACTTTAGACTGTCATTAATTTTTGTTTTGGTTGTATCATTGATTATTGTTTGTTCTTTAAATCCAATTTGAATCATTTATTTGTTCATAACTTCTCAGGTACTTAGAAGTTATTGATTGCTGCATTTGCTGTGAGTCCTTGACCATTCCTATCTTTCAGGTGTGGTTATTCTAATTCTGGTTAACTTTTAATGTATTTTTGATAGTGTGAGATATAATCATTTTAATGTTTTTATCTTTACAGATTGCAAGATGTATAGGTCAAAAAATATCCCTCCATCGGTTAGAGATAACATGTCAAACCAGTATGCAGCTGAGTCTTCACACAATCAAGAAGATATTCACCATGAGCATGACTATCACTTTGACGATGATCATGACATGCAAACTGATTCTGAGACCGATCCAATAACATCGGGAAGTGATCACAATGATAGTGAACAATACGAGATAATTGGTAATTTCTGTATTAGAATACATTCTATATATAACTAGTTCGATACCACATTGTTATACTAATTATATAATTCATGTTTTCAATGTATAGATTCTAAAGGGAAGGTGAGGAAGCAGACACGTGTCTTGAGAACCTCACAAGTGTGGTCCCTTGAACGTGGGGAAAAAATTGTGGTCCACTTCAATGCATGTCATCAACCTATTAAGAAAGGTGGCCAAATGTTAAGTAGCTGGTTGGGCAAGGTAGCGAGGAGAGGGAACCTTTGTCTGCTTAATTATACGGATTGGAAGAAGGTCCCTTCTAGCTATAAGAAGGACCTTGTTATATTGATTCGGGTAAGTAACAACTTAATAACCATTGATTGCCTCCAATCTTTCTTTTTGTTTTTGTTTATTCGTGGTGTTGTACATGCATAATCTCTAACACCAATAATGCTTATTTGACATCGATTTCCTTTCTGTGCAGTAAAGGAAGTTCCATTACCCTACGATTGAGGCGATAGACAACATTTTGTTGAGGATGATAGGGAAAAAACGGAGGGACTACTGATATGTACTGAAAAGGGACTACGTGAGGAACAAAACGAAACAACAAGTTTTGAGCAATGATGTTCCAAAAGGCGTAGATCAAGACCAGTGGAAGCAACTGGTGAACTATTAGTTTTTTGACCAGAGTGAGGTTGTTTTAAGACAATAATGTTCATTTGGATTCTCATTGTTTCTATTTTTCTATTAATGACTAATTATTCAATTGGTTTATTATTGGTGTAGAAATATTCGACTATAGGGACAGTGGCACGTGAAAGACAACAATGTCCTCACACGTCTGGTTCAAAGAGTTTTGCTAGACGACGGGATGAATATGTGAGTTAATTTGCTTTTATTAATCCAATTTTTCATTTAAGATGTCACTGTCACAATTTGATCTCTTTCCATACATGGTAGGAGATGGCACATGGGAATGAGCCCGGGCGTGTAGAGTTTTTTGCTGAAACTCATAAATGCAAGGATGGAACTTTTATTGATGATGCATCACGACAATTTATGGTAAGTTGAACATCTTTAAAAATACGGAAAAAGCCTAATTTTTTTTTTATTCCTTCCTATTTTCACTTGATGTAGACTGAAAGAAAGAAGAGAGTCTTCAATTAAGTTAAGAAATATATAGCTTTCATCAAGGGAGGGTGATGAAATATTTTTGACCCAAAAGTTTGATGTTATTATTTTTTTTTTAAATGAGGATGACTTCATAGACTACATTGACATACTCTCTTGTTTTTGTAAATGGTTCTTTTGTTGTGTACACATGTAGTACTCCCTTGGTGCCAGAGGAATACATCTGTCTGGTTCTTGTGCCTTTAGGATTAATCTGTTGGGCAATGTGATCCTAACATATATATTAGAGTTGTGTCTGAAATATGATTCGTTTTCTGCATAGCCTTAATGATCAGTAGTTCTTTCTTTAATTACTAATTAGATATAGATCTAAATCTTAGATTAGTAAATGTTTTTGATTGGCAGCAGGTGAGGTTGGGAACTTGATCATGCTTTTCATTTTTTTTCGAACTAGATTAGTACTAAACAAATTTTTATGTATGGTGAAGATTTTATGTACTAAACAAAGGAAGTTGAATGTATGGTGAAGATTTTATGCTTTGAAGGTAAAAATGATATCCTAGTTACACTTTTGGAGTTGTGCTGATAAAAATGGGATGATTTTGTATGGTGGTGACCACCGACGAACATAGATGATACTTTGTTGCTTTGCACATTTTGTCTAAATTAGGTACATTGCTTGGATTGCATATTTGCTTTTCTTTCGCATGAGGTTTTATGAAAAAATAGGAGAAATTCTGCCCGTTTTTCTATAAAATATGATAAACACATTTTGTTTTATGTATATTGCGCTGTTATTAGCTACTAAATATTCGGTTTGGATTGTATATTTGTTTTTCTTTCGCAGGAGGATTTATGAAAAAATAGGGAAAATTCTGTCTGTTTTTCTCTAAAATATGTTGAACACATTTTGTTTTATGTATATTGCGCTGTTATTAGCTACTAAATATTCGGCTTGGATTGTATATTTGTTTTTCTTTCGCAGGAGGTTTTATGAAAAAATAGGGGAAATTCTGCCCGTTTTTCTATAAAATATGATAAACACATTTTGTTTTATGTATACTGCGTTGTTATTAGCTACTAAATATTCGATTTGGAGTGTATATTTGTTTTTCTTTCGCAAGAGGTTTAATGAAAAAATAGAAGAAATTCTGTTCGTTTTTCTATAAAATATGTAAAACAAATTTTGTTTTATGTATATTGCGCTGTTATTAGCTACTAAATGTTCGGCGGAGTTTAATCTTTATTGTTTATTAATTGTAGGTGACAGCTGAAGTTCGTGTTGCTGAACTTTTTGCAGCTTCAGGATCCTCTTATGCTAGCAATAATTTAGCAATACAAAATGAAGTCTTCACTGAACTTATGGGTGAAAAGAGTTCCGGTCGTGTCTGAGGTCAGGGTTTTGGAGTTACACCCTCTGCTGTGTTTGGACTTTCAGCTCAAATAAGGAATGATATGGGATACCATGGAGGCTATGCTGAAGAGATAAATAGTTTGAGAGCACAAATAGAAGAAAACAATCAACAGTATGCGCAACAAATTCAACAAATAACGGCGAGATACGATGATCAAATAAATAATATGCAATCCCAAATGGATGAGCTGAAATCTTTACTACTGCATTTGGCTAATAGAGGACCTCATGATTGATTTCGTGATGCTAAAATAATTTTTCATACTACATTTCCATTACTTTATTTTTGTATGAATTTTATATATGAACTATGACTGTTTTTTTGTGTAAATAAGACGTTTATGTTGACTGAAAGAATTTTTATGGATGATGCATTTTATATTTCGAAGAACATTTGCATAATGTATGTTGATATTTAAGTCAAAGTTAAAAAACATTATTAAAACCGAAATACATTCTGGGGTGGCAAGAAACTGTATTTTTCACGGTGCTTATATACCGGCACTTGGAAGTGCCGCTAAATACCAGTGCTTGGAAGTGCCGCTATATACCGGCGCTTGGAAGTGCCGCTAAATACCGACGCTTGGAAGTGCCGCTATATACCGTCGCTTCGAAGTGCCACTATATACCGGTGCTTCAAAGCGCCGAAAAAATATGCATATTGCGGCGCTTCTTCAAAGCGCCGATATTTGCGTTTCGACACCACACATTGCGGCGCTAGTAAAAAGCGCCAGAAATTCATATTGCGGCGCTTTTAAGTACCAGAATATGCAAAAAAAAGCGCCGGCGCTGACAATTTATCTTGCAGTGATTAGTGTCATCAATCTTACCAAAAACCCAATTCAATATTCTAGGACCAAACACATTGAGATTATATATCATTTTATAAGAGATTATGCTAAAAAATGTGATGTCAAACTTGAATTCATACCTAGAGAAGATCAAACTGCTGATATTCTTACTAAACTTTTAAATGAAGAAAACTTTTGTAGTATTAGAAGCTTTCTCTCTCTAAAATCGTGTTTTCTCTCTCCTGGTGTTCTTGCTCTAAAATCACCTCAAAACTTCCATATTCTTCTCCAAACTTGCATAATCTTCATCACCCAACACTTTTCTATAAGCTTTTAAGCCGATCTATCATTTTTTCGAGATTTTTTTACTTTCTCTCTCTAAGTCCAAAAATCACTATCTCTCTCTTCAAATTTCTATCATACCACCAAAAACTCGTGGTTCTGGCAAGGAAAGGGTAATTGTATAAATGATAAGTCTTCTCAACAAAGAAAGAAAAAGGATAAGGACGATTTGTCTCTACATTTTCCAACTGGAGATGCTTTGGAAAGGTATGATAAATCATTTATAGATAGATACATTCACCCTGGTAAATATGCTGATTTACTTGAATTATCTCTTTATAATGTGAACATTGAGCATTACTTTGAGAAGCTGCATTGGTTCTCCTTAGAAAAACTACAAGAATTACATTTTCCTAGCTTGATTAAGGTATTTGACACCAATTTGGAAAAGGAATTTTAATCAGTCTCTTGATTTTACTACTCGGGTTCAATGAATAGAAATTAAGGTTACTCCCAATCTGATTGGTAGAATTTTAAATATTCTTGTGGAAGGTAAGACTTGGTTGCATGCTGAGGTTTGGCTTGGCTATTTTGACCCTAAGTCCGCTTTGAAAGAATTTACTGGAAATACGAATTTTTCTGTGGCCACTGATTTTAAGCATCTTAGTGTGACAACATTGTCTATTGAGCTAAGGGCAATTCATTCTATTATTTGTCACCGTCTTGTTCCTCGTAGTGGGAGTTATGCTATAATCACTAACTTTGATGTCGTGCTTATGTGGCACATCATCAGGGATCAAGCTTATGAATTGCCTCAAATGATAGCTAATAAGATGATTGATGCGACCAATAGTACTAAAGGAATGCTAGTTTATGGTATGCTGATTACGCTCATCCTAAAGAACTTTGGGCTAAATTTGGATAATTATGTTGGAGTTGATTTGACACAACATTATTGGATCAATGTATCAGCTTTGAAAAGAATTAATTGGATTTTATTTTGAAATTGATCAGGAAGGTAATAGGGAATGGGTACCAAAGGATGCTTGTGTTCAAATCAGAGGAAAATGGGTCAGAAAGGTTGATTGTGTTCTCCTTGATGGAATTTGAGTGTGCAAGGCAGATGGCATTGCCACTGATCCTCCTTCAGCTGAACCAGAAACAATTGAAGAAAAAGAAGTGCCTCTTCCTCCTAAAGATAACCCGATGGCCTCTAATGACCCTATTATAGCTGCTCTTCAAGGTATTCAAACCAGTATAGCTGATATGAGGTTGGAGCTGCAATCCAACTTTGATGATATACGGTCTAAGGTTTAGGGGCATTATGGTGAGTTATGATCAGACTTTTATGGTTTACAGAATGAGGTTCGAGACATTCATCATGACATTGCTCAGTTTCTCTTTCAGCAGCTAAATAGGGCCATGGTTCCGTACGTCTATACCCGACCACCTCACATTGAAGAAGTTATTGAGTCGGATCTCCCTCAAGCTTCTCTACCATCATCATCATCCCATTTCTCCCACATTTATGAGCCCGTGAACCCTCCCCCTCGTCGTCGTTGACTTTACTTTTATTACTCTCTTTCACTTATGGTTAAGACTTGTTTAACTTTACTAGAGTACATTTCCTTCATGCATTGCATCCTTTATGGTTTCTTACCTATGATTCGAAGTTTTAGATGCATGATTTTATAGGGAGTTTTATCCTTCATCTTCCTTTTATGATGTTGACAAAAAGGGAGAGAAGAATCTAAAGACTTATTGCTAATGCTAATGACTTATTGTTGCTTTGTCATACCATTTTATGCATGCTATTGGTGCTTGAACTACTTTTCTCTTCAAGAAAGGGGGAAAAAAGTATCTAAAGTTACTACGCTTAGTTTTTTATATATTGCTTGGTTGGTTGGATATGAAATTTCTCTCTTATGCAGGAGGAAATATTGAAAATACAGAGGAAACTCTGTCAAAATTTCTGTAAAATCTCAACACCTAGATTTTCTTAAAATGTCTTTCAAAACGGTTTTGTCATCATCAAAAAGGGGGAAACTGTTGATCCTATATTTATTTTGATAATAGCAAAACATATTATTGTGCTAATTCTCTTTATCTAGTTTTATTTTAATTTTAAGGATAAAAAAACGCATGTTAGAAGCAATGTGCGATCCATGGAACCTTGAAGTATTTCTGAAGACTTAGAAGCAAAGTAAGAGATTATTAGTCTAGTAAAGATTAAATTCTTTGTTAATATCTCTCTATGCTCCTAGATCAATTATGGCTTAAAGATTAAAATGATTTTAAGCAAAAAAAAAAGTTTTTCCTCGGGCTGTAGTCAACTGCAAAGAACCGTGACCAACTACAGATTTCTGTAGTCAACTACAGAAGGGCACATAACCTTGTTGTAGTCGACTACACATTGCTTAGTCGACTATAGGGTCCTATGGTTTTCATTTTTGGCTTCAACCAAAGTTGTAGTCGACTACACCTTTCTATAGTCGACTACAAGACATACCTGATGCATTATTTTCATTTTCAAAAGGGTTGTAGTCGACTACGCCTTGCTGTAGTCGACTACGCCAAGTCCTGTAACGGCCATTTTGCATAAAATCTTGCACAAATTAGTTGCATTTAATACTCAAATGATCATATTGTATTTGAATTGGCTGTTTGGAGTTTTTCCTATAAATATCCAACCATTACAAGCCTCATCAACCATCTTGAACACCATAAAAAATATTTATTGCAAGAATCAAGCTCTTAATTTTATTCTTGAGCCATTGTTGAGCTTTAAGCTTTAGAAAGAGAAACTTTCTAAGTTGTAAGCATTTATTGTACACTCTCTCTTGTTTCAATCTATTCATTCCTTCTCAAAGTGAAAAGTAGTTGGTATAACTCTTGGAGTGTTTAGGCATTAAGCACTTCCTTGTGGAAGAGATATTTGTAAAGTTTGGGAAACACCCATGAAGTTGCTTGACTATCATTAATGGATTGTTTTAAGGAGGTTCCTTAAAGAGGGTGGACGTAAGGTCGGAGTAATTCTGATATTGCCGAACCACTATAAACGGAGTTTGCATATTCTCTTCTTTTACTCCTTTAATTTCAAACAATTTATTTATTGTGCTTTACTTTATTAAGTTGTTAAAATTGGTTTGTTAAGTGCAAAAAGTTTTTAAAATCTAATTCACCCCCTCTTGGGTTTGTACCTCGGTCTACACATTTATTTGAAGATGTGATAAGCAATGATATCATAATATATTTTTAAATATAAAATATATGAAGTAAAATTTGTTTTATACTATATAATAGAATATAAATCCATTTAAAATATACTTTTAACAATTTTCAAAAAAAGAACAATGATAATTTTCTTTTTAAAAAAACACTTCTTTGTTAAATATGTTAATCCCTAATACTTTTATTTTTTAAAACTAACCTTTATGATACCTAAGAGTGCCTTAGTCATTATGAAAAATAATATCAAGTTAAAATTCTGATTTTTCAACAAAATTCATTTTAGGGTTGCTTGATGGTAAAAATTAGTGTTTTTGGGTGAAACGTGGGTTTTAAAATAATTTAGTATGTTTGTATCATTTTAACAAATTTGAAAGTAGTGCAATGTAATTTATCCTAAAAAACAATAGTTATGAAATATATTCATCAAGGATTAAAACGAACAAGAAAATTTCTTTAAAAATATGGTGTAGTAGGATAAGCAATGGACTTGCTTAGATAATAGGTAATTTTATTTATAAAAAAAAAACCATCTAATCATAGGTTAAAATTAAAAATAGCCATAAAAATCGAAATTACCATTCAATTTTGATCCAAATTTATTTTTGGTCTAACTTAGATTCTTTCTTGAATAAAAAAATCTTTACGTTGCATTTAATAATATAGAATTGAAGTTATGAATTGGAATTGAGATGAAATTATGATTTTTTCCAACCATTTTTACATTGAAAAAAATACACGATTTCACCTCAATTCTAATTCCAAACCATAATTTCATACAACCAAACAAAACGTCACCCAGTTATTAGAATTCAACCAAACAGACTAAGTTGTAATAATTTGTTCTGACGTTAGGTTAGTAAATTAATTGAAGTCGCATATCAGCTTGTCAATTCGTTAATTGAACTCCCCAATTATCACTAGATGGCAGCTGCAAATCTTACTCAACGCATCTTACGGTTGCTATGACAACAAGGGAATTCAAACGAGATACTCCTACAATTGGCTTCGGGTATCTAAATTCCCCCTCTCATACACCAAAAACAAGTTTACCGTGGTAGGTTGTGACACTTATGCGTATATCAGAGGTGTCCTAGGTAAAAGATATGCAACCGGTTGCACCTCCGAGTGTTTCACACCTGATGATATGGTTAATGGGTCATGCTCTGGTATCGGCTGCTGCCAAACCTCCATTCCAAGAGGAGTGATGGGTTATGACATATCTGTACGTAGCTTTAACAATCATAGAAATGTACCAGACTTCAATCCTTGCAGCTTCGCCTTTCTGGTTCAAGATGGTAAGTTTAACTTCTCCACTTTAGATCTTTTCAATCTAAGTAACATTGAAGCTTTCCCAGTGGTACTTGACTGGTCAATTGGAAACAAGACATGTGAAAAAGCTAAAGAAAACCCAGAATCATATGCATGTAAGGAGAACAGCTTTTGCTTTGACTCAAATAATGGACCTGGGTATCTTTGCAATTGTTCTGATGGTTACCATGGAAATCCCTACCTGCCAAAAGGTTGCCAAGGTACTTATCCTATTTCTATCCATTTGGTTTTCACTCGCACCATTCTAATATATCACAAATTTATTTTCCGGAATTCAGCTAATGTTAATGAGCTCTTTTGATTTCTGCTTGGTTGACCTGCTCTCTGTTCTTCAGATATTAACGAGTGTGACGATCCAAGCCTCAATAAATGTACAAAACCAGAATTCTGTCACAATTCAGAGGGGAATTTCACTTGTATCTGCCCAAAGGATTACCATGGAGATGGTAGAAAAGGTGGAACAGGTTGCAATGCTAATCAACCATTATGGACAAAGATTGTTGTTGGTATGTACGTTCCTTCTTCTTTCTTTCTTTTTTTGGGTATTTCAAGTCTCTATATATATGTAGGGTAAGGAAAGTATCGGGAATGCGGTTAATAAACCTCTAATTCCTTAAGCACTAACAGGAGTTAGAGTAAACTAATTCGGACTTCTCATGAAATTTTTAATTGTGAAAATTTTATTTAAAGGGATTATTGTATATACGGATTGCTAAAATATTATGCCTATATACTTTATTTCAATATTATCTTATGAAAGTAAAATTCTGAATCCTGCAAAGTGGTGCAAATAACTCCATTAAAAATCTGAATCCAGAGTCATATTAGCATTCATATGCACCCTTTGCTTTTTATAGAGTAATAGAATTTTTATAAAGTCAAACAATAAAGTGTTTATATATATGTCTTCGCTCAATTGGTTTCCATTCTCCTCCACTCATTGAGGGAACTGTTGAGAAAAATTACTGGGTCGAAACTAACACACAACTAAAGTGAAATGAGAAAAATAAAGATAAAATGAACACAAATATTTTACGTGGAAAAACCCCCGAACAAATTTGGGATAAAAAACCACGGGCAAGTGTAGGAGAATTTCACTATTGTAAAATAGAGATTACAACATCTTCTCTCTAATTACAATGAGATAACAATTGTCTAATCTCTATTGTAATAGGAGAAACAACTCTCTCACAAAATCGGGAAAATATTACTTACAAAGAAGGAACAAATTTTCCTCTCTAAGTAGTAACTCTCAAGAAAACTCTCACACTCTCTCTGATACTCTTCTTGGTGTATATTACAAATGAAAGCCAAAGGAGTATTTATAGGCTTCATTGGCAGCTCACCATTAATGTTGGTAGCTCACCATTAATGTTGGCAACCCACCATTAATGTTGGCAGCTCCACCCTAATTAATTTTGGCAGCCTTTGTCTCCACCAACTTTCCATTAATATTGACAGCCTTTGTCTTGTGGAGAAAGTGGGTTTACCAC
Organism: Bretschneidera sinensis; assembly: GCA_023935145.1. NCBI lineage: Eukaryota > Viridiplantae > Streptophyta > Magnoliopsida > Brassicales > Akaniaceae > Bretschneidera > Bretschneidera sinensis. The sequence continues at coordinate 67,939,388 of CM043697.1, forward strand.
AAGATTAAGGCCATCTCTTATTACATTCTCCCACTTAAAGTCACTTTCGTAATCCTTCCATCCTTCCTCACTTGCCAAATCCATGCTTGCTTACGTTTCCGCTAGACCACATGAGGATCTACACCATTTAAACTTGTCAGTGTTGATCGGCTTGGTCATAACATCTGCTAGGTTCTCGTCGGTGTGAATCTTCTGCATATCCACACTACCTTCTTCCACTACTTCTCGAACGAAGTGATACTGAACCCTTATGTGCTTTGTCCGTGAATGAAAAGCTGGATTCCTTGTAATGTGCAAGGCACTCTGACTGTCACAAAACAGAACAATCTTCTCTTGCTTGTGCCTGAGCTCTTCCAGTAACCTTTGTATCCAAACTGCTTCCTTGCAAGCTTGTGTAGCCACCATGTATTCTGCTTCTGTTGTAGATAGAGCCATAACCATCTGCAGTTTAGAAACGCAGCTTACAGCTCCTCCTGCAAGTGTAAACACATAACCTGTAGTAGACTTGCTTTTATTGAGATCCCCTGCAAAATCTGAATCAACATAGCCTCTGACAGTAAAATCTGATCCTCCATAACATAATGTAGCATCTGAGGTTCCTCTGATGTATCTCAGAACCCTCTTCACAGTATTCCAATGCTCTCCACCAAGATTCGCCATAAATCGACTAACCACTCCCACTGCTTGTGCAATGTTTGGTCTTGTACAAATCATAGCAAACATCAAACTTCCCACTGCTGATGCATACGGTACTCGAGACATCTCCCTCCTTTCTCCTTCATTATTAGGACACATACTTGAGGATAACTTGAAATTAATAGGAAGTGGGGTAGAAATTGGTTTACTATCTTGCATTTTGAAGCGTCGCAAAATCTTGTTGAAGTAGTTCTTCTGGGAAAGCCAAATCTTCATGTTATTTCTGTCTCGGTGAATCTACATCCCTAAAATCTTGTTTGCTGGTCCTAAGTCCTTCATATCAAACTCCCTAGCCAACTGTGCCTTCAATTCTTGGATTTGATCTCTGTTGGGGCCTGCTACCAACATGTCATCCACATACAACAACAAGATAATAAAATCATTATCACCATCAAACCTTTCGAAGTATGTACAATGATCTGAACTGAGTCTGTTGTATCCAAAGCTAATAATGAAGGAATCAAATCTCTTGTACCAACACTTCGGCACCTGTTTGAGACCGTATAGAGATTTGTTCAACCTGCAAACCAAGTTTTCTTTTCCTGTTTTAGCAAAACCTTATAGTTGGAGCATATAGATTTCTTCTTAAAGTTCTCCATGAAGAAATGCAGTTTTCACATCCAACTGCTCCATATGTAAGTCAAACGTAGCACACATAGCTAGGACTACTCTGATTGTTGTAAGCCGAACCACTGGGAAAAATATCTCATTGAAATCAATACCTTCTTTCTGAGCGAATCCCTTTACCACCAGTCTTGCACGAAACCGTTCGACTTGATCATTGCTATCCTGCCTGATCTTGTAGATCCATTTGTTACTTATGGCTTTTCTCCCATGTGGTAATGGTACCAGTTCCCAAGACTTGTTCTTGTGTAGAGCTTCAATTTCTTCCTGCATTGCTGCCATCCACAAAGACATATCTGAGCTACTTGTAGCTTCTTGGAAAGTTGAGGGCTCTCCATCCTTCATTAAAAGATAGTATGCAACATTGCTCTCAGTAACATACTCCGTATACCAAGCTGGTGGCCTTCTCTCACGAGTTGACCGATTAGCTTTTGGAGCCTCAGACTCGACTGGTTCTTGTACCTCATGCTCTGGTACTACTTCAGTAGAAACTGGAGTTTCTTGTACCTGATTATTTTCCATATGTATTGTTGTAGTCTCTAAAACCTCTTTTGACGTGCTATCGTCTCCATCTTTTTGTAGTAGTTGATCTTCTACAAAGATCACATCCTTGCTGACAACAACCTTGCTAGTAGTTGGATCCCACAAGCGATACCCCTTTACTCCGTCAGCATACCCCAAGAATATACACCTCATAGATTTCAGATTCAACTTCGTTCTTTCTTGGGAATTGTACATCATACATGTAGGACATCCAAAAGAATGTAAAGTAGAGTAGTCCGCTGGCTTACCAGTCCACATCTCCATCGGCGTCTTTAAATTAATTGCTATTGGTGGCGACCGATTTATCACATAACAGGTGGTTTTGGCTGCTTCTGCCCAAAAAGAATTGGGTTGACCTGCAGTCCTCAACATAGCTCTCATCCTTTTTGTAAGAGTTCTATTCATCTGCTCTGCCACTCCATTTTGCTGAGGCGTGTATGTGACTGTGAACTATCGTTTGACACATTCCTGCTCATAAAGAGTAAGAAACTCGCTGTCTGTGTACTCTCTTCCATTATCTGTCCTTAAGCACTTGATCTTTTTCCTAGATTCAAGTTCCACCCGCGCTTTGAAGTCTTTAAATACCATAAATACATCTGACTTATTCTTGATTGGATACACCCAACATCTCTTGGAGTAATCATCAATGAAAGACACAAAGTACTTTGTTCCTCCTAGGGACATTTATGGGGATTCCCATACATCAGAATGAATCAAGTCTATAATGCATTTACTCCTAGCATCAGATTTGCTAAACTTCAATCTATACTGCTTACTTGTAACACAATGCTCACAGAAAGATAGATTTACGGATTTGAGCCCTGGAAGCAGCTTTCTGTTAGAGAGAATCTTCAAACCTCGTTCTGACATGTAACCTAGTTTGAGATGCCACATCATCATCGACTTTTCTCCCTTGTTGACTGACGCGACACACGCATCAGCTTCCTTCAGTGTTTCCCCTTTTAGCATGAATAGATTCATTGCGATCTTTTCTGCCTTCGTAACCACAAGTGCACCTTTGACAATCTTTATGATCCCATTTTCGATATGGGTCTTGCATCCAAGACTATCTATTTACCCTAAATACAATAGATTTTTCCTCAGGCCCTTCACGTGTTGTACATCCTGAATAGTGCGAACTGTACCATTAAGCATCTTTATCTTGATAGTACCAATACCAGAATTCTCCAAAGCATGATCATCACCCATGTGTACAGAACCTCCTGAGACTGGTTCATATTTGCGAAACCATTCTCTCCGAGATGTCATGTGCCATGTTGCTCATGAGTCTAGTAACCAGATATCAGCGAATTGCTTTCTGCCTCCAACTGTCGTTGTTGACTCGCTGTATAGAACTTCACCATCATCTGAGGCACTTGCCACATTCCCTTGAGCATTTGATGACTTAGAGACTTCACTCTTTTTTTTGTACCAACAATCCTTCTTGACAAGTCCTTTCTTGCCACAGTTGTAGCACTTGAAATTCTTCTTACTTTTTGATTTCGATCTACCATGATTCTGACTCCAACTGGGGCCATGTTCCGTTGATCTTCCTCTCGTTATCGACAAAGCTTTCGTTTGCTGCAAACCTGCCTGTCTGTCTTCCTTGTTTTTGCACCTGGTTTCTTCTTCCAAAACAGCAGCTACAATTTCTTCGAAGACTAGATAGTCTGTGAGGATGTTGTTCATCAAGTTAATGATGAGTTGATCATACGAGTCAGGTAAACTTTGTAGTAGAAGCTCCGCACGTTTAGATGTCTCTATTGTGTAACCCATCGATGTAAGTTGCGAAAATAGAGTTTTCAAAATGTTGATGTGGTCGGTCACCGACGTGGATTCCGCCATTCAAAGAGTGTAAAGTCTCATCTTTAAGAAGATCTTATTATGTAGTGACTTGGCCTCGTACAATCTTGTTAGAGTATCCCAAATCTCTTTCACAGTCTTATTTTCTGCCATACTAGATAACATTCCATCGGCTAGTGCTAAGTGCAGATCGGCAATTACGATGCCGTCCATCTCGTTCCACTTGCTATCGTCAGTGATCTTTGCGGGTCTTTCTTCAATTACTGCCAAATAATTGTCTTTCCTCAGAATTGCCTTAATCTTCATTTTCCACAACGAGAAATTACTCCCATTAAACTTCTCAACATCAAACTTTGTCGTAGTTGACATTTTGTTCACAACGATCTGCTTCGCACCCCTCAACCAAATGCTTTGATACCACTGTTGGGAAAAATTACCGGGTCGAAGCTAACACACAACTAAAGTGAAATGGGAAAAATAAAGATAAAATGGACACAAATATTTTACATGGAAAAACCCCCGAACAAATTTGGGGTAAAAAACCACGGGCAAGTGTAGGAGGATTTCACAATTGTAAAATAGGGATTACAACATCTTCACTCTAATTACAATGAGATAACAACTGTCTAATCTCTATTGTCATAGAAGAAACAACTCTCTCACAAAATCAGGAAAAATATTACTTACAAAGAAGGAACAAATTTTCATCTCTAAGTAGTAACTCTCAAGAAAACTCTCACAATCTCTCTAATACTCTTCCTGGTGTATATTACAAATGAAAGCCAAATGAGTACTTATAGGCTTCATTGGCAGCTCACCATTAATGTTGGTAGCTCACCATTAATATTGGTAGGCCACCATTAATGTTGGCAGATCCACCCTAATTAATTTTGGCAGCTCACCATTAATATTGGAAGCCTTTGTCTCCACCAATTTGCCATTAATATTGACAGCCTTTGTCTTGTGGAGAAAGTGGCTTTACCACAAGATTAAGGCCATCTCTTATCACAGGAACAAAGTAAATATTGGAACCAAATTTGTAACTCTGGACTTCAGTGATTCTTTAAGATATTTTGTTGTATGTAGGACTCAGCATAGGCCTCCTGGTTTTACTTTTGGATGTATCCTCTTTATATTGGAGATTCAGGTATCAACAGCTTATCAAACTCAGAGAAAAACTTTTTGAGCAAAATGGCGGCATCATGTTGCGACAACAACTTTCAAAGCATGGTGGGTCTATTGAAAAAACCAAAGTATTTACAGCAGAAGAGCTCAAAAGAGCTACCAATAACTACCATGAAAGTAAATTCCTAGGCCAATGAGGGCAAGGGACAGTTTAGAAGGGAATATTGCCAGATAGCCAACTAGTTACAATCAAAAAGGCCAAATTAGGAGACCAGAGCCAAGTTGAGCATATCATCAATGAAGTGATTGTATTGTCCCAAATCAACCATAAAAATGTGATAAAACTCTTGGGATGTTGTTTGGAGACACAAGTCCCTTTGTTAGTATACGAGTTTGTGACTAATGGTACCCTCTTCGACCATATGCACAATGTTTTGCTTGCATCTATCATTCCATGGGAAACTCGTATGAAGATAACCACAGAAACTGCAGGATCCCTTTCATATTTACACTATGCTGCTTCTATTCCAATCATTCACCGTGACATCAAATCTGCCAACATCCTTTTAGATGACAATTACACTGCAAAAGTGTCATATTTTGGAGCTTCGAGGATAATTCCTATAGACCAAGAATAGTTAACTATGCTTGTGCAGAGGACTCTCGGGTATCTTGACCCTGAATACTTTCTCATAAGCCAATTGATAGAGAATAACGATGTTTACAGTTTCAGAGTAGTCCTTGTTAAGCTACTTACAGGAAAAAAGGCTATTTCCTTCAATCTGCTAAACTTCAATCTATGCTGCTTACTTGTAACACAATGCTCACAGAAAGATAGATTTACCGATTTGAGCCATGGAAGCAGCTTTCTGTCAGAGAGAATCTTCAAACCTCGTTCTGACATGTGACCTAGTTTGAGATGCCACATCATCGTCGACTTTTCTCCCTTGTTGATTGACGCAACACACGTATCAGCTTCCTTCAATGTTTCCCCTTTTAGCATGAATAGATTCGTTACGATATTTTCTGCCTTCCTAACCACAAGTGCACCTTTGACAATCTTCATGATCCCATTTTCGATATGGGTCTTGCATCCAAGACTATCTATTTGCCCTAAATACAATAGATTTTTCCTCAGGCCCTTCACGTGTTGTACATCCTGAATAGTGTGAACTGTACCATTAAACATCTTTATCTTGATAGTACCAATACCAGCAATCTTCAAAGCATGATCATCACCCATGTGTATAGAACCTCCTGAGACTGGTTCATATTTGTGAAACCATTCTCTCCGAGACGTCATGTGCCATGTTGCTCTTCAGTCTAGTAACCAGATATCAACGAATTGCTTTCTGCCTCCGACTGTCGTTGTTGACTCGCTGTATAGAACTTCACCATCATCTGAGGCACTTGCCACATTCCCGTGAGCATTTGATGACTCAGGGAATTCACTCTTCTTTTGGTACCAACGATCCTTCTTGACATGTCCTTTCTTGCCACAGTTATAGCAATTGAAATTCTTATTACTTCTTGATTTCGATCTACCATGATTCTGACTCCCACTGGGGCCATGTTCCGTTGATCTTCCTCTCGTCATCGTCAAAGCTTTTTCTTGTTGCGAACCTGCCTGCCTGTCTTCCTTGTTTTTGTGCCTGGTTTCTTCTTCCAAAACAGCAGCTACAATTTCATCGAAGACTAGATAGTCTGTGAGGATGTTGTTCGTCAAGTTGATGATGAGTTAATCATACGAGTCAGGTAAACTTTGTAGTAGAAGCTCTGCACGTTCAGATGTCTCTATTGCGTAACCCATCGATGTAAGTTGTGAAAATAGAGTTTTCAAAATATTGATGTGGTCGGTCACCGACGTGGATTCCGCCATTCGAAGAGTGTAAAGTCTCTTCTTTAAGAAGATCTTATTGTGTAGTGACTTGGCATCGTACAGTCTTGTTAGAGTATCCCAAATCTCCTTCGCAGTATTTTTTTCTGCCACACTAGATAACACTCCATCGGCTAGTGCTAAGTGCAGATCAGCAATTACGATGCCGTCCATCTCGTTCCACTTTCTATCGTCAGTGATCTCTACGGGCCTTTCTTCAATTGCTGCCACCTTTCCTCAGAATTGCCTTAATCTTCATTTTCCACAATGAGAAATTACTCCCGTTAAACTTCTCAACATCAAACTTTGTCGTAGTTGACATTTTGTTCACAACGATCTGCTTCACACCCCTCAACCAAATGCTCTGATACCACTGTTGGGAAAAATTACCGGGTCGAAGCTAACACACAACTAAAGTGAAATGAGAAAAATAAAGATAAAATGAACACAAATATTTTACATGGAAAAACCCCCAAACAAATTTGGGGTAAAAAACCAAGGGTAAGTGTAGGAGGATTTCATTATTGTAAAATAGGGATTACAACATCTTCACTCTAATTACAATGAGATAACAACTGTCTAATCTCTATTGTCATAGGAGAAACAACTCTCTCACAAAATCAGGAAAATATTACTTACAAAAAAGGAACAAATTTTCATTTCTAAGTAGTAACTCTCAAGAAAACTCTCACAATCTCTCTAATACTCTTCCTGGTGTATATTACCAATGAAAGCCAAATGAGTACTTATAGGCTTCATTGGCAGCTCACCATTAATGTTGGTAGCTCACCATTAATATTGGTAGGCCACCATTAATGTTGGCAGCTCCACCCTAATTAATTTTGGCAGCTCACCATTAATATTGGAAGCCTTTGTCTCCACCAATTTGCCATTAATATTGACAGCCTTTGTCTTGTGGAGAAAGTGGCTTTACCACAAGATTAAGGCCATCTCTTATCACAGGAACAAAGTAAATATTGGAACCAAATTTGTAACTCTGGACTTCAGTGATTCTTTAAGATATTTTGTTGTATGTAGGACTCAGCATAGGCCTCTTGGTTCTACTTTTGGATGTATCCTCTTTATATTGGAGATTCAGGCATCAACAGCTTATCAAACTCAGAGAAAAACTTTTTGAGCAAAATGGCGGCATCATGTTGCGACAACAACTTTCAAAGCATGGTGGGTCTACTGAAAAAACCAAAGTATTTACAGTAGAAGAGCTCAAAAGAGCTACCAATAACTACCATGAAAGTAAATTCCTAGGCCAATGAGGGCAAGGGACAGTTTACAAGGGAATATTGCCAGATAGCCAACTAGTTACAATCAAAAAGGCCAAATTAGGAGACCAGAGCCAAGTTGAGCATATCATCAATGAAGTGATTATATTGTCCCAAATCAACCATAAAAATGTGATAAAACTCTTGGGATGTTGTTTGGAGACACAAGTCCCTTTGTTAGTATACGAGTTTGTGACTAATGGTACCCTCTTCGACCATATGCACAATGTTTTGCTTGCATCTATCATTCCATGGGAAACTCGTATGAAGATAACCACAGAAACTGCAGGATCCCTTTCATATTTACACTATGCTGCTTCTATTCCAATCATTCACCGTGACATCAAATCTGCCAACATCCTTTTAGATGACAATTACACTGCAAAAGTGTCAGATTTTGGAGCTTCGAGGATAATTCCTATAGACCAAGAATAGTTAACTATGCTTGTGCAGAGGACTCTCGGATATCTTGACCCTGAATACTTTCTCATAAGCCAATTGACAGAGAATAACGATGTTTACAGTTTCAGAGTAGTCCTTGTTGAGCTACTGACAGGAAAAAAGGCTATTTCCTTCGATCTGCTAAACTTCAATCTATGCTGCTTACTTGTAACACAATGCTCACAGAAAGGTAGATTTACCGATTTGAGCCATGGAAGCAGCTTTCTGTCAGAGAGAATCTTCAAACCTCATTCTGACATGTGACAAAGTTTGAGATGCCACATCATCGTCGACTTTTCTCCCTTGTTGATTGACGCGACACACGTATCAGCTTCCTTCAGTGTTTCCCCATTTAGCATGAATAGATTCGTTACGATATTTTCTGCCTTCTTAACCACAAGTGCACCTTTGACAATCTTCATGATCCCATTTTCGATATGGGTCTTGCATCCAAGACTATCTATTTGCCCTAAATACAATAGATTTTTCCTCAGGCCCTTCACGTGTTGTACATCCTGAATAGTGTGAACTGTACCATTAAACATCTTTATCTTGATAGTACCAATACCAGCAATCTTCAAAGCATGATCATCACCCATGTGTATAGAACCTCCTGAGACTGGTTCATATTTGTGAAACCATTCTCTCCAAGACGTCATGTGCCATGTTGCTCTTCAGTCTAGTAACCAGATATCAACGAATTGCTTTCTGCCTCCGACTGTCGTTGTTGACTCGCTGTATAGAACTTCACCATCATCTGAGGCACTTGCCACATTCCCGTGAGCATTTGATGACTCAGGGACTTCACTCTTCTTTTTGTACCAACAATCCTTCTTGACATGTCCTTTCTTGCCACAGTTATAGCAATTGAAATTCTTATTACTTCTTGATTTCGATCTACCATGATTCTGACTCCCACTGGGGCCATTTTCCGTTGATCTTCCTCTCGTCATCGTCAAAGCTTTTTCTTGTTGCGAACCTGCCTGCCTGTCTTCCTTGTTTTTGTGCCTGGTTTCTTCTTCCAAAACAGCAGCTACAATTTCGTCGAAGACTAGATAGTCTGTGAGGATGTTGTTCGTCAAGTTGATGATGAGTTGATCATACGAGTCAGGTAAACTTTGTAGTAGAAGCTCTGCACGTTCAGATGTCTCTATTGCGTAACCCATCGATGTAAGTTGTGAAAATAGAGTTTTCAAAATATTGATGTGGTCGGTCACCGACGTGGATTCCGCCATTCGAAGAGTGTAAAGTCTCTTCTTTAAGAAAATCTTATTGTGTAGTGACTTGGCATCGTACAGTCTTGTTAGAGTATCCCAAATCTCCTTCGCAGTATTTTTTTCTGCCACACTAGATAACACTCCATCGGCTAGTGCTAAGTGCAGATCGGCAATTACGATGCCGTCCATCTCGTTCCACTTTCTATCGTCAGTGATCTCTACGGGCCTTTCTTCAATTGCTGTCAAACAATTGCCTTTCCTCAGAATTGCCTTAATCTTCATTTTCCACAATGAGAAATTACTCCCGTTAAACTTCTCAACATCAAACTTTGTCGTAGTTGACATTTTGTTCACAACGATCTGCTTCACACCCCTCAACCAAATGCTCTGATACCACTGTTGGGAAAAATTACCGGGTCGAAGCTAACACACAACTAAAGTGAAATGAGAAAAATAAAGATAAAATGAACACAAATATTTTACATGGAAAAACCCCCGAACAAATTTGGGGTAAAAAACCAAGGGTAAGTGTAGGAGGATTTCATTATTGTAAAATAGGGATTACAACATCTTCACTCTAATTACAATGAGATAACAACTGTCTAATCTCTATTGTCATAGGAGAAACAACTCTCTCACAAAATCAGGAAAATATTACTTACAAAAAAGGAACAAATTTTCATCTCAAAGTAGTAACTCTCAAGAAAACTCTCACAATCTCTCTAACACTCTTCTTGGTGTATATTACCAATGAAAGCCAAATGAGTACTTATAGGCTTCATTGGCAGCTCACCATTAATGTTGGTAGCTCACCATTAATATTGGCAGCCCACCATTAATGTTGGCAGCTCCACCCTAATTAATTTTGGCAGCTCACCATTAATATTGGAAGCCTTTGTCTCCACCAATTTGCCATTAATATTGACAGCCTTCGTCTTGTGGAGAGAGTGGCTTTACCACAAGATTAAGGCCATCTCTTATCACAGGAACAAAGTAAATATTGGAACAAAATTTGTAACTCTGGACTTTAGTGATTCTTTAAGATATTTTGTTGTATATAGGACTCAGCATAGGCCTACTGGTTCTACTTTTGGATGTATCCTCTTTATATTGGAGATTCAGGCATCAACCGCTTATCAAACTCAGAGAAAAACTTTTTGAGCAAAATGGCGGCATCATGTTGCGACAACAACTTTCAAAGCATGGTGGGTCTACTGAAAAAACCAAAGTATTTACAGCGGAAGAGCTCAAAAGAGCTACCAATAACTACCATGAAAGTAGATTCCTAGGCCAAGGAGGGTAAGGGACAGTTTACAAGGGAATATTGCCAGATAACCAAGTAGTTGCAATCAAAAAGGCCAAAATAGGAGACCAGAGCCAAGTTGAGCAATTCATTAATGAATTGATTGTATTGTCCCAAATCAACCATAAGAATGTGATAAAACTCTTGGCATGTTGTTTGGAGACACAAGTCCCTTTGTTAGTATACGAGTTTGTGACTAATGGTACCCTCTTCGACCATATGCACAATGTTTTGCTTGCATCTATCATTCCATGGGAAACTCGTATGAAGATAACCACAGAAACTGCAGGATCCCTTTCATATTTACACTCTGCTGCTTCTATTCCAATCATTCACCGTGACATTAAATCTGCCAACATCCTTTTAGATGACAATTTCACTGCAAAAGTGTCAGATTTTGGAGCTTCGAGGATAATTCCTATAGACCAAGAACAGTTAACTACGCTTGTGCAGGGGACTCTCGGATATCTTGACCTTGAATACTTTCTCACAAGTCAATTGACAGAGAATAACGATGTTTACAGTTTCAAAGTAGTCCTTGTTGAGCTACTTACAGGAAAAAAGGCTATTTCCTTTGACAGGCCGGAAAGGGAAAGAAATTTGGTTACTTATTTTGTTTCTTCTATGAAAGAGGATCGCTTGGTTGAAGTTCTTGACCACCAAATGTTGAATGAGAGGAATGTTGAACAGCTCAAGGAAGTGGCTAATTTAGCAAAGAGATGTGTAAGAGGGAAGGGAGGGGAAAGGCCTACTATGAAGGAAGTAACAACGGAATTGGAGGGACTGAGAGCAATGGAGAAACATCCATGGGTAAGAGGAGATTTGTACCCTGAAGAGGATGAATACTTGCTTGGTCATTTTGGTAGCAGTAGTACTAGCACAGCAAGCTATGACAGCATAAAGAACCAAATCACACTTGAAATTGGAGATGGGCAGTTATTATTTAGGATGCATTTGATGCATTAGATGAAAGGGCAGATAGAATCAATGGCTGGATGTTTAATCCGATCATGATTGGATAAAGCCATCTGGTGTGTTAGTATATAAAGTTATGTATTTTCTTTTTCTGCGTTTCTCTTTCCTCTGTTAGTCAATCTTTTGATAGTGTGTTTGTTTTTATCACCCATTTATGGTACGTTTCTATTTTCTTCCTATAGAATATTGTTAATCAAAATGTGAAAAATTTGCAAGAATTGAACTTTAATATTCCATCTTCTAACATATCAAATTTAGGTTTTTGTTCATGTAGTAACTGACGCGAAACCTAGCACTCGGTGTAGTATAGTCTCTCAATTTCTATATCTACAAGTTTGATCAAATTATGAAAGGATTCAAAATTGTAGTCTGCACAGTAATTCTAGCTAATGACTTAAAGTCCACAAAAAAAAATGTAGGTACCTTGAAACTAGGACTAATACGAACAAAATATCACAATGACTGAGAAAAAATCTTCCACATTAATAAGTAAACAGAATCTTAGCTAGAGATATCTCAACTTTGGTCCTTTTCCATGTATAAACTAGAAAGAATACAAGTTCTAAGAAATTACCAAAATGTCTATCCCAAACCTTCTCTCACGCGATCAGAGTTATTTATTTGAGGAATACTTAGTTTTAGACCCGTCTGAAATTTCACTGATAATTTAAAGAATTTTACTAGACAATATTATTTTTTTGGGTATTACGTTCATGCTAGCATTATCAGTAAAGTTTTGGACAAGTCTATGTTTTAGACCCGGTCTAACCAAATATTTTTGTATTTTGATAGCAAAAGTAAACCTTTGGGGTCAGTTCATTTTTACCAAAAATTCTTGTTTGGTTTGGGTCTAAACCACTGGAAACTTCAATGATAATCTTGAGGGGCTTCATTGATAACAACAATATAGGTGTGAGACCCAAAAATTAATATTACTAATAAAATTTCTAAAAGTATTAATAGAGTTTTCAATTGATCTAAACCCAATGGTTTAGATCGAACCAACCAATAATTCCTCCATTTTTACACCATGTGAGTTGACCTAGTAAGTCAAAGTCCACATAGCTACATATGTACTTCCAGTTTCAGAGTTACTCCTATAAACAAGTAAAACTTTCGACAGCCATTGACACCCCAAATTAATACTCAAGCTTGCAGTAACATAGGAGGCACTGGTTAAGCGATTATAAGTCCTGTCTGTTGTTACTTTTTCATAGTTAAACGTAATTTTGTTTAAGTTAAAAATGTTTTAATGTGTGTTTTAAGGGGTGGAAAAAATAAAAGAACTTTCAAATGAGAGTAAGGGTAATTTTGTTTAAGTCAAAAAGATACTTAAGGGTAAATGGGGAGGACAGGCCTATTATTGGTGGTGATAAAAGGTGAAGAAACTTTCGGTGGTGGAGACAAAAGGTGGGCAGCATGATAAAAGGTGGGCAGCCCCTTTCGGTGCCGCTAACCTTTATTTATTCCTTCACCCACAGCATTTGAGAAATGCTAAGCCTATAAATAAGCTTTGAACCTTGGGTTCAAAACACATCAACACTTCAAAGAGAACAATAAGAGTGAGAGATAGAGAGTTTTGTAAAACTCAAGTGAGTTGCTTTTGTAATAGAGCACTGCTCTAATTTTCTCTGGGCTTTTGCCAAATAGTTAAATATTTTGGGTGTGGGTCCGAGGAGTAGGCACATTGCTGAACCTCGTTAAATCTCTGTGTCCAGATTTTTTTTTGTGCGCGTTGTTCAGATTCTTGCTATTTCTTTAACAACTTGTATTAGAGCGTTTGGCGAAAATTTTATGTCAGTTTTTTTGCGAGGTTATTATTCACGTGAATAGTGAATTTTATGAATAGTAAAATTTTGCCGGTGGTACCGATTCATCGGCAACGGTGTTCTAATACACGGTGGTTCGCAAGAATTGTCAGAAACGATCCAGAGCTCTAGTATTCGAGTGGGAGCATTGGCAGACGAAGGTAAAGCAAGGATCGAGAAGTTCAATGGAGCAAACTTCGGATTTTGGAAGATGCAAATAGAGGATTATCTTTACCAGAAAGACCTCTATCTTCCTCTTGGCGGCAAAACAAAGAAACCACAGGAAATGACAGATGAACAGTGGGAGGTGCTGGACAGGAAGGCTCTTGGCATGATCAGACTCTCTCTCGCTGCAACTATCGCGTTCAACATCTCGAAGGAAAAAACCACTGCAGATTTAATGGCGGCTCTGTCCAAAATGTACGAGAAGCCATCAGCCTCAAATAAGGTATTCTTGATGAAAAGACTCTTCAATATGAAGATGGAAGACGATGGTAGCATCGCTGAACTCTTGAACGGTTTCAACACACTGACAAGTCAGTTGCAATCCGTTGGAATCAGCTTCGACGACAAAGTTAGAGCACTGCTAACTTTGTCAACGTTACCAGATAGCTGGGATAATCTGGTAATGGCTGTTAGTAACTCTTCTGGCTCTGGAAAGCTAAAGTTTGATGACGTTGTGGGAGTTCTTCTAAGCGAAGAATTGCACAGAAGATCTTCAGGATCTACGAAAACGTTTGGGAATGCTTTGAGCGTAGAAGAAAGAGGAAGATCTTAAAATAGAGGAAATAAGAACCGTGGAAGTTCTAAATTTATGAAGAGTAAATCAAGAGGACCAAAATCAAGAAGTGGAGGTTGCTGGAACTGCGAAAAGAAAGGACATCTGATGAGAGATTGCAAAGCACCAAAGCATAATGATAATCAGGAAAGTAAAAATTCTATTAATCTTTCTGATAAAGATTCTGATGCTTTGATTCTTTCTGTTGCTGTACGTAATGATTTGTGGGTGATAGATTTTGGTGCATCTTTTCATGCTACCTATCAGAAAGAAATACTCCAAAATTATGTGCAGGGTGATTTCGGGAAAGTGTATCTTGGAGATAATGAATCATGCAGCATAACTGGAAGAGGAGATGTACAGATAAACCTGGCGAATGGGACTACCCTACAGTTGAAGGACATGCGACATGTTTCGAACCTCACAAGGAATTTGATATCAGTAGGCCAACTATCAGATTCAGGATGCAAAACCATTTTCACAAGTGATTCATGGAAGGTATCGAAAGGGGCTATGATGATAGCTCACGGAAAGAAAGAAGGTACTCTCTATGTGACAAATGGAATAAATAGTGTTCTAACAGCTACATCAATGGATTCGAGCACAGACATCTGGCACCGCAGACTTGGGCACACGAATGAGAAAGGTATGAAGGTCATGTTATCAAAAGAGAAGATTCCAAATTTGAAGCATCTGGACCTGAGCTTCTGTGAAGACTGTCTCTTTGGAAAATAGAAAAAGGTGAGTTTTTCTAAGACGGGCAGAAAACCAAAGCTCGAAAAACTGGAATTGGTCCATACAGACGTGTGGGGACCAACCAAGGTACCATCTCTTAATGGGTCTCAATACTATGTTACTTTTATTGATGATGCCACTAGGAAGTTATGGGTGTATTTCTTGAAGCATAAATCTGATGTGTTTGATGTCTTCAAAAAGTGGAAAGCTATGGTTGAGACTGAAACAGGTCGGAAGCTAAAGTGTCTGAGGTCAGACAATAGTGGAGAATATTGCAGCGATGAATTTGAGGAATATTGTGCTCTCAATGGTGTCAAGAGACAGAAGACAGTTCCTAAAACACCGCAGCAAAATGGAGTGGCAGAACGCATGAACCGAACCATTAATGAACGTGCTAGAAGCATGAGGATTAATGTGGGATTACCTAAACAGTTCTGGGCAGAAGCGGTGAACATATTAGTCTATCTGATCAACAGAGGACCATCTGTTGCACTTGAGTTTGGACTTCCAGAAGAAGCATGGACAGGAAAAGAGGTAAACCTATCACACTTAAGAATATTTGGTTGTACCTCTTATGTCTATATAAACTCAGATGAAAGGTCTAAGCTAGACCCAAAATCCAAAAAGTGTGTCTTTGTTGGATATAACATTAATGAGTTTGGCTATCGGTTTTGGGATCCAGAAAACCGAAAAGTCTTCAGAAGTAGAGATGTAGTGTTTAACGAGAATGTTTTATATAAAGACATGATGAAACAGGTGGAAGGGGAAATAGAAAAGAAAGAGTTTGTAGAACTTGATGAAATTTCTACAAAAGGAGTGTTACAATCCAGAGATGAGAATATAGAATCTCATACTCCTGTTCCCCAAGTTCCCCCTCAAGAATTGAGGAGATCAGAAAGAGTTAACAAAGGTCAACTTCCGGCTCGTTATCTAAAATCTCTGAATTATTTGTTATTAACTGACAATGGTGAACCAGAATGTTATGAAAAAGCAATGCAGGTTAAGGATAAGCTCAAGTGGTAGGCTGGAATGAATGAAGAAATGGACTCCCTGATAGCAAATCAGACATGGGATTTGGCTGAGCTTCCAGAAGGCAAAAAAGCTTTGTATAATAAGTGGGTTTACAAGTTGAAAGAAAAACACGATGGAACTAAGTGATACAAGGCTAGGCTGGTAGTCAAGGGATTTCAACAGAAGGCAGGTATTGACTATATTGAGATTTTCTCTCCTGTTGTAAAGTTGTGTACCATCAGATTTGTACTGAGCATTGTTGCAGTAGAAGACCTAAATCTTGCATAACTAGATGTGAAAAACGCTTTCCTTCATGGTGATCTGAATGAAGATATCTACATGAAGCAACCACAGGGGTATGAAGAACTAGGGAAGGAAGAGTTAGTGTGTAAGCTCAAGAAAAGCTTGTATGGGTTGAAACAAGCACCCAGACAGTGGTATATCAGGTTTGATAATTTCATGTCTAAAAACAGGTATACAAGATGTAACACTGACCACTGTTGTTATTTCAAGAAGTTTGATGATTCCTACATCATTCTTCTATTGTATGTGGATGATATGCTTATTGCAGGATCAAGCATGGTGGAAATAACAATGTTGAAGGAACAACTCTCCAAAGAGTTTTCTATGAAGGATTTAGGTATCGCTAAACAAATCCTTGGTATACGGATCAACAGAGACAGGAAGAATCGGAGATTGTGGCTATCTCGGGAATAATACATCGAAAAGGTACTAAAAAGGTTCAACATGGATCGGGCTAAACCGGTAAGCACCCCACTAGCACTTCGTACTTTCAAAGAGGCAATGTGCAACGACAGTCGAAGAACATGAATACATGTCAAAAGTACCATATGCTTCAGCAATTGGTAGCCTCATGTATGCTATGGTCTGTACCAGACCAGATATTGCCCAAGCAGTGGGAGTCGTGAGCAGATTCATGAATAATCCAGACAAGGAGCATTGGAAGGCTGTACAATGGATTATGAGGTACTTGAGAGGTGCCACTAATCTATCCCTATTCTATGATGGATCAGAGATCAGCTTGAAGGGTTATGTTAATTCTGACATGGCAGGAGACCTAGATGGTAGAAAGAGTACTACAGGGTATGTCTTTACACTGGGCAGTGCAGCAGTGAGTTGGGTCTCGAGATTACAGAAGATCGTAACTCTCTCGACTACAGAAGCAGAGTATGTGGCAGCAACAGAAGCATGTAAGAAAATGGTATGGCTACAAAGTCAACTCAGAGAATTAGGCAAAGAGCAAAAGGATTGTAAGATTTACAGTGACAGTCAGAGTGCAATTCATCTGGCCAAAAATTCTGCATTTCATGCCAGGACAAAGCACATCGACATCAGATACCATTTCATACGGGAGCTCTTAGAAGAAAGGGTTATTACGCTGGAAAAGATTCACACTAGCAAGAATCTTGCAGACATGTTAACCAAGACTGTTACGGTTGAGAAGCTGAAAGGATGTTCAGCTTCGATCAGTCTTCACGCCTGAAGAAGCGGAAGAAGACTCACACCTAGTTTAACTATATTGGAATTGTCTCCAAGTGGGAGATTGTTATTGGTGGAGATAAAAGGTGAAGAAACTTTCGGTGGTGGAGACAAAAGGTGGGCAGCATGATAAAAGGTGGGCAGCCCCTTTCAGTGCCGCCAACCTTTATTTATTCCTTCACCCACAGCATTTGAGAAATGCTAAGCCTATAAATAGGCTTTGAACCTTGGGTTCAAAACACATCAACACTTTTGAGAGAACAATAAGAGTGAGAGATAGAGAGTTTTGTAAAACTCAAGTGAGTTGCTTTTGTAACAAAGCACTGCTATAATTTTCTCTGGGCTTTTGCCAAATAGTTAAATATTTTGGGTGTGGGTCCGAGGAGCAGGCACATTGCTGAACCTCATTAAATCTCTGTGTTCAATTTTTTTTTGTGTGCGCGTTGTTCAGATTCTTGCTATTTCTTTAACAAGGCCTTCTATGAAGGAATTAGCAATGTAGTTAGAGGGATTGAGCGTTATGACAAAGCATCCATGGACAAAAGTGGATTTGTTGTCCGAAGAGACTGAATCCTTGCTTGGATCAGTAACTTTGAATGCGTTCATTAATGGTGATCTTAATGGTGCTCCTTCTATCTCTACAACTGCAGGGTTCGATAGCATGAGAGATCAAGTATTATAACCTCTTGGTAATAATGGGAGATAATTAATTTTGTCCATAGTGATGTATTTATCAGCAACTATGCATGCAATTTTCTTCATTGTTCTTGATGGTGTGAGAACATTGTGACATTCATGCCAAGAATAGGTTCAATTCTTTCCTTTCTTTCGTTTTTTTTTTTTAATGGAAGAACAAGTTCATATCTATGCAAAAATCAAACATCATAATTTGAGAAGGTTCACTTTTTAAGTTCACTTAACTCTAATTTCTATAGTAAATAAGATACAAAACTAATAAGTTTACCGTTATCGGCTGCAACACATGCATTTCTTCGAGGTAAATTAGGTGGGAAAAATTACAGCTCAGACCGTATTTCCTCATGTGATCGTATCGAAGAAGTTGATCAATCTTGAACCGACACAGGTTGTTTCCAAATTGAGATTCTTGATGGACTAAAAAACATAACTATGACAGTAATGAACTTTAACACCCATACAAAGGTATCAGATTTCAAATCTGCAGCTATGCCTTTATTGCTGATCAAAACCAATTCAATTTCTCCTTCGATTATATTCGCGATATACCTCGAGAAACAAACTTTCCGGTGGTGATTGATTGGGCAATTGGTAAGGATACATGTGAAGAAGCGAAGAAGAATACATCAAGCTTTGTGTGCAAGGAAAACAACCAATGTTTATCAGATAATGGTCCAGGATACCGTTGCAAGTGCTTGGACGGTTATGATGGTAACCCTTACCTCCAAAATGGTTGCCAAGGTAATTAAATTTCAACTAAATTTCAATTTCATCATTAGTTTGTCTCGCGTTTTATTTAGGTCTCTGTATTTTCATTTATTCTTATTGAATCTTTGAAATTATAATCCCAATCCAATCACGTTCTTCTCTCAAATTAAAATCAATAAATTTTATTAATGGTCAATTGACAAATGATCTGATTGGATAAAGATTATTACTTTAGGGATTCAATAGGGATGAATGAAATTCTAAAGACCCAAATAGAATGCGTAATAGACTTGAAAGATGAAAAATTGTGTCATTAAATTAACTGTAAATGAGTTTATAATTAATTTATTCATTAATATTGTGTCATACTAGATATCAATGAATGCGAAATTTCAAGAACTTGCAACATGACATGCCAAAACATTCTTGGGAGTTTTTCTTGTACTTGTCTTGAAGGTTAAGAAGGCGACGGATAGCTAAACGGTACAGGCTGCCGTCCTAAATTTCATAATAGAGATCAATCAAAGAAATTAATTATCTCATTGACTACAAAAATTGATTTATTCACGTATTAATTTATGCTGCCCTTTGCTTGTTTGTCAGCTAATATGATTTGGTACATCGTATTATATACTGCTCTTTTATAGGAAATTTTAATATAATGTTGAGATCACTATCGTCAATTAAACTTTTGGTTCAAAAAATATTTTTGAAACTTTTCATTATTTTATTTTCAATGTTTATTTTGTTATATATCTATTGACGCTTAAATCTTACCAATTGGATAGACCTAAGTTCTTGAAATAGGCTATATTGCTTGCTTTAAACCGACATCCTCGTTGGTTATGATGTTCAATTGAAGATAATTTTCTGTGTAGGTGTTACCATACGCCTCTTAGTTCTACTTGTTGAAATTTCTTGGATATATTGGGGACTAAACAGAAGAAAGCTCATCAAACTCAAAGAGAAAATCTTTGAGCAAAATGGTGGCCTAATGTTACAAAAACAGCTCTTTAAACACAAAGCTGGATCATCAGTTGATACTGTTAGAATATTTAGTGCAGAAGAGCTGAAGAAAGCCACCAACAATTACACCAAAAATTTTTTGTGCCTTTATATACCTAAATAAATAAGCAAATAATCATACAGTTTTACTTGCAAGTGCACAAGGTCAACAATAGCATAGTGTGCGAATGCAAGATCATCTCCACAGGGATTGGTAAATTCAACTTTAGAATTAGTTTCGCAGTAATAAAAAGATATATAATGAGAAATAAATATTGAGTTTGAAATAATAAAGATAAAGGCGTAGGGACTTGATATCCACCACTAATCATGCTACCCCAACAAAATAGTATGCCAATGCTTTACTCATGTCGTGAATACCTAATGTTTGTCAACCTAAGGGTATGATATCTACTCCTTAAGCTATTGATTTCCCTAAGCAACGAGTTAGGCATGGTATCTACTCTAACTCTTTTCTTTTTTAAGGGATTCAACATGGTATCTACTGAGTTGTTCCTTAAGAGAGCATAGGATCTGTGAAAATCGACAACCATAGGAGACCTAAGGCATGGTATCTACTCCCGGTTTCCCATGTTGATTAACCTAAGAATTCGGCATGGATATCTTTTGTTACTATTGTTGAACCCAAGACTCGGTCATCCAAATTGATTCAACTAACTAATCCATACCACACGTATACGTTGATCAGACACACACATATGAGGAATTTAAATAAAAATATGTATTAATCAAGTTAAGCAACACAACACGAATATTGCAAAGGTGCAAATACTGAATTATTGAGTAAACATAATTAGGGCTTCAACCAAGCCTTTACTAGGGTTTAGTTACACATGATTGTGATGCTAAACATATTCATAAAATAAAGGGGAAAGAATAAACCCGAGAGAAGAGTCGTTAATTCTCCTCCAAAGCTTACAACTCCAAGCTAAAGTAAAATATAAAAGAAGGGATCTCTATTTGTGTGTTTTACAAGTGTATTTATAGGGGTTGAATACTCCTAGAAGACTCAGGAAACCCTAAACTTTTCTAAAACACAAAACTCTTTTATTTCCAAAACTGGTTCTGCTGCTTTACTGTTCACGCTCGTATAGCATACGTAGCGCGCTCGATCGCAATGTTGGGCTTGATCGCATGCCTGGTGCGCTCGATCGCACTCCAGACAGCAACTGCTTCAGGATTTCCAGATTTCTTCCTTTAAGTGCCCAAATGCTTCTTTCTTCTCCAAAACCCTATAAAAGTATATAAAACACAGAAATGAAGTAAAATAGACTAAATTAACATAAACTAGCGCTTAACAAATGTAAATTAAAGGGCTTAAATATTTAAGCCCCTATCACACCCCCAAACTTATATATTGCTAGTCCCTTAGCAATACAAAACTAAAAACTAAATGAAGAACAAAATTAAAGATAAATTCAATTCCATGATACTCAAAGATTTGGGTTGTGCATAAAACTATGATAACTGTTCATAAGTAAGCTTAAAATAAAAACACATTTTGGATTGCAAAAAGGCTTTCAAAAGTTTTATGTTACTTTCCTAAGGTTGGCTTAAGGCATCGCAAGTTTGATGTGTGTGTGATG
Organism: Bretschneidera sinensis; assembly: GCA_023935145.1. Lineage (NCBI taxonomy): Eukaryota > Viridiplantae > Streptophyta > Magnoliopsida > Brassicales > Akaniaceae > Bretschneidera > Bretschneidera sinensis. The sequence continues at coordinate 67,961,119 of CM043697.1, forward strand.
ATTTAGCACATATAAGATGGGGCTTCCACATAATTTTAGTGTATAGGGTTTCAATGCCCAAACTTTTATCGAATTCCTTATCAAAGAGAACAAAAAAGGCATAAGGCTTTGCTTCTTTTCTTTTTCTTTATCATGCGATCTTTCTTTGCCATGTTGAGTTCCATTGAGCTTTCTAGTTGACTCTTGTATCGAGTGTTGGGCCAATGACTCCCAAACCAGATGGTTTTAAGGTATTAGGTGTAAAGACACCCCTAAGGACTTATTAACTCGAATAAAAAAGGCTATGGAACTAATAGGTTTTTTATACTTCTTAATGAAATTCCCACCTTTTGACGTGAACACTCAATGCTTACTGAGGCAAGAGGCCTAGTTACTCAGTGGAAATATTTATTATGATCATTTAAAGGCTTACTTCTCACCTTTTGATGTGAACACTCAATGCTTACTGAGGCAAGAGGCCCAGTTACTCAGTGGAAGATTTTTAATGATCATTAGAAGTTTTTTTTTTATCACTTTTAGCATGATGAACATTTTTTTTTTATTTTCTTCATTGTTTTTCTTATGCCAAGGTGTTCTTTTAAATAAGTTAACCGATTATAGTTAGATTATAGAAACATATACAAGAGAATTATATGTTATACCCCACAAATGCGTGCTAAATGTGCTTGTGTAAATTTGGATCAAACTCGTGAATTCTTAGGTGCCTTGAGGTAGGTAACTAAACTTTGTAAAATTCCTATTACAAGACTATGTGTTCTAGCTTTTAAGCTTACTAATGAAGTGTTATCAAAATTTTAAATTAATCAAAAGTTTTGTTACCAAATGAACATGCATTTATCTTTTCTAAAATAAAGTGGGGCCTAGTGTGTTCTAAGTGTGTGCGTAACAGTGTCTCCCACTACCCCTAAACTTAAAATATACATTGTCTCCAATGTGTGTGGCATGGAAAGATCTGACCTGGGAGATGGAGAACTAGGTTGCTTGCTTTGCTTGTAACACACCCCCAAACTTGAACTGGATGCACGCACTAAGTACCTGACAAAGAAAAATAAACATTGTTCCGAAAAACAGGAAATATAAATACTAAATATGTAAATATAAATATAAATAAAAGAAAAATACAAAAATGAAAAGGATAAGTCTGGGGTGCCTCCCATGAGCGCTAAGTTTAACTTCTTTAGCCAGACGGTGTATTCTCTCAATTTTAGTCTTTTGGCAGGGAGTACTTAAAGTCCACTTCATGTGGCTCAAGTGCTCTTGGTGGTGCTGCACATTCATCATGACTCAATCTTTTTAGTTTATTCAAGTGTTATTTCTTCTTATCACCCGGTCTTGGATGCATAGGATAGACTTCAGGGAGGTGCATCGCTTCAAAGATGTCATCAGGGACAGTTTCTGATGCAGGCTCAATATTCGATCTTTTGAAGCTATGGGTGAGGGTGGCCTCCAATGGATCAGTGTGATGGACCTGAAAAGCTTGCTTGACAGCACTTCGCATTATATATTCATTAAAATATTCATAATCATTATCATATTGGGGTAATTTCATTGCATCAAATATCTTAAATTCTATTGTCTCTCCATTTACTATCATACTTACAATACCCCTTTTCACATTAATTATTGTATCAACAGTTCTTATAAAGGATCTTCCTAAGATGATGGGCAAAGGTAATGGCATAGGGCATTCTTCCATATCTAATACAATGAAGTCAGCAGGCAAAATAAACTCACCTACCTTTACCAGGACATCTTCAAGTATACCTCTAGGTCTTTTGATGCTTCTATCTGCCAATTGCAAAGTGATGGAGGTTGGTTGAAGCTCCCCCAAACCTAGTTTTTCAACTACTATGTATGGTAGCAAATTGACAATTTATCCTAAATCTAGTAATGCTTGCTCAAACAACTAATCACCTATCCTACAGGGAATAGTGAAACTACCCGGATCTTTTAGTTTTGGTGGTAGTTTCCTTAATAATACTGCACTGACCTCTTCAGTTAGAGCCATTGTTTCATGCTCTTGAAACTTTCTTTTATTAGTGTAACAATCTTTTAAAAATTTAACATAAGAAGGAATTTGTTTAATTGCATCTAATAAGGGAATGTTAATTTCTACTTTTCTCAAAGTTTCAAAAATATTAAACAATTTATCTTTCTTTGGCGTTACTAACCTTTGAGGGAAGGGTGGTGCATTCCACTTCTCTACTTCGCTTACCTTGGATGTGGATGGCTTAGCAAGAGATGCTTGAGCTGGCTCATTAACTCCTATGATCTTACCATTTTGGAGAGTTATAATGACTTTTAGCTACTGATGTCCTCTTGGTTTTGGTGTGTTTGTGCAGGGTGTTCACCTTACTTCTTTTCAATTAGCTCCTTAGCCAATTACCCCATTTTTACCTCTAACCTTTGAATTGCTTGCTCATATGTTACAGTGGTTTGTCTTTGCTGAGTCATAAACTGATCTTGTGATGTTATCAGTTGTCTCACCATACCCTCTAGGTCACTCTTCTTTGACTCTTGAACTGGTTGGGCTGCTTGGTGGAAGTTCCTTTGTTGTCCTTGAAGGTTCAAGGCATTTTGATTGTTGCTCCATGATAGGTTGGGGTGGTTCCGCCATCCAGGGTTGTATGTATTTGCATATGCACTGTTCGGTCCCATATAGTTCGCTTGCTCGGGATCTGTAGATGAATACAAATAGTAAGTCTCAGTAGTGTGATCAAATTGAGAACATAAAGCACATATATGGCTTTGTGTAGCTTGTGGTCGAGGGGAGATGTTTTGAGTAGACATGGCTTTTACAATCATATCGAGCTTCATATCTAGCTTCCTCTCCAAAGCTGTTATTTGGGTAGAGGGTCCACCATTTAGAGTAACCTCATACATATCTTTGCTCTTGACTCCTTGTCTACCTCTAAAGGAGAATTGTTGAGTGTGTTCACTCAATGCTTCAAAATGCTCCATGGCTTCTTCACTGCTCTTCTCCATCAGTACCCCTCCACAACCAGAATCAGCAATACCTTTATTCATGTCATTTAGGCCTTCATAAAAGGCTAGAACCAGCTCATCTTGAGGTAGGTTGTGATGTGGACATTTAAATAGTAACTCATTGAAATATCCCCATGCTTCAAAGAATAAGTCTCCATCCTTTTGTTGGAAGGACTGGATCTCCTTCCTCATTTGCTTTGTCTTTTGGGCTGGGAAAAATTTTCTGAGGAACTTGCTGGCCATCTCCTCCCAAGTATGGACAGAAACTATAGGCAATGAATTGTACCACAGTTTAGCATTATCTTTTAAGGAAAAAGGGAAAATAATTAACGTGATTCCCTCTTGGTCTAGGCCTCGGATGTGCTGAAACTTGCAAAGATCGAAGAACTCTCGAAGGTGTAAGTGTGGATCCTCATTAGGTATACCCCTAAAGTGAGTCAATGCACTAAATATTTGCAAAGATATGTAGTAGTTGCCTTCCATTTCAGGTTGATAAGCGATATATGATGGCTGATCAAGGTTCCGTGGGATGAAGGACTCCTTCATTGGTACTCGTGCAGGTGGTTGCTGGTTTTCGAGCTGTTCCGCCATTGGTGTTTCATTCTCCTCGAAGTTGTTCCTAAGCCTTTTTTAGATGGTTCGTTCAAGCTCTGGATCGAGGGGAAAGACTGTTGGATATCGAGATCGAAGTCCGTCCATAAATTAGATAAACCAGCTTCAGTGCAGCAGTTCAACTCTGCTGCTCGGGTAACTCTCTGTCCTAATTGCGCTTGATCGCACAAGAGGTTGCGATCGATCACAAATACCACAGAAAGTACGATTAGGGTTTGAAGTGCCTGAAACAGAAAGGAAATCAATTAGGGTTTGATGAAAAATAAAAATAAAGATGAAAAACATAAACTTAAAATTTTTAGAAAATTTAAAGCAAAATAAAAATAATGACGAAAATAATTCTAAAAGAAAATTTAGTGCAATCCCCGGCAACGGCGCAAAAAACTTTTTGTGCGTTTATCTACCTAAATAAATAAGCAAATAATCATACAGTTTTACTTGCAAGTGCACAAGGTCAACAATAGAATAGTGTGCGAATGCAAGATCATTTCCATGGGGATTGGTAAATTCAACTTTAGAATTAGTTTGGCAGTAATAAAAAGATATATAATGAGAAATAAATATTGAGTTTGACATAATAAAGATAAAGGCGTAGGGACTTGATATCCACCACTAATCATGCTACCCCAACAAAATAGTATGCCAGTGCTTTACTCATGTCATGAATACCTAATGTTTGTCAACCTAAGGGCATGGTATCTACTCCTTAAGCTATTGATTTCCCTAAGCAATGAGTTAGGCATTGTATCTACTCTAACTCTTTTCTTTCTTAAAGGATTCAACATGGTATCTACTGAGTTGTTCTTCAAGAGAGCATAGGATCTGTGAAAATCAACAACCACACGAGACCTAGGGCATGGTATCTACTCCCGGTTTCCCATGTTGATTAACCCAAGAATCCGGCGTGGATATCTTTTGTTACTATTGTTGAACCCAGGACTCGGTCATCCAAATTGATTCAACTAACTAATCCATACCACATACATACGTTGATCAGACACACACATATGAGGAATTTAAATAAAAACAGATATTAATCAAGTTAAGCAACACAACATGAATATTGCAAAGGCGCCAATACTGAATTATTGAGTAAACATAATTAGGGCTTCAACCAAGCCGTTACTAGGGGCTAAACATATTCATAACATAAAGGGGAAAGAATAAACCTGAGAGAAGAGTTTTCAATTCTCCTCCAAAGCTTACAACTCTAAGCTAAAGTAAAAATATAAAAGGAGGGATCTCTATTTGTGTGTTTTACAAGTGTATTTATAGGGGTTGAATACTCCTAGAAGACTCAGGAAACCCTAAACTTTCCTAAAACACAAAACTCTTTTATTTTCAAAACTGGTTCTGCTGCTTTACTGTTCACGCTTGTACAGGTGCGCTCGATCGCATACGCAGCGCGCTCGATTGCAATGTTGCACTCGATCGCATGCCTGGTGTGCTCGCTCGCACTCCAGACAGGAACTGCTTCAGGATTTCCAGATTTCTTCCTTCAAGTGCTCAAATGCTCATTTTTTCTCGAAAACCCTATAAAAGCCTGTAAAACACATAAATGAAGTAAAATGGACTAAATTAACATAAACTAGGGCTTAACAAATGTAAATTAAGGGACTTAAATATGAATATTTAATCTCTTATTAGGGACTAAACAGAAGAAAGGTCATCAAACTCAAAGAGAAATTCTTTGAGCAAAATGGTGGCCTAATGTTACAACAACAGCTCTCTAAACACAAAGCTGGATCATCAGTTGATACTGCCAGAATATTTAGTGCAGAAGAGATGAAGAAAGCCACCAACAATTACGACGAGAGTAGAATCCTTAGCAAAGGAGGCTATGGAACAGTCTACAAAGGAATATTATTAGACAGCAAAAAAATTTTTGCCATTAAGAAATCCAAAATTGGAGACCAGAGTCAGATTGACCAATTCATCAATGAGGCAATTGTACTTACACAAATTAATCATAGGAATGTTGTTAAACTATTGGGTTGTTATTTGGAGACCGAAGTTCCAATGCTTGTTTATGAATTCATCACGAATGGGACTGTCTGGGAGCACATTCAAGGTAAACTAGTCTATGAATCGTCGTTTCTTCCATGGTAAATGAGATTAAAGATAGCCGCAGAAACTGCAGGGGCATGCACTCTGCTGCTTCGAAGCCAATCATACACAGAGATGTGAAGACTACCAACTTTCTTTTGGATGATAAGTACAGTGCTAAAGTGTCTGATTTTAAAGCATCAAGGCTTGTTCCTTTAGACCAAACTCAATTGACAACTTTGGTGCAAGGAACACTTGGGTATTTGGATCCTGAATATTTCCAATCAAGCCAATTAACAAAGAAAAGTGATGTTTATGGTTTTGGTGTTGTTCTTGCAGAGCTTTTGACAAGTAAGAACGCGATTTCTTTTGATAGGCCTGAGAACGAGAGAAATCTAGCTATGCACTTCATTTCTTCAATGATAGAGGATCAGTACTTGTTTCGGATTCTTGATGAGAGAATTGTTAACGAAGGAAACATCGAGCAAATCAAGGAAGTTGCTAAGCTAACAAAAAGATGCTTAAGGGTAAATGGGGAGGATAGGCCTACTATGAAGGAATTAGCAATGGAGTTAGAGGGATTGAGAGTTATGACAAAGTATCCATGGAGTAATGTGGATGTGTTGTCCAAAGAGACTGAATACTTGCTTGGATCAGTAACTTTGAATGTGTGCATTAATGGTGATCTTAATGGTGCTGCTTCTAGCTCTACAACTGCAGGGTTCATTATCACCTCTTGGTAATAATGGGAGATAATTAATTTTGTCCACAGTGATGTATTTATAAACAATTATGCATGAAATTTTCTTCGTTGTTCTTGATGGTGTGAGAACATTGTGACATTCATGCCAATAATAGGTTCAATTATTTCCTTTCTTTCTTTCTTTCTTTTATTGGAAGAACAAGTTCATTTCTATGCAAAAATCAAACATTATAATTTGAAAAGGTTCACTTTTTGAGTTCACTTAACTGTCATTTCTACAGTAAATAAAATACAAAACTAAGTTTAATAATAAAAAAAGATGGGAGTTGTTTCTTATATATTAGTTAATGGTAGTTAAACAACCTTTTATACAGAGTTTTACGTCTCATTAGAACATACACAACCTTTGAACCAAAAGCCGACTTAATTCTTCTAAATTCAAATTTGAATTAACTATGTGCATGTCTAGTATACTGAGCTCATGGTTGTCGATGTTTTTTCAAAATAAACTTAGATTTTAAGTTTCGGATGTTTTAGAAAATCAAAGGAAAGAAGAAAAAAAAAAGAAAATTCAAGTTATGAATGATTCGGTCCATTTAGTCGACTAGATGAAAGGCTAAAATTTCCTTGAACTCTTTGAAACTTTTTTCAGTCGACTGAATGAAAGACTCAGTCGACTGCATGTTCAAATTTTTTGAATTTTTAGAACGTTGAATAACAGTTGAACGTGAATAGAAGTGTCATTTGAGAAGGAACACTTAGTATTCAGTTTAAATCAGTTTCCTACTGAAACAATGTGTCTCTAATGAAAAGACACACTAATTAAACACTATAAAATTGTGTATAACTGTCATAATTAATAGAATACAAACATATATAGATTTCAGATTTCCTTTATTATTCTTTTTCTCATTCTCTAAAAAATCGATCTTCTTATGTTTACAAATCCTACAAATTTCCAAATATAAGTGTTTTTCATCCATAAACTCATAGAAATTGCTGTGAGTTATTCTTCATGAGTGCGAAGTGCAAAATAACAACCGAGCTTCATTGTATCTTAGAGGAAATTCGCCGGAAACCTTCTTGCACTAGTGAGGGGCGAATTAAATCTTAAGGAAAACGACCTGATCATGTCTTGAAGCCATTTCTCTTACTCCTTTTGATAAACATCCCTTAGAAATTCCCCCAACAATCTTAAGGTTTAAATTATTCACTTTGTTTATCAAAATGACTACTTCACTGAGTTCCTTGAGAGATATGGCGTTGGAGTTCAACAAGCTGGAGCGTTTCAATGGAGGAGATTTTTATCGTTGGCAAAAGAAATTGTTCTTCCTTCTGACATCACTATGAGTGTATTATGTCATCACTACACCAAGGCCGAAACCTGCAGAAAATGAGATGATTGCCTAGACTCATGATAGGCATAAATGGGATCAAGATGACGATATCTACAAGGGTCATGTTCTTAATGCGATGTCCAATACAATATTTGATGCTTACCATAATGTAAAGACTGCAAAGGAGTTATGAGATTCGTTGCAAGCAAGGTACATGAAGAAAGATGCTACAAGTAAGCGATTTATTATTACAAAATTTAACACTTACAAAATAGTTGATACTCGTGCTATTATGGATCAGTTTAGTGAAATAAAAATGATACTAGATCAATTCTCTCAACATAAACTGAAAATGGATAAGACCATAATGGTCATAACCATTATAGACAAACTACCTACACTTTGGAAAAAATTTCAAGAATCGTCTGAAGCACTGAAAGGAAGACCTGACTCTTGAGGAGTTAGACAATCATCTTCGAATTGAGGAGGATTTACGGAAAGAAGGAAAGGAAGAAGCCTTCTCTAATATTAATTCAGTAGAGGAAGAAGAGACTTCGAAAGAAATCTCTTAAGAGAAAAAATCCTTTAACCAATTCTGATTAGAATAACAAGAGAGCAAAGGGTGCTTGCTTCCATTGTGGAAAACCAGGGCACTTCAAGAAAAATTGTCGAATGCTGAAGAAAAAGGGCAAAACACAACAAAAGTTTGTGGCTTAAAAATGTATAAGGTCTAAAGGAGGAATGTTTGCTAGTACTTAAATGTATGAGATTATATTTAAGTGAATGAGAGAATGTTTGAACACAAAATTAATAATAATATTATTATTATTTATGTTTGTATTGTTGATTATTCACTTTACTTTGGAATATTTGTTGAAATTCATGTTTAATTCAATATATAATGATTTATGAATCTTATATATTGTTAAATAGTATGTTTTAATTACAAAAACTATAATTTTTTCTAGTGGTGTTTTGTATGTAAGAGGTATGCATATAAATTGAAATATTGCTGAAGACAGATGTGAATTCTCAAATAAGTCTTGAGAAGATCTTTAGTGTATTTTAATCATTACTTGACTTAGAATTGAATGTATTTTTGTGATAGAAATTTACAAGAATATGAATCTCAAGAAGTTACTTGTAGTAAAATCCAGTTTGGATGATAATGTCACTTGGACTAGTGATATGAGTATATGCTACAGTGGGTATTGTACAATGGTATAAACACCAAGTTAATACTAAGCATAATAATAAATTACAAGTGGGCAAAGTCAAGTAGTTATAAGTGATAGAAAAATATCACTTGTGGTGGGGGTGATTCTTAGTGTAAGTGTGATTAGTATTATGTACGCAATGCACTACAATGAATTATCTTGGGTATTAGCCAAGTATAAAAATTATAGACATTAACCGAATTTTTAGCTAGCATATGAGTAAAATTTAAAAGGGATTGGGATTAAGCCCATATGATTAATCACCCATGATGGAACCTCGACTCAACGCTTACTAACAATAAGTCTTGAGTTCAATGACATAAAGTACATCATCAGTAGTGATTGCAAACACCAATAGTAAATATTCCATCCCAGGAGAAAAGTGTTTGGAAACCGTAGTGATATAGTGAAAGGTGAACCTTAAGTTCTTAATAAGGCTTATAAAAGTTTTCTTTGGTATGTTAAGCTACAGAACACACTTGATAAGCTTATCTAGTGAGTGTAAAGTGCGGCCGCTTCTGTTGAGTTCAAGGGCTTGACTCTAGAGCACTAATAACATAAGATACATGACACAAGACCTGTAAACGTGTCGACATATTTTCTGGCAAATTCTATGAGAAGTCTCGTGTGTGAGACATGTCCGATTAAAAAAATAGGATTTGTGGTTCAATCACTAAGTGAAGATTCAAGTCTAAAAGACATCTTCATCCATGAACTTCAATGGATGATAAAAGATCAAATTTTAAAAGTTTTATCGAGTCAAAAAATTTTGAAAATGGTGTGGGATTGTTGATGTTTTTTCAAAATAAACTTGGATTTTAAGTTTGGGATGTTTTAGAAAATCAATGGAAAAAAAAAAGAAAAGGAAATTCAAGTTGTGAATGATTCAGTCGACTGAATGGACTCATTTAGTCGACTGAATCATGGAAGGCTAAAATTTCTTGAAACTCTTTGGAACCTTTTCAATCGACTAGATGTTCGAAAATTTTGAATTTTCAAATCGTTGAATGACAGTTGAACGTGAATAGAAGTGTCCTGTGAGAAGAAACACTTAGTATTCAGTTTAAATTAGTTTCCTACTTAAACAATGTGTCTCTAATGAAAAGACACACTAATTAAACACTACAAAAGTGTGTATAATTCCCATAATTAATAGATTACTAACATATACATATTTCATATTTCCTTTCTTGTTCTTCTTCTCATTTTCTAAAAAAACTGATCTTCTTATGTTTAGAAATCCTGAAAATTTTCAAACATAAGTGGTTTTCATCCATAAACTCATAGAAGCTATTGTGGGTTATTCTTCATGAGTGTAAAGTGCATAATAACAACAGAATTTCATTGTATCTTAGAGGAAATTCGTCGGAAACCTTCTTGCACCAGTGAGGGGCGAATTAAACTTTAAAGAAAACAACATGGTCATGACTTGAAGCCATTTCTCTTATTCCTTTTGATAAACAATCCTTAGAAATTTCCCCAACAATGGTCAAGTCAATTGGACTCACATTTTGTCCAATAAGTGCTTCTCATCGATGGTCCTATCGACTATAATAGTAAAAATACTTTTGGTGGTTAAATTGAATTAACTATATGTCTAGTCGACCTAGCTCATGGTCTAATTTGTTATTGAGTCTTTGCGTGCTTTTCGTTTCTGTATTATAGTGATGGTCTCTAGGTTGTTACTTTGCGAAAGATTTAAAGCCCCATTTTGGTCATCCAAACTGATAACCAAAGAAAATCTTATTTTTACCTATTTGTTATAATACCAAATAATTGTTCTATTCCATATTTGCATTAACTGAAATTTTCTGAAGAGTAGGTTTTGGGTTTCAATTATAAATTTGAGTCCAAGTGGCTTCCCTAGGCTTAAAAAGTTATGTTACATGAATTTATGTATAAGTGTCAGACACGAGTAGGTGTCCAAGTGTTAAACTTGTTTATCTTTTATAACTTTTCAAGTGTCATACACTTATCCTAAGTGTGAGTGTCTAACACGGGTACGACATGGTAAAGTGAAAAGTCCATGCAACACAGCTAAAAAGTATAAAACAGTTGGGACATTTCCTATACCCAGCTCGGGTCAAGATAGCCTAATTGTATTTACTTCAAGAGCCTAGTATGAGCCAACCTGATTGATAGAGATTTTGAAATAGCTAATATTTCCTATAAACAAAAATTAAGCCTAGCAATTGTTTATAAAATAATATTTACTTTTAAAATTTTAAAATTTTTAAAATTTATTTTTTACAGTTGTTTTATCAAATATTTAATAATTTGTAATTTTATTGTATTAAAATTCATAAATTAAATTATAAATCATTTATACTGCTTACAAGCATGTTTTCCTTCCTAGAGCCCACAAATCTTTCAAACCCATGAATTGGAGCTGACAAACGTAACCTTGACGCGATTGTTTTTACTTTTTACCCACATGATCTAGTTGTTGATTTCAGCCTGTTCAACAATACGCGATTGTTTAATCAGAATCCAAGAACTATTAGGAATTTAAATGTGCACGTGCAGTCAGTAATGGTAATTTAAACAAAGTGGCAAATCAACTTAAAGTTATCATTTGTATTTATTAAATTAACCAATTGCCAATTCTCAGAAAAAGAATGCCGGAAATATCATTAACAAAGGAAGTCGTCGATGGCTGCACAAGAATGGGGCTCTAATAGCCGACAAATCGCTACCAATTATTCTGATAACCACTTCCATTTTAGATTAATCAGCCGTGACCTACAAGGTAGATGGAGGCTCGTGATGAGCTGGCATGATATTTTTTATTTTATTTTATTTTAGACTCCGGTAATTGTGCAATAGGAAAGCACCGCTTTTATGTTTGATTGCAATTAAATTTGAAGCAATTTTATTTAGATTTTGAAAAAGGGGAGATTCCAACTTCTTTAATCAATTTTCCATTTATAATTTGGATTGATCGTGTAATTGTCTATTTCACTTTTATACTTTTTAACATATATTAACAAGTCTTGTTACTTTTCTAACGCATGTTTGTATTTAGGAGTGCAACTTGAGCAAGTTAACCTAACCCAGTGCTAACTCAATTTGGACTCTGGATAAATTAGGATTGAGATCTTTTAGGGTTGTGTTAATTACAACCCTAATCCAACTCATAACTTGTAAACCTGAATTTAATTATATATCTTATATTACTAACTAGTGATTCAAATTTATGTAAGATATTTGAACATTTAAATTTTCGAAAGACATTAAAACTTGAATAATATAATGTGATCCTTTAATTTTTTGGGGTAATATTTAGCATTTGATATGAAAAATTAGATTTCAAAAATACAATCCGACCAAATTAGACCCAATCATGTTTTGATTTCGTTAGCTAACCTAAGTTTTTTATGGGTTAGATTAAGGTTGAAATTTATGTAACTTGTTAGGACTTGGGTTTGGTTAAGGTTGGATAAAATATGTCATGGGTTAGGAATTTAGGATACGATTGACCTCTAACCCGACTCAATCCAATCCTGTGAATTCCCCAACATTTATTGGTCATTTTAACAAATATAGATTGATTTCAATACTATTCCACCAAACATATCAATTTATTCAAAACTTTAAGCAAGATTAATCAAATACAAACATTAATAAACAATTTATTTTTAAAAAATAATTTAAGCATAAAATTATAATATAATATTGATTAAATGACGAGTTGAATTCTTCAAGAAATCGCAAAGAGACTGCATCAGCTTTGACAATTTCTTAATTTGTCAAAATTACATCTGATGACCACTTCACGTTAGTCAATATATCATGGTACCTTGATGGATCTGTTCTCAAATTCTGGTTACGTAGCTATAAAAAGACCACAACTTATAGCTTAATTTGCAATTAAAGTGAGAAAAGAAAAGAGAAATTAAGTGTTACATAAGCCATGGGTTTGCAGGTGATGATGTGACGTAAAACGCTAGCGAAAGAAAGAATTAGGAAGAAGAACTGTGTCCTCAATCCTCAATACAAAAAACTCTCACGAAGAGAAAGGAAACACAATTTTATTCAATAATAATAATAATCTCCCTTTTTCCGTATGTGACCTCCTTATTTATAAGGTCAAAGAAAAAAAAATGATAAAAATCCCCGAAAACATAATCTTGGGGAACACTATGGAAATTACTAAAATTAAGCGTTTGTATTAAGGCATAATCAACGGCAGTCAACTATGACTTGAATACAAAAGGAAATTGCAAATGGAAAGTTTCTTAAAACTAAAAACTGCAAAAATTGAAGGTCTAAACGTTGTTTTTTGGCGGGGGCTCGTTTCGGATCAGACTAGAGTCTCCGGGGCCTGATCCGAGCTCGTGGCACGTAAAACGATGTAAACCACACCCTTATAATTGGAGCGATCCAACCGTTTAAGGTAGTCGAGGATCATCTGTTCTGCTCCGTCCACCTGTCCTGCATCATGATGGCTGTGCAAGTAATGCTGTTAGGATTGGTATTAGCAACAAATGTAGTATTACCAGTAAGAGCACAAGCCAAGCCTAACTGCCCTTCTTCTTGTGGGAATCTAAGCATTCCTTATCCATTTGGCACCGAGGAAGGTTGTTTCCTGAATGAAATGTTTCGTATCACCTATAACGAATCTTCCGACACTCACATAGCTTTTCTAAGGACAAGTAATATCATTGTTAGCAACATTACTGTTGTTATTTGCCTAAGTTTCAAACATGTCCAAACATGGTCTAAGTTTGGTTAATGTCCAAACCAATTATGGGATATCAAAGTTCAGCAAGTTATAAGGTTGCACACATGTGTGTGCTTCAATTTTGAGCATGGGAAGGTCAAGCACACTGCTGTGGAAGTTTCTGCCCACAGGTAGGAGGTGTGCGCACAGCATCAGGTCACGCGCGCAGCACACAGCACCACACCAAAACACACAGCATCACTTGGAGAGTGATGTATGGCTGAGATTAAAGGAAGAACATGAACAAAGGGAGGATAATGACTCACAAGAATGTCCAAGAATTAAGAGGCTATAAAAGGGGTTCTCAAGGCCTCGTTTCATAAGATAATACAAGATACAAAAACACACATACAAGAGAGTTTTGTGACATTGTGAGATCATTGTAAACACTAAGAGAGAATTGTGTAGAGAGACATAAACACAAGAGGGACTCTTGTAGTGAGGCTGGTTGTAATTAGATAGAGAGAGTCTAGATTAGATTAGAGAACATTGTTGAGTTCTCATCTTCTTCCTTCTCTTCTTGTTTCTTCAAGAACTTGGATTCTTGAAGGGGATTGCTATAACTTTGTAAGAACCATTGAGATAGTGCAGAGAGTTCGGAGGAACTCACGGGGACGTAGGCACATTGCCGAACCTCGACAACAAATCACTTGTCTTCTTTCTTTCTTTGATTTTCTGTTCTTGAGTTCGATTGCTGAAATTCTTTCTACAAGTCATTCAAGACTTGGGTGTTTAGAAGATCACCACCTGGGCATCTTGTCAAGGTGATTTCCAATAGTGGTATCAGAGCTAAGCAGCTGGTTATCGGAGCAAGAAGTAGAAGGTACAGAGCCAAGACTCCAAGAATCAAAGATCAAACTTCTTGGGTGATTCAAGAACGGTGTAAAGATCAAGATCCGGTCATGTTCTTGAAGGTTGATTCAAGAAAGGTGTTAAAGATCCATCTTCGATATGTGTTCTTGAGGTTGAAGAAAGTAGTTATGGTTAGTGCACAAATCTGGGATCTTGTCCACAAAAGATGGCTTCAAATTTCTGTGTGGAGAAGTTTGATGGAAAGGGGGACTTTGCCCTATGGAAGCGGAAGATCAAGGCGGTTCTAATGCAGCAGAAAGTGGACTTGGCTATTGGAGAAGATGATCATTTTCCAGCAAGTGTCACGGAGGACCAGTAGACCGAGATGAAGAATATGGCTTACAGCACCATTCTTGCACATGTCGGATAGTATCACAAGGGAGTGCGGAGACTCGGAGGATCCGGCTGTCATATGGAAGAAACTAGATAAGTTGTTTCTTATCAAAACTCTTCCTAACAAAATTTATCTTCTTAAAAGAATCTTTGCTTTTAAAATGGACCCTAGTAAGGAGTTGCAAGATAATCTTGATGTCTTTAACAAGCTAGTTCAAGATTTGAATAGCTGTAGCATTACTTTTCCGGATGAACAATTGGCTGTCATTTTATTACATTCACTTCTAGATTGCTTTGATAATTTGATTAATGCAATTGAGTATGGAAGGGATTCTTTGACAAATGAGATTGTGATCAATGCCATAAGGGCACGTGATTTCAAAGCCAAGATGAATGAGGCATCAAGTGGTGAAGGGCTGTTCGTAAGAGGAAGGCCAGCAGCTCGGAATGGCAGTAACACTTATGGCAGCTACCGGGAGAAATCAAGAGGTAGAGGGCAAAGCCATGGGATATCTCACTCCAAGACAAGATATGGAGGAGGAAAGAGATGCTTCTACTGCAACAAGGAGGGCCATTTCAAGAAAGATTGCAAGAAGAGGATATGGGATGAGAGGAGAAGTCATACCAATAATGGAGAGGCTTCGGTTGCCAAAGGAGAATAGCAAGATGATGTTCTTGTTGCATGCTTAAATGTGAGCAGGAGGCAAGGCAGCGAAAAGTGGATTCTTGACTCCGGGTGCACCTATCATATGTGCCCTCACAAAGAATGGTTCAAGAATTTCAAGGAGATCAATGAGGGAAGAGTCTTCTTGGGGAATGACAATTCTTGCCAAGTGAGATGGATTGGAGACATCCAATTGAGGATGTTTGATAGAGTCACAAGGCTGCTGCGAAATGTAAGATATCTTCCAGACTTGAAGAGGAACTTGATCTCATTGGGGCAGCTGGACTCCATGGGGTACACATGCAAATTAGAGGGAGGAAAGATCAAGGTGGCCAAGGGATCTTTGGTAGTGATCAAGGCAGCAAGAAATGATGGACTCTATGAGATGATTGGAGAAACAGAAACCAATGATCAAGCAGCAAGCTTGATGGCTGAGCTGGACAAGGCAGCCCTTTGGCACACTCGCTTGGGACACATGAGCGAAAAAGGCCTGCGAGTGCTTAGCAAGGAAGGTCTACTTGGTGGTGACAAAGTAGAAAAAATGGATTTCTGTGAGAGTTGCATTCTTGGGAAGCAACACCGGGTCAACTTTAACACCGGAGTGCACAAGTCTGAGGGGATTCTTGATTACATTCATTCGGACCTTTAGGGACCAGCAAGAACACCAACACAGGGAGGTGACTTTTACTTTCTGTCTTTAATTGATGATTATTCAAGAAGAGTGTGGATTTATTTGCTTAGGAATAAATCGGATGCCTTGAATAAATTTGTTATGTGGAAGAAATTGTTGGAAACCCAAACTGGTAGGGTAGTTAAAGCTTTAAGAACCGATAATGGCTTAGAATTTTGCAACAAGGATTTTGATAAATTCTGTGAATTAAATGGCATTCTAAGATATAGAACGGTTGCAAAAACACCCCAGCAAAATGGAGTTGCTGAAAGAATGAATCGAACCCTTATGGAAAAAGTTAGGTGCATGCTAATAGGATCCGGGTTACCAAAATATATTTGGGGAAAAGCTGTAGCTATAGCTGCATACTTGGTGAATAGATCACCCTCTAGAGCAATAGAGCTCAAGACTCCCATGGAGATGTGGAGTGGAAAACCCCCTGAATTAAGCAACCTTAGGACTTTTGGATGTGCAGCATATGCACACCAAAAGGAGGATAAACTTGACCCTAGGTCTAGAAAATATGTATTTCTAGGATATGGTGATGGGGTTAAGGAATATAGGTTGTGGTCTTTAGAAAAGAAGGGCATGAAACTGATTATAAATAGGGATGTTGTCTTTAATGAATTATTATTTCCCTACTTGGAGAAAACTAACCCTGCAGGGGCTAGTGAGCAAACCAATTCAGAAATTGTTGAGCATCACATCAAAGAGCACTTGGTTCAGGTAGAGCAGAGGAGGCAAGAGGGTTCGGACTAGGTAGAGCCCTTGGAAGAAGGCCAAGAAGCTCAAGAAACTCAAGAAGAGGCTGAACAAGAAGTGGTTGATGCAGTAAATAACTACCAACTCATAAGAGACCGGGAAAGAAGAGTGGTTAGACCGCCCTTGAGATATGGGTTTGCAAATGCTGTAGATGCAGTAGCTCCTTGGATAGAAGGAGGGATGGCTGAACCAGAAACTTACACGGATGCCATGGAGTGTAAGGATTCGTCAAAGTGGCAGCTGGCTATGGAGGAAGAAATGGATTCTTTGATGAAGAACAACTCTTGGGAGCTGGTGCCAAAACTAAAAAAATAGAGAGTGGTGGATTGTAGGTGGCTCTACAAGATCAAAGAAGGGAATACTCCGGGGGATGACGTCCGATATAAGGCCAGGCTGGTGGCAAAGGGGTTCACACAAAAAGAAGGCATAGATTTCACCGAATTCTTCTCACCGGTTGTGAAGTACAAGACAATAAGGATGATGTTAGCATTAGTGGTCCAATTTAATTGGGAAATCGAGCAAATGGATGTGAAGACTGCATTTTTGCATGGAGAGCACGATGAGACCATTTTCATGAGACAACCCGAAGGCTATGACGAAGGAAGGCAGGGAGAGCTAGTGTGCAAATTGAAGAAGTCTCTCTATGGCTTAAAGCAATCACCTCGGCAGTGGAACAAGAGGTTTGATTCCTTTGTAATCAGCTTGGGTTTCATGAGGAGCTGCTATGATTCTTGCTTGTACTATAAGGGGCAGAAGATTGAGAAGATGGTGATCATCCTCATCTATATTGATGACATGTTGCTGGTTGGGAGCAGCATGGAGAGGATAAAGAAATTAAAGGCTCAACTCAGTGAAGAGTTTGAGATGAAGGATCTTGGCCATGCAAAGAAGATCCTTGGGATGTGTGTCATCCGGGAAAGGGAGAGAAACAGATTGAAGATCTCTCAAACTTCCTATATAGAGAAGATGATATCTAAATTCTCTATTGAAGATAGCAAACCAGTGAAGGTTCCACTTACTGGTCATTTCAAATTATCTAGCGATCAATGTCCAAGATCGGAGGCAGAGAAGAATGAAATGGAGAAAGTCCCTTACTCTAGTGCTGTTGGTTCTGTTATGTACACCATGGTGAGCACTAGACCGGACATTGCTCATGCAATTAGTGTTCTCAGTAGGTTTATGAGTAATCCCGGAAAGGAGCATTGGCTTGGGATGAAGTGGTTGCTAAGGTATTTGAAGGGAAGCCCAGAAGTAGGGCTGGTGTATGAGAAGAGGGGTAATGCAATCTGCCTTGAAGGGTTTGCAGATTCGGACTATGGAGCAGACCGGGATAAAAGGAGATCGATTATCTCATACTTCTTCAACTTAAACGGATGTTGTGTAAGTTGGAAGGCTCAGTTGTAGCCAGTGGTAGCACTCTCAACAACCGAGGCTGAGTACATAGCTGCTACAGAGGCCATTAAGGAAGCTATGTGGTGCAAAGGGTTGCTTGAAGAGTTGAAGGTACTGGATGAGCAGGTTGTGGTATTTTTGGATAGTCAAAGTGCCTTGCACTTGTGTAAAAATCCAGTGTTCCATGAAAGGACAAAGCACATGGATGCTCGATATCATTTCATTCGGGAAAATGTTACGAAAGGATGCATCCATGTGGACAAGGTTGCCACGGAAGAAAATCCTGCTGACTTGGGTACTAAAGTCTTACCTCTAAGTAAGTTCAATCATTGCCTTGAATTACTTAGGATTGGAGTGGGTTAATTGGTAACTCAATATGAGTTTGGATCCCAAAACTTTCTGCACAATGGTTCAGGTTTTGTTTTTTTTTTTGAACACTTAGACAAAGGTAGAGATTGTTGTTATTTGCCTAAGTTTCAAACATGTCCAAACATGGTCTAAGTTTGGTTAATGTCCAAAACAATTGTGGGATATCAAATTTCAGCAAGTTATAAGGTTGCACACATGTGTGTGCTTCAATTTTGAGCATGGGAAGGTCAGGCACACTACTGTGGAAGTTTCTGCCCACAGGCAAGAGGTGTGCGCACAGCATCAGGAGGCTGCAGCATCAGGTCACGCCGCAGCACACAGCACCACACCAAAACACACAGCATCACTTGGAGAGTGATGTAGAGCTGAGATTAAAGGAAGAACATGATCAAAGGGAGGATAATGACTCACAAGAATGTCCAAGAATTAAGAGGCTATAAAAGGGGTTCTCAAGGCCTCATTTCATAAGATAATACAAGATACAAAAACACACATACAAGAGAGTTTTGTGACATTGTGAGATCATTGTAAACACTAAGAGAGAATTGTGTAGAGAGACATAAACACAAGAGGGACTCTTGTAGTGAGGCTGGTTGTAATTAGATAGAGAGAGTCTAGATTAGATTAGAGAACATTGTTGAGTTCTCATCTTCTTCCTTCTCTTCTTGTTTCTTCAAGAACTTGGATTCTTGAAGGGGATTGCTGTAACTTTGTAAGAACCATTGAGATAGTGCAGAGAGTTCGGAGGAACTCACGGGGACATAGGCACATTGCCGAACCTCGACAACAAATTACTTGTCTTCTTTCTTTCTTTGATTTTCTATTCTTGAGTTCGATTGCTGAAATTCTTTCTACAAGTCATTCAAGACTTGGGTGTTTGGAAGATCACCACCTGGGCATCTTGTCAAGGTGATTTCCAACAATTACTATCCAAGATCATCAATTCCAGGTCAGTCTAGGCACAGCCAGAGATTTCTACAACAAGTCGACGGGCATGCGCTAGGCCAACATGAGCACTGGCTACAGAATAAATTTGTCCCGTTTCAACATCTCTAATACTAATAAATTCACTGTTATCGGCTGTGACACTTGTGCATTTCTTTGAGGTAAATTAGGTGGGAAAAATTACAGCTCAGGCTGTATTTCCTCATGTGGATTTCAATCTCTGCAGCTATGCCTTTATTGCTGATCAAAACCAATTCACTTTCTCCTCCGATTATATTCGCGATATACCTGGAGAAACAAACTTACCGGTGGTGATTGATTGGGCGATTGACAAGGAGACATGTGAAGAAGCGAAGAAGAATACATCAAGCAATGCGTGCAAGGAAAACAACCAATGTTTATCAGATAATGGTACAGGGTATCGTTGCAAGTGTTTGGACGGTTACGATGGTAACCCTTACCTCTAAAATGGTTCTTCTCAAATCTCTGAATCCAATCATGTTCTTCTCTCAAATTAATATCAATAAATTTTGCTAATGGCCAATTAACGAATAATCTGATTAGATAAAGATTATAACTTTAGGGATCCAATAAGGACGAATGAAATTCCAAAGACCCAAATAAGACGCGTAACAGACTTTAAGGATGAAAAATTAATACTGTGTCATACTAGATATCAATGAATGTGAAATTTCAAGAACTTGCATCATGACATGCCAAAACATTCTTGGGAGCTTTTCTTGTACTTGTCCTGAAGGTTATGAAGGCGACGGATTGCTAAACGGAACAGGCTGTCGTCCTCAATTTCATAATAGTGATCAATCAAAGAAATTAATTGTCCCATTGAGTAAGTACACAAATTGATTTATTCACGTATTAATTTATGCTGCCCTTTGTCAGTTTTTCAGTTAATTAAACTTTTAGTTCAAAAAGTATTTTTGAAACTTTTCATTATTTTATTTTCAATGTTTTTTTTGTTATATATCTATTGCGCTTAAATCTTACCAATTGGATAGAGCTAAGTTCTTGAAATAGTCTATATTGCTTGCTTTAAACCAACATCCTCCTTGGTTATGATGTTCAATTTAAGTTCATTTTCTGTGCAGGTGTTACCATAAGCCTCTTAGTTCTACTTGCTGGAATTTCCTGGATATATTGGGGACTAAACAAAAGAAAGCTCATCAAACTCAAAGAGAAATTCTTTGAGCAAAATGGTGGCCTAATGTTACAACAACAGCTCTCTAAACACAAAGCTGGATCATCAGTTGATACTGCCAGAATATTTAGTGCAGAAGAGCTGAAGAAAGCCACCAACAATTATTACGAGAGTAGAATCCTTGGCCAAGGAGACTACGGAACAGTCTACAAAGGAATATTACCAAACAGTAAAAAAATTGTTGCCATTAAGAAATCCAAAATTGGTGACCAGAGTCAGATTGAACAATTCCTCAATGAAGTAATTGTGCTTACACCAATTAATCATAGGAATGTTGTTAAACTATTGGGTTTTTGTTTGGAGACTGAAGTTCCATTGCTTGTTTATGAATTCATCACGAATGGGACTGTCTGGGAACACATTCAAGGTGAACTAGTCCAAGAATTTTCGTTTCTTACATGGGAAATGAGATTAACGATAGCTGCAGAATCTGCAGGGGCATTAGCATACTTGCACTCTGCTGCTTTGATGCCAATCATACACAGAGATGTGAAGACTACCAACATTCTTTTAGATGATAATTACACTGCTAAAGTGTCTGATTTTGGAGCATCAAGGCTTGTTCCTTTAGACCAAACTCAATTGACAACTTTGGTGCAAGGAACACTTGGGTATTTGGATCCTGAATATTTGCAATCAAGCCAATTAACAGAGAAGAGCGGTGTTTATAGCTTTGGTGTTGTTCTTGCAGAGCTTTTGACAAGTAAGAACGCGATTTCTTTTGAGAGGCCTGAGAACAAGAGAAATTTAGCTATGCACTTATTTTCTTCAATGAAAGAGGATCAGTACTTGTTTCGGATTCTTGATGAGAGAATTGTTAACGAGGGAAACATCGAGCAAATCAAGGAAGTTGCTAAGCTAACAAAAAATGCTTTAGGGTAAATGGGGAGGACAGGCCTACTTTGAAGGAAGTAGCAATGGAGTTGGAAGGATTGAGAGGTATGGGAAAACATCCATGAACAAAAGTGGATTTGATATCTCAAGAGACTGAATCCTTGCTTGGATAAATAACTTATATTGACGTTATTAATGAAACTCTCATAATAAGTTTTTATCTTACAAAAACCAATGAATTTAGACATCAGCCAACCATTTTTTTTTTTGGCGAAAGTGCCAAGCAACATTGGGAGAAATTTCCATGAAGAAGACGTTTAGGGACGACTAAAGACTTTTTATTTAGAAGACTATTCTTTTTTTTAGTAGAAAGACCAGATATTTACATAAATGGCCCCCTTCTCACCTCTCACCTCTCGCCTCTCTATTGTTTTTTTGTTTCGATGACACCAACTTAGTGCATCATTTCCCATTCATATTACTCAGCTCAACAAACTTGTTGAACTTTCTACTCTATTTCTAATAAAATTGAATCGGTAGTAAAAATATTTACAGAATTTTTTGTGGACATTTATATATTTCCCCTATATGGAAAAAATTAGGTATTTTAACATTATTTTTATGTATATAATAAAAAATTTAAAAGAAGAAAAATAAAAGGAGAATGATGTTACTATGTTTGGTTGCGGTGAAAAACATGAATTGGAACAAATAAGGGTGGACTAAAATAATGATACCTATATTTTTATTTGGTTCAAATGATTGATTAAATTTATCTCACTTAAATCTCATGGTTGATCGATAAAATTAGCAGTGTTATTGAAATAGTCTAATAAATGAAATAACAAAATTATTCTTTTAATCTTATCCGTTCAATTAATATTATTATTATTAGTATTGTTATTATCATTATTAATAATATTATAATAATAATTAAATAATATAATATATGGGAAATATGGAAAATAAAAGAGAAGGTAAAATTGTCCAAAAAATTTAATCTCATCAAATTTGTCTCACCTCTTTTAAAATAGATTTAGTGAGTTGAGAGATTTGAGTGAGATTAAGTTAGTCTCACACTAGTTAGCAACAAACAATTAATTAGAAAGTAAGGTAGAATTAAGTTAGTTTAATCCTACCTAATCCAAAAATTGTACCATAAATAATAGTTGTTTATATATTTTAAATTTGCCCATCAACTTTGACTACTTATGGAAGCATTCAACTTCCAGGAAAATTACAAATGAAGACTACTGCACTAATGTCAATTATTGTACCTTTGATACATGGATCTGCTCATATTCTGATGCAATGAATTAGTCTCTCTCCTCCAAGTAGCTATAAAAAGACCACAACTTATAGCTTAATTTGCAATTAAAGTGAGAAAAAAGAAAAGAAAAGAAAAGAGAAATTAAGTCTCTGTCATGGGTTTTCAGGCCATGGTTGTGCAAGTGATGCTGGTAGGATTGTTATTGGCAACAACTGTAGTTTTATCAGCAAGAGCACAACCCAATCCTGACTGCCCTTCTTATTGTGGAAATCTAAGTTCAATCCCGTATCCTTTTGGCATTGGGGAAGGTTGTTTCCTTAATGAATCATTCAATATCACCTGTAACCAGTCTTTCAACCCTCCCACAGCTTTTCTAAGGCGAGGCAATATCAAGGTTACGGACATTAACATCCTGCTGCGCCAATTGCAGGTCAGTGTAGGCACAGCCAGAGATTGCTACGACAAGTCGACGGGCATGCGCCAGGCCAACATGAGCACTGGCAAAAGAATAAATTTGTCCAGTTTCAACATCTCTAATACTAATAAGTTCACTGTTATCGGCTGTGACACTTACGCATATCTTCGAGGAAAATTAGGTGGGAAAAATTACAGCTCAGGATGTATTTCCTCATGTGATCGTATCGAAGAAGTTGATCAGTCTTGCACCGGCACAGGTTGTTGCCAAATTGAGATTCCTGATGGACTAAAAAACATAACTATGACAGCAAGGAGCTTTAACAACCATACAAAGGTATCGGATTTCAATCTCTGCAGCTATGCCTTTATTGCTGATCAAAACCAATTCAAATTCTCCTCCAATTATATTCGCGATATAGCTCGAGAAAGAAACTTTCCGGTGGTGATTGATTGGGCGATTGGCGAGGAGACATGTGAAGAAGCGAAGAAGAATACATCAAGCTATGCGTGCAAGGAAAACAGCCAATGTTTATCAGATAATGGTCCAGGGTACCGTTGCAAGTGCTTGGACGGTTACGATGGTAACCCTTACCTCCAAAATGGTTGCCAAGGTAATTAAATTTCGAGTAAATTTCAATGTTCGTCGTTAGTTTGTCTCGCGTTTTATTTGGGTATTTGTATTTTCATTTATTTTTATTGAATCTTTGAAATTATAATCTGAATTCAATCACGTTCTTCTCTCAAATTAAAATCAATAAATTTTATTAATGATCAATTGACAAATAATCTGATTGGATAAAGATTATAACTTTAGGGATTCAATAAGGATGAATGAAATTCCAAAAACCCAAATAGAACGCGTAGCAGACTTGAAAGATGAAAAATTGTGTCATTAAATTAACTGTAAATGAGTCTATAATTAATTTATTCATTAATATTATGTCATACTAGATATCAATGAATGCGAAATTTCAAGACCTTGCAATATGACATGCCAAAACATTCCTGGGAGCTTTTCTTGTACTTGTCCTGAAGGGTATGAAGGCGACGGATTGCTAAACGGAACAGGCTGTCGCCCTCAATTTCATAATAGTGATCAATCAAAGAAATTAATTATCCCATTGAGTAAGTACACAAATTGATTTATTAAAGTATTAATTTATGCTGCCCTTTGCCTGTTTGCCAGCTAATATGATTTGGTACATCATATTATTTACTATATTAAATTTTTTAATATATTGCTTTTTCATAGGAAATTTTAATATAATGTTGAGATCATTGTCGTCGGTTAAACATTTGGTTCAAAAAATATTTTTGAAACTTTTCCTTCTTTTATTTTCTATGTTTTTTTTTTGTTATATATCTATTGAAGCTTAAATCTTACCAACTGGATAGAGCTAAGTTCTTGAAATAGTCTATATTGCTTGCCTTACACCAACATCCTCCTTGGTTTTGATGTTCAATTTAAGTTCATTTTCTATGCAGGTGTTACCATAAGCCTCTTAGTTCTACTTGTTGGAATTTCCTGGATATATTGGGGACTAAACAAAAGAAAGCTCATCAAACTCAAAGAGAAATTCTTTGAGCAAAATGGTGGCCTAATGTTACAACAACAGCTCTCTAAACACAAAGCTGGATCATCAGTTGATACTGCCAGAATATTTAGTGCAGAAGAGCTGAAGAAAGCCACCAACAATTACGACGAGAGTAGAATCCTTGGCCAAGGAGGCTATGGAACAGTCTACAAAGGAATATTACCAGACAGTAAAAAAATTGTTGCCATTAAGAAATCCAAAATTGGAGACCAGAGTCAGATTGAACAATTCATCAATGAAGTAATTATGCTTACACAAATTAATCATAGGAATGTTGTTAAACTATTGGGTTGTTGTTTGGAGACTGAAGTTCCATTGCTTGTTTATGAATTCATCACGAATGGGACTGTCTGGGAACACATTCAAGGTAAACTAATCCAAGAATCGTCGTTTCTTACATGGGAAATGAGATTAAAGATAGCTACAGAAACTGCAGGGGCATTAGCATACTTGCACTCTGCTGCTTCGATGCCAATCATACACAGAGATGTGAAGACTACCAACATTCTTTTAGATGATAATTACATTGCTAAAGTGTCTGATTTTGGGGCATCAAGGCTTGTTCCTTTAGACCAAACTCAATTGACAACTTTGGTGCAAGGAACACTTTGGTATTTGGATCCTGAATATTTCCAATCAAGCCAATTAACAGAGAAAAGCGATGTTTATAGTTTTGGTGTTGTTCTTGCAGAGCTTTTGACAAGTAAGAACGCGATTTCTTTTGATAGGCCTGAGAACGAGAGAAATCTAGCTATGCACTTCGTTTCTTCAATGAAAGAGGATCAATACTTGTTTCGGATTCTTGATGAGAGAATTGTTAACGAAGGAAACATCGAGCAAATCAATGAAGTTGCTAAGCTAACAAAAAGATGGTTAAGGGTAAATGGGGAGATTTCAGGCCTACTATGAAGGAAGTAGCAATGGAGTTAGAGGGATTGAGAGTTATGACAAAGCATCCATGGAGTAAAGTGGATTTGTTGTCCGAAGAGACTGAATACTTGCTTGGATCAGTAACTTTGAATGCGTCCATTAATGGTTATCTTAATGGTGCTGCTTCTAGCTCTACAACTGCAGGGTTCGATAGCATGAGAGATCAAGTATTATCACTCTTGTTAATAATGGGAGATAATTAATTTTGTCCACAGTGATGTATTTATAATCAACTATGCATGAAATTTTCTTCGTTGTTCTTGATGGTGTGAGAACATTGTGACATTCATGCCAAGAATAGGTTCAATTCTTTCCTTTCTTTCTTTCTTTTTTTTAATGGAAGAACAAATTCATTTCTATGCAAAAATCAAACATTATAATTTGAAAAGGTTCACTTTTTGAGTTCACTTAACTGTCATTTCTACAGTAAATAAAATACAAAACTAAATTTAATAATAAAAAAAGATGGGAGTTGTTTCTTATATATTAGCTAGTTAATGGTAGTTAAACAACCTTTTATACAGAGTTTTATGTCTCTTTTGAACATACACAACCTTTGAACCAAAAGCTGACTTAATTCTTCTAAATTCAAAATTGAATTAACTATGTGCATGTTTAGTATACTGAGCTCATGCTTGTCGATGTTTTTTCAAAATAAACTTAGATTTTAAGTTTGATATGTTTTAGAAAATTATAGGAAAGAAGAAGAAAAAAAAAAGGAAATTCAAGTTTTGAATGATTCAGTCGACTGAATGACCGACTGAATGGTCATTTAGTCGACTAGATGGAAGGCTAAAATTTCCTTGAACTCTCTGAAACTTTTTTCAGTCGACTGGATATTCAAATTTTTTGAATTTTCATAACATTGAATGACAATTGAACGTGAATAAAAGTGTCATTTGAGAAGGAACACTTAGTATTCAGCGTAAATCAGTTTCCTACTGAAACAAAGTATCTCTAATGAAAAGACACACTAATTAAACACTATAAAATTGTGTATAACTGTCATAATTAATAGAATACAAACATATATAGATTTTAGATTTCCATAATTATTCTTCTTCTCCTTCTCTAAAAAATTGATCTTCTTATGTTTAGAAATCCTGCAAATTTCCAAATATAAGTGTTTTTCATCCATAAACTCATAGAAACTGCTGTGAGTTATTCTTCACAAATGCAAAGTGCAAAATAACAACAGAGCTTCATTGTATCTTAAAGGAAATTCGTCAGAAACCTTCTTGCACTAGTAAGGGGCGAATTAAACCTTAAGGAAAACGACATGACCGTGTCTTGAAGCCATTTCTCTTATTCCTTTTGATAAACAGCCATCAGAAATTCCCCCAACAATCTTAAGGTTTAAATTATTTACTTTGTTTATCAAAATGACTACTTCTTTGAGTTCCTTGAGAGATATGGCGCTGGAGTTCAACAAGCTGGAGTGTTTCGATGGAGGAGATTTTTATCGTTGGCAAAAGAAACTGTTTTTCCTTCTGACATCACTGCGAGTGTATTATGTCATCACTACACCAAGGCCAAAACCTGCAGAAAATGAGACGATTGCCTAGACTCGTGATAGGCAGAAATGGGATCAAGATGATGATATCTATAAGGGTCATATTCATAACGTGATGTCCAATACATTGTTTGATGCTTACCACAATGTAAAGACTGCAGAGGAGTTGTGAGATTCGTTGCAAGCAAGGTACATGAAGGAAGATATTGCAAGTAAGCGATTTATTATTACAAAATTTAACACTTACAAAATAGTTGATACTCATTCTATTATGGATCAGTTTAGTGAAAAAAAAAATGATACTAGATCAATTCTCTCAACATAAATTGAAAATGGATGAGACCATAATGGTCATAACCATTATAGACAAACTGCCTACACTTTGGAAAAAATTTCAAAAATCATCTGAAGCACCAAAAGAAAGACCTGACTCTTGAAGAGTTAGGCAATCATCTTCGAATTAAGAAGGATTTACGGAAAGAAGGAAAGGAAGAAGCCCTCTCCAATATTAATTCAGTAGAAGAAGAAGAGACTTCGAAAGAAATCTCTCAAGATTTTCACAAGAGAAAAAATCCTTCAATCAATTTTGATGAGAATAACAAGAAAGCAAAGGGTGCTTGCTTCCATTGTGGAAAACCAGGACACTTCAAGCAAAATTTTCGAATACTGAAAAAAAGGGCAAAATACAACAAGAGTTTGTGGCTTAAAAATGCATAAGGTCTAAGGGAGGAATGTTTGCTAGTACTTAAATGTATGAGATTATATTTAAGTGAACGAGAGAATGTTTGAACACAAAATTAATAATAATAATATTATTTATGTTTGTATTGTTGATTATTCAATTTACTTTGGAATATTTGTTGAAATTCGTGTTTAATTCAGTATATAATGATTTATGAATCTTATATCTTGTTAAATAGTATGTTTTAATTACAAAAAACAATAATATTTTCTAGGTGGTGTTATGTATGTAAGAGGTATACATATAAATTGAAATATTGCTTAAGACAAGTGTGAATTCTCAAATAAGTCTTGAGAAGATCTTTGGTGTATTTTAATCAATACTTGACTTAGAATTGAATGTATTATTGTGATAGAAATTTACAAGAATATGAATCTCAAGAATTTACTTGTAGTAAAATCCTGTTTGGATGATAATGTCACTTGGACTAGTGATATGAGTATATGCTATAGTGGGTTTGTACAATGGTATAAACACCAAGTTAATACTAAGCATAATAATAAATTACAAGTGGGCAAAGTTAAGTAGTTATAAGTGATAGAAAAATATCACTTGTGGCGGGGGTGATTCTTAGTGTAAGTACGATTAGTATTATGTACACAATGCATTACAATGAATTATCCTGGGTATTAGCCAACTATAAAAATTATAGATGTTAACCGAATTTTTAGCTAGCAAATGAGTAAAATTTAAAAGGGATGAGGATTAAGCCCATATGATTAATCACCCATGATGGAACCTCGACTCAACGCTTACTAACTATAAGTCCTGAGTTCAATGAGATAAAGTACATCATCAGTAGTGATTGCAAACACCAATAGTAAATATTCCATCCCAGGAGAAAGGTGTTTGGAAACAGTAGTGATATAGTGAATGATGAACCTTAGGTTCTTAATAAGGCTTATAAAAGTTTTCTTTGGTATGTTAAGCTACAAAACATACTTGATAAGCTTACCTAGTGAGTGTAAAGTGTTGCCGCTTCTGTTGAGTTCAAGGGCTTGACTCTATAGCACTAATAACATAAGATACATGACACAAGACCTGTAAAAGTGTTGACATATTTTCTAGAAAATTCTACGAGAAGTCTCATGTGTGAGACATGTCCGGTTAAACAAATAGGATTTGTGGTTCAATCACTAAATGAAAATTCAAGTCTAAAAGATATCTTCATCTAGGCATGAACTTCAATGGATGATAAAAGATCAAATTTTCAAAGTTTTATCGAGTCAAAATATTTTGAAAATGGTGAGGGAATGTTGATGTTTTTTTCAAAATAAACTTGGATTTTAAGTTTTGGATGTTTTAGAAAATCAAAGGAAAAAAGAAAAGGAAATTCAAGTTGTGAATGATTCAGTCTATTGAATGGACTCATTCAGTCGATTGAATGGTCATTCAGTCGACTGAATCATGGAAGACTAAAATTTCTTAAAACTCTCTGGAACCTTTTTAGTCGATTAGATGTTCGAAAATTTTGAATTTTCAAATCGTTGAATGACGATTGAATGTGAATAGAAGTGTCATGTGAGAATAAACACTTAGTATTCAGTTTAAATCAGTTTCCTACTTAAACAAGGTATCTCTAATGAAAAGACACACTAATTAAACACTATAAAAGTGTGTATAACTTTCATAATTAATAGATTACAAACATATACATATTTCAGATTTCTTTTCTTGTTCTTCTTCTCATTTTCTAAAAAACTGGTCTTCTTATGTTTAGAAATCCTGAAAATTTCCAAACATAAGCAATTTTCATCCATAAACTCATAGAAGCTGTTGTGGGTTATTCTTCACGAGTACAAAGAGCATAATAACAATAGACCTTCATTGTATCTTAGAGGAAATTCGTTGGAAACCTTCTTGCACCAGTGAGGGACGAATTAAACCTTAAGGAAAGCGACTTGGTCGTGCCTTGAAGCCATTTCTCTTATTCCTTTTGATAAACAACCCTTAGAAATTTCCCTAACAATGGTCAAGTCGATTGGACTCACATTTTGTCCAATAAGTGCTTCTCATCGATGGTCTTATAAACTATAATAGTAAAAATACTTTTGGTGGTTAAATTGAATTAACTATGTGTCTAGTCGACCTAGCTCATGGTCTAATTTGTTATTGAGTCTTTGGGTGCTTTTCGTTTCTGTATTATAGTGATGTTCTCTAGGTTGTTACTTTGTGAAAAATTTAAAGCCCCATTTTGATCATCCAAACCGATAACCAAAGAAAATCTTTTTTTTTTATCTATTTGTTATAATACCAAATAATTGTTCTATTCCATATTTGCATTAAGTGAAATTTTTCGAAGAGTAGGTTTTGGGTTTCAATTATAAATTTGGGTCCAAGTGGCTTCCCTAAGCTTAAAAAGTTATGTTACATAGATTCAGGTATGAGTGTCAGACACGAGTACGTATCCGAGTGTTAAACTTGTTTATCTTTTATAACTTTTCAAGTGTCATATATTTATTCGAAGTGTGAGTGTTTAACATGGGTACGACATGGTAAAGTGAAACGTCCATGCAACACAGCTAAAAAGTATAAAACAGTTGGGATATTTCCTATACCCAGCCCAGGTCCAAGATATTCTAATTGCATTTACTTCAAGAGCCTAGTATGAGCCAACCTGATTGATAGAGATTTTGAAATAGCTTATGTTTCCTATAAACAAAAATTAAGCCGAGCAACGGTTTATAAAATAACTTTTACTTTTAAAATTTTAATAAAATATTTTTTACAGTTGTTTTATCAGATATTTAATAAACTATAATTTTATTGTATTTAAAATCATATAAAGACACCACTTGGCTCCACCATTTTAGACTAGGTCATCCATCTTTTGGAATCTTGAAAACTATATTTCCTACTTTGTTTAGAGGTCTAGGTGCTGAACAATTTCATTGTGATATATGTGAGTTTGCAAAGCACAAATGTGTATCTTTTCCAATCAGCAATAATAAAAGCCTAGTTCCATTTTATTTTATTCACAGTGATATATGGAGACCCTCTACACTTCCAAATGTATCTAATTCTCATTGGTTTGTCTCTTTCATTGACGATTATACTAGGGTTTCTTGGATCTTTCTTTTTAACCATAAATCAGATGTAAGCAGTGTACTCTCAAACTTCCACAACATGATTCAAAACCAATTTTGGGTAAAAATCAAAAGATTCCGATCAGACAATGCATGAGATTATTTTAATCAAGTTATATCTCCATATTTTCAAAAAGAGGGAATTATCCATGAATCCTCTTACGTTGATACTCCACAACAAAACGGAGTGGCAGAGAGGAAAAAGAGTCACTTGCTAGCCACAACCTGAGCCTTTCTCTTTCACCAAAATGTTCCAAAACATTATTAGGGGGAAGCCATTCTCATAGCTTCTTATATAATTAATCGTCTACCTTCTCGGGTGCTAGGGTTTAAGTCACCAATGGAAATAATGTCCCAATTCTATCCCGACCTTCGTACAACAAATAACCTCACTCCAAGAATCTTTAGCGGCACTGCCTTTGTCCATGTTCATAGTCGAAATAGAGGAAAATTAGATCCAGGGGCTCTTAAGTGTGTGTTTGTAGGTTATACGTCCACCTAGAAAGGATACGAATGCTACCATCCACATACAAATAAATTCTTTGTCTCCATAGATGTCACTTTGAGGAAACAAAACCATACTTTAACTAGCCTTATCTTCAGGGGGAGACTTCATTTAGTGAAGATAAGGATAGAGATCTGTTTCTGCTCGATCTACTTACTCGTGAGTCAGTTCTGTCCACCAGATTAGCCCCATCTGATCTAATTCCAGCTGAACCAACTCCAGCTCTAATTCCAGCCGAACTAGCTCTAGCTGACCCACCTGTATCAGTCGAACCATTCCAGCCAGTGTCAACATTAGCCCC
Organism: Bretschneidera sinensis; assembly: GCA_023935145.1. Taxonomy (NCBI): domain Eukaryota; kingdom Viridiplantae; phylum Streptophyta; class Magnoliopsida; order Brassicales; family Akaniaceae; genus Bretschneidera; species Bretschneidera sinensis. The sequence goes on from CM043697.1 coordinate 67,993,138, forward strand.
ATCTGATGTAATTTAAGCCGAACCAGCTCCAGCTAACCCACCTGTATCGGTTGAACCATTCCAGCCGATGTCAACACCCTTACCCGCCCACATTGGACCCATTGTGGGTGGGTCCATGAGATATGTGCATGACTCTATGCAATTTGTGCAGGCTTATTCAAGAAGAAGAGACTCGAATCCTAATCCCATGCAAGTCCAAGCTTCAACTCCTAATCCTGAGAATGAGGTAAATAAAATTTTTGACCAATCTCAATTAACACCAGATCATGATCTTCTAATTGCTATTAGGAAAGGCACAAGAGAATGCACAAAATACCCATTGTATCATTTGGCAAAATTTATCTCTTTTGAGAAATTCTCACCCTCATGTAGGACCTTTCTAGTCAGTCTAAACTCTATTCATATTCCGAATACTTTATCTGAGGCATTATCTAATGAGAATTGGAGAAACTCCACGAGTGAAGAAATGTAGGCACTAAAGTAGAACCAGACATGGGAAATAGTTGACTTACCACCTGGAAAGAAGGTTGTGGGGTGCAAGTGGGTGTTTACCATAAAATACAAGTCAGATGGCTCTCTTGAAAGATACAAAACTAGATTCGTGGTGAAAGAATACACGCAGACCTATGGTGTGGACTATCAATAGACATTTGCTACAGTAGCTAAGATGAACAAGGTAAGAGTTTTATTGTCACTGGCTACTAATTTCAACTGGTATTTGGAGCAATTTGATATAAAAAATACTTTTCTTCACGGTGAATTAGAAGAGGAGATATACATGGACATTCCTCCAGGATATGAGCAACAATTGAGAGGCAACAAAGTCGGTAAGCTAAGAAAGGCGCTCTATGGCCTAAAACAATCTCCACGAGCTTGGTTTGGAAGATTCACCAAAGTGATGCTAGCCACCGGATACAAGTAAAGTCAGGGAGATCATACACTCTTCATAAAACACTCAGATGCAAGGGGAGTAACGACTCTTTGGGTGTATGTCGATGACATAATAGTCACAGAAAACGATGAGAAGGAGAATGAAGCTCTAGGAAGATGTCTTGTCAGTGAATTTGAGACAAAAGAACTTGGGAGGTTGAAATACTTTCTAGGAATTGAAGTAACTCATTCTAGAGAAGGAATCTTTATCTCACGACAGAAATATGTGACTGATCTTCTTAAGGAAACAGGAAAATCGGCATGTAAACCAATTTCAACACCGATTGATCAAAATCATAGACTTGGAGAAGCAAAAGATGATCCAGCCATGGACAAGGAGAGGTACCAGAGACTGGTTGGGAAGTTCATATACTTTTCCCACACACGGCCAGACATTGCTTATACCGTGAGTGTTGTCAACCAATTTATGCATAGCCTGAGAGAAGTTCATCTACAAGCTGTCCATTGCATACTACATTACCTAAAGGCTAATCCAGGACAAAGGATTCTATTTAGAAGATAACACGGGGTTAGTCCTTGAGGCGTATACAAACGCTGACTATGTAGGTTCACCGGTTGATAAAAGGTCCATGACAAGCTATTGCACTTTCCTAGGAGGCAATCTTGTAACATGGAGGAGTAAGAAGCAGAATGTAGTGGCAAGATTAAGTGTTGAAGCAGAATGTAGTGGCAAGATTAAGTGTTGAAACAGAGTTTCGAGCGATGGCGCAAGGATTTTGTGAATTACTGTGGCTTAAAATAATTCTGGAAGACTTAAAGATTAAGTGGGATGGATCTATGAGGCTATTTTGTAACAACAAGTTGGCTATCAACATTTCTCATAATCCCATTCAGCATGACCGGAAAAAGTATATTGAGGTAGATAGACATTTCATAAAAGAGAAGCTGGACAACGGATTAATCTACACACCGTACGTCCCAATAAACAATCAACTTGTTGATGTACTTACAAAAGGACTGAATAGTGAAGCATTCCAACAACTTATATGTAAGTTGGGAATGAATGATGCATATTCACCAGCTTGAGGAGGAGTGTTGGAAAAGATAGAATCCCACTAAATAACTTTGTTTCTATTTTCTAGGAGTTAGTTTTCTTATTTATCTCATCTCTCAATTATCTCCTTGTAATTAGCTAAGATTATTCTGTACATATAGCCGAAAAATTCCTCATATTCAATACATCGGATACTCATTTTTTCTAGAAAGTTTACAGTTGTAAATTCAATGAAGCACATGTTATTGTAGATTTTATTAAGAAGGCTCAAGGCTTCCTTAGCACAAGTTGAACATCACAAAAAATAAGTGGACTGCAACCAAGATAAAGCAATACTACTCAACACCCAAAGGAAAATACTCAAACCGTATAAGCTCCCTTGTGCAAAAAAAAAAAAAAAAATCAAAATTTTCATGCCTTCTAGAACTCCTACATCACTGAGCATTCCGAGTTATTGCGGAAAAAAAAAAGTGGCATATTTCGATGTTTCAATTTTTGCTATTTACTAATTGCGATTCAGTATTTCATCGAGTTAATCCGTGTATCCTACCTGCTTAATTGCACTTAAACAAAAACATTTTTTTCTTTCTATTCCATAAAAAATAGTGTAATAAAAATAGGATTTAGGAGAGATGCATTCTTAGGTACACCAACTTCATATATGAATAGAATCTTGTCACACGATATCTCTACGTATTTCTATTGTCAAGATATTCACAAAAATTATTTCTATTATCAACTTAAAACCTAACACCAATCATTCCTATACTAGATAAGAGAGCTTGTATTAAAAGTTTTCAAGTTCGGGTATTTTATAATGAGAAATTTTGTTTTAGAGATTGACAATAAGTCACTTCACAAATACATATAAATTTCTTGAACTTAAAATCTATTTTACTAAACATTATCTTGTCTTACTTAAATTAAATCTATGGTTTCTTAATTTTGATAAGGTATTTTGTAGTAGTATTAAATTAGCAATAAAATGATGGATAATGTGCCTAATTTGGATTTATACAATGAATCTAGTGATATGTCTACTAAATGGATTAGATGACTTAACTAATTAATGAAGAAAACCTTGGAGGAACAAATCGTACACACACACACACAAATATATATATGCAACAAAATAATTACAATTTATTACCATTTTACTGAGGGAAAATGTACTTGAGATCTTGACTAAAAGCACGAGTTCTTCTAAGGAAGATCATATGGCCAAAACTATTGTGAAGATACATAGATATGAAGGAAGGAATAACATATTGTGAAAATTTAATGAATATTGGATAATTCCTTGTACATATTTTAAATATTTAGGAATTGCAAGATTGATTGTAAGTACCACCATTTTCATTGCACAATCCAAAAAAATCAAACCTTAGCGCGCTAGGTGGAGATGTTGGAAATCACCTCAAGATTCCCAGGTGGTGATCTTCCAAACACTCAAGTCTAGAATGATTTGTAATGAACAGAAACAAACCAATCAAAGAAAGAACACGACAATTGTTATCGAGGTTCAGCAATGTGCCTACGTCTCCGTGAGCTACTCCGAGCTCTCTGCACTAAATCAATGAATTTTTACAAGTTACAGCAACTCCTCTTCAAGAATCCTCTTGTTCTTAAGGAACGAAAAAAGAGGAAAAAGAAAGTGATGAGGAAATCTGGGCATTCTGGAGGCCGTGGCTCCCAAGGCTGGGCCGCGGTGCACAATGCTGACTTGATGCTGAACTTCTCTCCTGTTTGATCCTTAGACAAATACCAACAATCTCTCCCTTTGTCTAAGCGATTAAACCCGAACACATTGTGCAGATAACTCAAGATCTAGACTCAACTTGAGTCACCATATCAACCGACTCCAATCCTAATAAGTCTAAGGCAATGATTGAACTTGCTTAGAGGTAGAACTTTGGTGCCTAAATCTGCAGGATTTTCTTCCGTTGTGACTTTCTCCACATGAATGCATCCTTTCGTAACATTTTCCCGAATGAAATGATACCGAACATCCATATGTTTAGTCCTCTCATGGAACACCAGGTTCCTACACAAGTGCAACGTACTTTAGCTATCCAAATACACCACCACCTGCTCTTTTAGGACCTTCAACTCTTCTAACAACCTTTTGCACTACAGAGCCTCCTTTATGGCTTCCGTTGCCGCTATGTACTCAGCCTCGGTTGTTGAGAGTGCTATCACCAGCTGCAACTGAGCTTTCCAACTTATACAACATCCGTTTAAGTTGAAGAAGTATGAGATAATCGATCTTCTTTTATCTTGGCCTGCTCCATAGTCCGAATCCGCATAACCTTCTAGACAGATAGAGATACCTCTCTTCTCATAAACCAGTCCCACATCTGGGCTTCTCTTCAAGTGCCTCAGCAACCACTTTATCCCAAGCCAATGCTCATTTTCGGGATTACTCATAAACCTGCTGAGAACACTCATTGCATGAGCAATGTTGGGTCTAGTGCTTACCATTATGAACATGACTGATCCAACCGCACTAGAGTAAGGGACCTTCTCTATTTCCTTCTTCTCCGCCTCCGATCTCAGACATTGATCACTGGAGAACATGAAATGACCAGCAAGGGGAACCTTCACTGGTTTGCTATCTTCCATAGAAAACTTAGATATCATATTTTCTATGTAGGAAGTCTGAGAAACCTTCAATCTGTTTCTCTCCCTTTCTCAGATTATACTCATCCCAAGGATCTTTTGTGCATGGCCAAGATCCTTCATCTTAAACTTTGATCTGAGTTGAGACTTTAATTCTTCTATCCTCTCCCTGCTATTCCCAACCAACAGCATATCATCGACATAGATGAGGATAATCACCATTTCCTCCACCTTGTGCCATTTGTAGTACAAGCACGAATCATAGTAGCTCCTCATGAAACCCAAGCTAGTTACAAAGGAATTGAACCTCTTATTCCATTGCCGAGGTGATTGCTTCAGGCTATAGAGAGATTTCTTCAATTGGTACACCAACTCTCTCTACCTTCCTTCCTCATAGCCTTCTGGTTGCCTCATGTAGATGGTCTCATCAAGCTCTCCATGTAAGAACAATGTCTTCACATCCATTTGCTCGATCTTTCAATTAAATTGGACCACCATTGCTAACACTATCCTTATCGTCTTGTATTTCACAACCGTTAGAATATTTTGGTGAAATCTATGCTTTCTCTTTGTGTGAACCCTTTCGCCACCAGCCTAGCCTTATACCAGACTTCATCCCTTGGAGTGTTCCTTCTTTGATCTTGTAAATCCATTTACAATCCACAGCTCTCTGTTTTTCTGGTTTGGGCACCAATTCCCAAGAGTTGTTCTTCCTCAAAGAATCTATTTCTTCCTCCATAGCTAGCTGCCACTTTGACGAATCCTTACATTCCATGGCATCTATGTAAGTTTCTGGTTCAACCCCTCCTTCTGAATAAAGAGCTGCTATGTTAGCATCCATAAAACCATATCTCAAAGGTGGTCTGACCACCCTACTTTCTCGGTCCCTTGTGAGTTGATAGTCATTATGACTTGCTACATCATCCCCTTCTAGTTCAGCCTCCTCATGAGTACCCTGAGCTTGGCCTTCATCAATGGGCTCTACCTAGTCTGAACCCTCTTGCCTTTCTTGCTCTACCTGAACTGAATTTACCTTGATGCTATGCTCCACAAATACCGAACTGGTTTGCTCGTTATCCCCTGCAGGGTTAGTTTTCTCCAAATAGGGAAATAACAATTCATTAAAAATGACATCCCTACTTATTATGAGTTTAGTCTCTTTTAGCTCTAAGAACCACAACCTATACCCCTTAACCCCATCACCATACCCTAGAAACACACATTTTTTAGACCTTGTGCTAACTTTATCATCCTTTTGATGTGCAAAAGCAGTACATCTAAAAGTTTTAAGATTGTTCAACTCAGGGGGTTTCCCACTCCACATCTCCTCGGTAGTCTTAAGGTCTAAAGCCCTAGAGGGTGATCTATTAACCAAATATGCAATAGTAGACACAGCTTCCCCCAAAAAATATTTTGGTAAACCGAACCCAATTAACATGCACCTAACCTTTTCCATAAAGGTCCTATTCATCCTCTCAGTAACTCCATTTTGCTGAGGGGTTTTCACAACCGTTATGTGTCTTAGAATCCCATTTAGCTCACATAATTTATCAAAATCCTTATTAAAAAATTCTAATCCACTATCGTTTCGTAAAACCTTAACTACCTTACTCGTTTGAGTCACCAGTAACTTTTTTCACACCACAAATTTATTCAAAGCATTTGATTTATTTTTAAGCAAATAAACCCAAACCTTTCTTGAATAATCATCAATTAAAGAAAGAAAGTAATGATTACCTCCTTCTGTTGGTGTTCTTGCTTGTCCCCAAAGATCCGCATGAATGTAGTCAAGAATGCCCTTAGACTTGTGCACTCCGGTGTTGAAGCTGACCCGATGTTGCTTCCCAATAACGCAACTCTCACAGAAATCAAGTTTCTCTACCTTGTCACCATCAAGTAGACCATTCTTTCTGAGAACTTGCAGCCCCTTTTCACTCATATGTCCCAAGTGATTGTGCCAAAATACTGCCTTATCCATCTCAGCCATCAAGCTAGCTGCTTGATCCTTGATTTCTGTTTCTCAGATCATCTCATAGAGACCATCCTTTATTGTTGCTTTGATCACTATCAAAGATCCCTTGGTTACCTTGATCTTTCCTCCCTCTGCTTTGTATGTGTACCCCATGGAATCTAACTGCCCCAATGAGATCAAATTTCTTCTCAAATCTGAAAGATACCTCACATTCTGTAGCAACCTTGTGACTTCATCAAACATCCTCAATTAAATGTCTCCTATCCCCCTCACTTGGCAAGAAGTATCATTCCCCAAGAAAACCTTTCCATCATTGGTTTTCTTGAAGTTCTTAAACCAATCCTTGTGAGGGCACATGTGATAAGTGCACTGGGAATCCAAGATCCATTTCTCACTGCCTTACCTCCTACTCACATTTGAGCACACAACAAGAACATTATCTTGCTGTTCCCCTTTGTCAATCGAAGCCTCTCCATTGTTGGTATGACATCTTTCTCTCTCATCCCATAACTTCTTCTTGCAATCTTTCTTGAAATGACCCTCCTTATTGCAGTAGTAGCATCGCTTCCCTCCAAACTTCGGTTTGGAATGCGATCTTCCATGGCTCTGCCCTTTACCCTTTGATCTCTCCCGGTAGTTGTCATGGATGCTACTGCCATTCCGAGTTGCTGGCCTTCCTCTAATGAATAACCCTTCTCCACTTGATGCTTCCCTTATCTTGGCCTTGAAATCATAAGCTCTTATAGCATTGATCACAATTTCCTTAGTTAGTGTATCTCTTCCATATTCAATAACATTAATCAAACTTTCAAAATAATCTGGAAGAGAATTCAATAACATAACAACCAATTGTTCATCCGGGAATATTATACTATAACTAGCCAAATCTTGAACTAGTTTATTAAACACATCAAGATTATCTTGCAACTCTTTATTAGGATCCATTTTAAAAGCAAAGATTCATTTAAGAAGATAAATCTTATTAGGGAGAGTCTTGGTAAGAAATAACTCATCTAGTTTCTTCCAAACGACAACTGGATCTTTCGAGTCTCCGCACTCCCTTGTGACCTTATCCGACATGTGCAGAAAGATGGTGTTGTACGCTATCTTCTTCATCTTAATCTGCTGGACCTCCGGGATACTTGCTGGAAAATTGTCATATTCTCTAATAGCCAAGTCCACCTTTTGTTGCATAAGAACCACCTTGATCTTCTGCTTCCATAGGGCAAAGTCTAGTTTTCCATCAAACTTCTCAACAATGAAATTTGAACCCATCTTGCAGAGAAAATCCCAAATTTATGCAGCACCCACAATTGCTTTCCAACTTCTAAATCTTAAGAACACGATTAAATCTTGATCCAGCACCATTTTTGAATCACCCTCAAGAACTCGATCAGATCTTGATCTCTACTCCGTTCTTGAATCATCCAAGAAGTTGACATTTGATTCTTGGAGTCTTGCTCCGATACCTTCTGTTCCAGCTCCGACACCCGCCAATCTTGGCTCTGATACCACCTCAAGATGCCCAGGTGGTGATCATCCAAACACCAAAGTCTAGAATGACTTGTAATGAACAGAAACAAACTAATCAAATAAAGAACACGACAATTGTTATCGAGGTTCGGCAATGTGCCTACGTCCCCGTGAGCTATTTCGAGATCTCTGCACTAAATCAATGAGTTCTTATAAGTTACAACAACACCCCTTCAAGAATCCTCTTGTTCTTAAAGAACGAAAGAAGAGGAAAAATAAAGTGATAAGGACTAGTGTTTCCCTGGAATTTTCCCCAAGAAAATTCCACTTACAAAGCCCTTGAATCCCCAATCTAGTCTACTCTCTCTAAACAACCAGCCTCTCTTATGAGATCTATTCTAGTATCTCTCTTATGTTTTGTGTCTTTGCACTCTCACACTTGCACTTGAATTCTCTTGTATAATGATCTTGTATTTATGATGATTGTCTTCACTTGTTGTTAGAAGACCCTTTATATAGAGTAATGACCACCTCATCCAATCTTTGAGATCAATCTCAACCCTAAGATCTCAAGAACCAAAGACCCATGGCTCTTTAAGAGTCTAAGTAATCCTGTGCATTTTAACTAAGTCCCACGCACCATCACAAGAAGCTGAAAACTATGCTCCAGGTGTGCCTGGCACTGCGGCCCAGACCAGGGCTTGTCGCGGCGCACACAGGGCCAGAAACCACCTCCTTACTGGGCGTCGCGACGTCCAAGGTTAGACTGCGGCGCGGCCTAGATAAGAGGACTTCTGGGCATGCTGGAGGCCTCGGCTCCCAAGGTTAACCCGCGGCGCACAATGTTGACCTGATGCTGAACTTCTCTCCTGTTTGATCCTTAGACAAATATCAACAGGAGACATATGAATCTTCCATTATATTGATAAATCATTTAATAATCCATCAAGTCCAATTTAATTAATTTTTTTTGGCAAGATATAATAAGCTTATTCTAAATAAATTGTTCCTTTAAATTTGAAAAAAAAATAGCTAAAAGACAAGAGAGTTGATAAGACCAAAAGTAAATCGATTAATCACGTTTAACCCTAAACCAAACACACAAAATGACCACAATATTTGTTTTAATCTCAAACTACCCTTAAAGTTGTAACCCTAGATTACATCTACGTATATAGCCACTTATCCCTAGACATCCTCTAAAGCCTTGAGCATGATCGGAGCGTCTACCTTTACTCTGATCTCTACACAACTTGTAAACTCACCTACTACTTATGTTTTCATGGTTATAGTTGATTCAACTGATGCAACTGATGAAGATGAAGGCCTTGAAGGAAGATGGCAATGCATGAAGGTCTTGAAGGAAGATGGCAACACATGTTGAAGGCATAGATAATTGAGAAATCCCAGTTATTGCGGAAAAAATGGGTGTGTGCTTCGATGTTCTAATTTTTGTTATTTTCTCATTCCGTGTTCCATATTTCGTGGAGTTAATTTAAGTATCCTTCATGCTTTATTGCACTTAAACAAAACATTGTTTTTCTGTTCCGAAAAAAATAAAGTGAAATAAAAATAGGATTTAGGAGAGATGCATACTTATGTACACCAACTTCTTATATGAATAGAATCCGGTTACAAGATTTCTCTATGTATTTCTATTGTCGAGCTATTAACAAAAATATTTCTATTATCAACAAAAAATCTAACACCAACCATTCCAATACCAGATAAGAGAGCTAGTATTAATAGTTATCAAGTTCATGTATTTTATAATGAGAAATTTTGTTTTAGAGTAACAATAAGTGACTTGACGAATATATATTAAGTTCTTGAACTTAAAATCTATTTTACTAAACCTAATCTTGTCTTATTTAAATTAAATCTATGGTTTCTTAATTTGGATAATGTATTTTATAGTAGTATTAGATTAGCAAAAAAATGATGGATAATGTGCCTAAATTGGATTTATACAATGAATCTAGTGATATGTCTGCTAAATGGGTTAGTTGACTGTACTAAATAATGAAGAAATCCTTGATGGAAGAAATCATGAACACACACATACTATTTAATACTATTTTACTGAGGCAAATGTACTTGAGATCTTGACTAAAAGTATGAGTTCCCCTGAGGAAGATCATACGTCCAAAACTATCATGAAGATACATAAATATGATGGAATGAATAACGCATCCTGAAAATTTAATAAACATTGGATAATTCCTTGTACATATTTTAAATATTTATGAATTGTAAGATTTGTTGTAAATATTTATGAATTGTACATATTTTACCATTGAATCTTTCATTATCTTGATAGATGGTTTAATAATTCATCAACTCCAATTTAATTAATTTGTTTTGATTAAATAATAAGCTTCTTCTAAATGAATTGATACTTTAAATTTGATTAAAAAAAAACCTTAGCTAAAAGCAAGAGAGTTGATAAGACCAAAAGTAAATCGATTAATCACATTTGACCCTAAACCAAACACACAAAATGACCACAGTATTTGTTTAAATTCTCAAAGTACCCTTAAAGTTGTAACCCTCTAAAGCCTTGAGAGTGAGCGGCGCCTCTCCCTTTCCTCTGATCTCTACACAACCCATAAACTCACCAACCACATGTTTTAATGATTACATATAATTCAACTGATGCAGCTGATGAAGATGAAGGTCTTGAAGGAAGATGGCAACACATGTTGAAGCCATAGATCAGATCAGTAATCTACCAAAGGGATATTCAATTTAATGGTATCTATCACTTTCTCTTCAGAAGAAATTATTAATTTTTTTCAATACTAAAAACTTTTGTGGTTCATATGCTGAAAAACCTATTATAACCAAGAACAAGAGCATTCAGCTTAGCATCAAAGGTACAATCTAGATGGAGCATGCGCTTGATCTGGTCCATACAGGTGCCTTGAGTGACAGAAGAATCATCTTTCTTGAAGCCTTCAAGTTTTCAAGCCTATTCAGGTGATTGATCTGGCCAATAACGATAGTTTTTAGACAGCTCCTCACTAGCTTCAATATGATCCTTGGCAATGACACCAACTCGATTTTATTTTCATGTTATAATTTTGATAATCTGTGATCTAGAATTAAAACAACACATAATTAACTATGGTGCAGAAGTTCACTATTTAGGGAGATGAAAAAACACTAGAAGGAGTTCTCCGGCTGGTGTGGAGAATGCTATCGTGAAAAGAAAGAAAGGCAACAGTTGTCAATTGCTGCTACCAAAGATGGGGTTGGTTGGGAGAGATGGTGAATTGACAACTTGAGCTGTTATAGTGGTAATTTACACTAGGTGATTATGAAATTATGTGGCTGTAATCGTATTTCAAACCACAAAGAAATGCCGTTGGTTACTCTTGATGGAAGTTTGCCTTTTGTGCTTCATCTTAACATGAAATGTGTGCAAATTATGTGAACTAAATGGTTTGACATTTTGTGTAGTAGCATGCTTGAAAGTTCTATAGAAAGAACTGTAGTGCCAATCTGATTTGATACTGTCTAAAGGCTATTTGTACTTCGGGGAGCTTGGGTGTTCCAAACAGAAATTATGTTATTAAATGTCACTAAGTCTGTGACTCGTCATTCCAAAAAAAGGAAGTTTATCTTTCATAGTCTATGCAATTCGTAGTGGTTTTCACGTACGATTTGCATTTTAAAGCAGCATAGTGGTCAACAACTTTCGATTTTCATCGGTGCCTGGGATTCCACTCTTTTGGTTCCTAGCACATTTTCAAGAGCTTCCAACTTCTAATTCATTTTATTGTTCTCCATCACCAAGGCTAGTGAAGTTCGTGATAAGAAGCATTGAAATCAAAAAGCGATGGTGAATTTGTGCATTCATAATTTTTTTCATGCTTATCGGCTTTTCGCTGGGAAATCAATTCGCAACTATATTCTCCAAGATAATCATTTCTGTTTACAAAATTCTTTGAAACTGCTCTCTTCCAGAGAGTGACATACTATTTCTACTGACAAAATTGGCTTCAAGGCGCCTGCTTGGGATGAGCTTAGTGATTACCTAAAAATTTCGCAATTGATTATCTTCGATGGGACATCAATTCTGCGGAAGTCAGTCTCTTGGTGTCGAGTTATTGGTAAATTGGACAATATATGAAAATTAGGTTGTCTACAAACTTTTTCTTATGAAGAAATGGAGAAAGTAGTTATTTGGATGAGCCTTTTTCTGTAAGATATTTACGTACACAATTAAGATTCTCAATTTTTTTGAACAACAAATAGATCTTTATTGGTGGTTTAAAGTTTTATTTTTTTTGGGTACCAAACAGAAATGATGTAAAGAGATACAAGACGGTTGTGAATTGTGCCAAAGTAGAGGATTTTAATGGTAGAATTTTTTGAATTTTTCATATGTGGAAAAAGATATATCCTGCATGCACAACAAAAATACGAGTTTGGTAGTTTTCTCCTAAAAGTTATATTGGCCATGGCGAACCAGATTTTGATATGCAAGGAACTTCCTTTGGGAAAAAGAAAAAGTACCAGATAAATGAGGTTTCAACTCACGCACAATATTGTTAGTTTAAAAGTTGAATTTCAAAAAAAAAAAAAAAAAAAAAAACAAACAAAACAAAAAACAAAAAATTGATCTCGGTTGGTGGTATCATAGCTCCCTCCAACTTAAACTAACGATTATTAATGGTGTGGGCAACACTGAGTGATTGTAGGATATAAATGATAGACATTGTGTACCAAATTTCTCATAAACCTTACAAATTTGTGAACAATTAAAAAAGCTGGTAAGCTTTTCTAATTTAATATCAAGGCGCAAAGCTTTATCATGCATTTGTTGTCTACAAATCATTCATTTAGATTAACTACTAATATAGCATATGTCCTAAGTGATGATTTATTACTTTTATACAGATTTTATGGATAAAATAACGTACTATATATAGAGGTACAAACACTTTTAGTATAATAGTAATGATGTTAATTAATTTTAAATTTTTTTATTAAACTTCTCTGTTCTTTGCAGTAACCAACTAAGCATGCAAATTGTAAATTTAACGAAGCCCATGTTACTATCGACTTTATTGAGAAGGCTCAAGGTAGCCTCAGCGCAGGTTGAACATTAAAAAAAATAACTGGACTGCAACCATGATAAGGCAGTACTAAAGTGACGCCGAGCAGAATAGCAATTATTCTGCAGGCTAGTCAAACAGATCGTTCACAGGGAGTAACACAAGAAAAAACCCTAAAAACAATACAGAGAAACAACTCTGATGTTTATTTTAATTTATTCAAAAAATATAATTATAATATTACGAAACCCTAAGACCTTATTTATAATGTCGAAGCTAAAATAAGAAAATTAAATTAAGGCCAAATTTAAATTAAATAAAATAAAAAGTTTCCAAAAAACTAAAACTGCCAATTTGAAGGTCTAAACTTTGGTTTTTGGCCTAAAAACGATAAGACTTAGTATATGATACTAAGTTTTTCTCGAAAGCTCATTTTCAATCAGATTAGGGTCTTCAGGGCCTAATCCAAGCCCGTGGCCCGCTAAATGATGTAAACCGGCTTAGGTAGCCCATTCGCCATTTGACAGCTCAGCACCATTTGACTCGGATCCTCCTGCATCAGTCACCCCGAGTTAGAAAGAACTCGTCCTCGAGTTCACAATAGCCACATCGGAATCCCCAAAACAAGGACTCAAGTGTTTTACATCAAAGACCTCAGGCGGCAACCCAGGAGGAAGATCCTCTGGTATCAGATCAGAAAATTTTGCTAACAGCAGCAAATCCACTCTGAAACCGAGATCTACATAACGACCCTCCTGACCACGGCGTTCCCCGAATCGAGTAGGATTGTAATACGGGTTTTCGAAACTAGAATCGGAATCGTAATCTTTTATCTCACGATCACCGAAATTTTACGCCGTTAGACGCTGGGTTAACTTTGCAACCTGCCGCTATAAATCGTCAACCATCGCATCCTGAACGTTTCGATCACGGTGTGGGGCTTCCTCGTTCGGAACCTGCCTGCGATGACCACGACCACGGCGTGAGGCTTCCTCGTTCGGAACCTGCCCGCGACGACCACGATCACGATCACCAGCTATGGAAACTGATGAAATCTCACCCTAGGAAGATGCTGAAGCTCTGATACCAACTGACGCCGGGCAAAATAGCGATTATTCTGCAGGCTAGTCGAACAGATAGTTCACAGGGAGTAACACAAGAAAAAACCCTAAAAACAATGTAGAGAAACAACTTTTATGTTTATTTTAATTTATTCCAAAAATACAATAATAATATTACAAAACCCTAATACCTTATTTATAAGGTCGAAGCTAAAATAGTAAAATTAAATTAAGGCCAAATTTAAATTAAATAAAATAAAAAGTTTCCTAAAAACTAAAAACTACCAATTTGAAGGTCTAAACTTCAGTTTTTGGCTTAAAAATGATAAGGCTTAGTTAAAATACTAAGTTTTTCTCGAAAGCTCGTTTCCAATTAGACTAGGGTCTTCAGGGTCTAATCCGAGCCCGTGGCCCGCTAAACGATGTAAACCAGCTTAGGTAGCCCACTTTCCATATGACAGCTCAGTATCATCTGACTCGGATCCTCCTGGGTAGAATAGCGATTATTCTGCAGGCTAGTCGAACAGATAGTTCACAGGGAGTAACACAAGAAAAACCCTAAAACAATACAGAGAAACTACTCTGATGTTTTATTTTAATTTATTCCAAAAATACAATAATAATATTACGAAACCCTAAGACCTTATTTATAAGGTCGAAGCTAAAATAAGAAAATTAAATTAAGGCTAAATTTAAATAAAATAAAATAAAAAGTTTTCTAAAAACTAAAAACTGCCAATTTGAAGGTCTAAACTTCGTTTTTTGGCTTAAAAACGATAAGGCTTAGTATTAAACACTAAATTTTTCCCGAAAGCTCGTTTCCAATTAGATTAGAGTCTTCGGAGCCCAATCCGAGCTTGTGGCCCGCTAAACGATGTAAACCGGCTTAGGTAGCCCACTCACCATTTGACAGCTCAGCATCATTTGACTTGGATCCTCCTGCATCGGTCACCCCGAGTTGGAAAGAACTCGTCCTTGAGTTCACAATAGCCACACCGGAATCCCCAAAATAAGGTCTCAAGTGTTTCACATTAAAGACCTCAAGCGGTAACCCATGAGGAAGAACCTCTAGTATCAGGTCAGAAAACTCTGCTAATAGCTGCTGCACCTCTGCTGGTAAATCTGGATTCATGTCTGCTGCGCTATTCCCACAAGGCAGCAGAGCATCATCTCCACGCTCAATCTCAGCTACAAACCTGGACATAGAAAGTAGATTAATATTATTAGCTATCGGGTCAGGAGTGGTTCCTTCCCGACAAGGTGCCAACACAATCTTCTTTTTCATCTTCTCCCAATCTGTGATATTGGTCTTGCCCTGCCGATCGCGCGAGCACCTTAACTGCTCCCACCACGCAGATGCTCTGCCCTTCAGTTTGATGACGACCAGTTTCACCTTCACATGATCTGGGATTTCCTTATATTCGAAAATACGCTCCACTTCATTCAACCAATCAATGAATCCCTCAGCCTGTAATATACCAAAAAACTCGGGCAGATCCACTCTGAATTCGAGGTCTCCATAATGTTCTTCCCGACCACGGTGCTCCCAGAATCGAGCAGGATTGTGATGTGGTTTTTCGGAACTGGAATCGAAATCGGAATCGCGATCTTCCATCTCACGATCACTGAAATTTTGCGCTACTAGACGCTAGGTTAACTCTGCAACTTGCCGCTGTAAATCCTCAATCATTACATCTTGAACGTTACGATCACGGCGTGGGGCTTCCTTGTTCGGAACCTGCCCGCGACGACCACGATCACCAGCCATGGAAACTAATGAAATCTCACCCCAGAAAGATGCTGAAGCTCTGATACCAACTGACGTCGGGCAGAATAGCGATTATTCTACAGACTAGTCGAACAGATAGTTCACAGGGAGTAACACAAGAAAAACCCTAAAACAATACAGAGAAACTACTCTAATGCTTTATTTTGATTTACTCCAAAAATACAAAAATAATATTACGAAACCCTAAGACCTTATTTATAAGGTCGAAACTAAAATAAGAAAATTAAATTAAGGCCAAATTTAAATTAAATAAAATAAAAAGTTTCCTAAAAACTAAAAACTGCCAATTTGAAGGTCTAAACTTCGGTTTTTGGCTTAAAAACGATAAGGCTTAGTATATTAAACTAAGTTTTTCTCGAAAGCTCGTTTCCAATTAGACTAGGGTCTTTAGGGCCTAATCCGAGCCCGTGGCCCGCTAAACGATGTAAACCGATTTAAGCACTTGCCATCTGACAGCTCAGCATCATCTGACTCGGATCCTCCTGCATCATAAAGGCCCTAGGGAAACTACTCGAACTGTATAAGTTCGTTCGTGCAAAATAACATCAAAATTTTCATGCCATCTAGAAGTCCTTTATCATTGAGTATAAGGATGGCAAAATAATTCGTCCTCGGTTAAGTTTCCAAATTCTTCGACCTGTCAGGGATAGGTATGAAGGGGATTTTATCCCCATGGGGATGGGGACGAAGATTTTTAAATACATTTGGTATGAACAAGAACGAGGGTGAAGGGAGCAACCGTTTTTATGTTTTATATAAATATATTAGATAAACTTGCTAATTACCTAACTAACCCCTTAAATTTTTGTTTTATTTTTTTTTTGTATGAGAGAAGACATGTACTTGGATTTGTAAGGTGTAGAAATGATAGTGTTTGTACTATGTATTGAATATTTATTTATTATTAAATTGAGTTAACAAATAATTTTTGGTTTTTTACATTTATAAACGGGTACAAGGATGAGGATGAAAATGAAGATTGAGATCTTTGAAAATCTTCAACGGAGATAGGGACGAATGACAAAATGAAATATTCGATAGGCATGGGGATGGGAACGAAGAGTGTTTTTGTAAACGGTGACTGGGATGAAGATAGAAATCTTCGCTTCAAACCCACCCCGTCGCCATCCCTAATTGACCAATCCGAGTTATTAGGGAAAAAATGGTCATGTATTTCAATGTTTCAGTGTTTTCTATTTTCTCATTTTGTGTCTTGTATTTCACGGAGTTAATCTGTGTATCCTTCCTGCTTTATTGTACTTAAATAAAAAATATTATTATTGTGTTGTTCCGAAAACAATAGAGCAAAATAAAATTAGGATTTAGGAGAGATGCATTCTTACCAACACCAACTTCATGAATAGATTAATTCTGTTACAAGATTTCTTTATGTATTTCTATTGTCGAGTTATTAACTAAAATAATTCAATTATCAACTTTAAATCTAACACCAACCATTCCTATACCAGATAAGAGATCTATATTAACAGTTATCAAGTTCAAGTATTTTATAATGAGAAAATTTGGTTTAGAGATTAACCGTAAGTCACTTGACAACTACATTTTTAAATTTCTTGAACATAAAATCTATTTTACTAAACCTTATCTTTTCTTATTTAAAATAAATCTAGGGCTTTTAAATTTGGATAAAGTATTTTATAGTAATATTAAATTAGTAATAAAATGAGTTTGTACAATCAATCTAGTGATATGGCTGCTAAGCGGGTTAGTTGACTATACTAAATAAAGAATAAAACCTTGATGGAATCAATCACATATTTATATCCAGCAAAAGAATTACAAGATAATACTATCTTAATGAGGCAAATGAACTTGAGATCTTGACTAAAAGCATGAGTTGTCCTAAGGAAGAGCATACGGCTAAAACCATCAAGAAGATACATAGATATTAAGCAAGGAATAATGCTCCATGAACATTGAATAATTCCAAGTAGATAATTTAAATATGTTTGAATTGCAAGATTGGTTGTAAGTACTCACCTTTAACACTGCAAAATTCACAAAAACCAAACCTTAATGCGCTAGGTGGAGACATGAATTTTCTTTATCTTGATAGATGGTTTTATTATGCATCAAATCCATTTTAATTAATTTGTTTTGGCAGGATATAATATTTTTCTTCTAATTGAATTGTTCTAACTTAACTTTAAATTTGATAAAATAAACTTAGCCGAAAGACAAGAGAGTTGATCAGACCAAAAGTAAACCGATCAATCCTTTTAACCCTAAACCCAACACACAAAATGGGAACCATATTTTTTTAATTTCCAAACTACCCTTAATGTTGTAACCCTAGACAAAATCTATGTATATAGCCAGTTATCTCTACACAACCTCTAAAGCCTTGAGAGTGGGACTCTTCCTTTCCTTTGGTCTCGACACAACCCATTAACTCACCAACTACTTATGTTTTCATGATTACATATAATTCAACTGATGCAGTGGACGAAGATGAAGGTCTTGAAGGAAGATGACAATACATGTTGAAGTCATATATCAGATCAGTAATCTACCAAAGGAATAGGCAATTTAATGGTATCTATCACTCTCTCTTCAGAAGAAATTATTAATTTTTTCCTATAGTAATAGTTTTTGTGGTTCATATACATAAAACATATTATTACCAAGCACAAGAGCACTCATCTTAGCATCAAAGGTACAATCTGGATCGAGCATGTGTTTGATTTGGTCCGTACAGGTACCTTGAGTGACAGTAGAATCGAGCCCACTCAGGTGATTGATCTAGCCAATAAAGATAGTTGTTAGAAGCTCCTCACTAGCTTCAATATGATCCTTGGCAATGATGCCAACTTGATTTTATTTTCATGTTATAATTTTGATAATCTGTGATCTAGAATTAAAGCAACACAAAAATTAACTGTGGTGCAGGAGTTCAGTATTCAGGGAGATGAAAAAAATATCAAAAAGAGTCCTCTAGCTGGTGTAGAGAATGCTATAGTGAAAAGAAAAAAAAAAAAGGCAACGTGAAGCCAGACAGAATAGTGATTATTCTGCAGGCTAGTTTCAATAGATATTTCACAAGGAGAAACACAAGAAAACCCCTAAAAATACAGAGAAACACCTCTGATGTTCAATTTAAAATTTATGCAATAAAAAATAATAATAATCTTTCCGTACGTGGCCTACTTATTTATAAGGTCAAAGCTAAAAAAGGAAAAAATCCCCGAAAACATAAATTTGGGGAAAAATTATGGAAAATACTAATTCTGAAAAGAAATTTCAAATGAAAAGTTTCCTTAAAACAAAAAACTGCAAAATTGAAAGCCTAAACGTCGTTTTTTGGCTAAAAAACTGCTACACTAAGGGCATTGATTTTTGTCCGGAGGCCTGTTTTCAATTAGACTAGGGTATTTGGGGCCCGATCTGAGCCCGTGGCATGCAAAATGATGTAATCGTTCTAGGTAGTCCACCTGCCATCTTTGCGCTGATCTGCCAACTCAAGGTATCTCAGTGCCAACAACGTGCTATCTGACAACTCAGCATCATTTGACTCGGATCCTCCTGCATCAGTCACCTCGGGTTGGAAAGAACTCATCCTCAAGTTCACAATATCTTCATCGGAATCCATAAAACAAGGACTCAGGTGTTTCACATTAAAGATAACAGAAGTCCTCAAATAACTGGGGAGGCATAGTTTGTAGGTGTTATCATTGATCTTCTGCAGGATCTCACAGGGTCCAATCTTTCGCTTTTTAAGCTTATTATACTATCCCATAGGAAAACAATCATGAGTTAATACTGGCCAAACAAAATCACCAACATCAAAAAGTACCTGACAACGATGACTGTCGCTCTGAACGTTCTTCTTTGACCCTGACAGCTTCTCACTGAAAAAAGCTATGGGGCGCCCCTCCTGACTCAGAACACCACCAATACTAACCCCAGATGCATCACAGTTTACCTCAAACACTTTTCAAAATTAGGCGACAACCTAGGAGGAAGATCCTCTGGCATCAGGTCAAAAAATTTTGCCAGCAGCTGCTGCACCTCTGCTGGTAAATCTAGATTCATGTCTGCTGCACTATTCCCATAAGGCAGCAGAGCATAGGCCACGTCTCCATGCTCAATCTCATCTAAAAACCTGGATATAGAAAGCAGATTAATATTATTGGCTATTAGGGTAGGAGTGGTTCCTTCCCGACGAGGTGCCAACATAATCTTCTTCCCTTTGATGCTAAGGGAATATGTATTTTTCTGCTCATCATGAATAATACTGCAATCATACTGCCAAGGTCTGCCTAACAATACATGACAAGTATCCATAGGCACAACATCACACCAAGCATTATCAAAATATTTCCTACCAATCGAAAAAGGCACTAGACATCGGCTATCTACTGTTATCTCACTGCCTTTATTCAACCACGATAACTTATACGACATGGGATGACGATCTGTCTTCAACTGTAATTTCTAGACAGTCTCTTCAGACACTACATTCTCACAATTACCACTGTCAATGATCATCTTGCAGACTTTATCTGCAACTGTGCAGGTCGTGTGGAAAATATTGGTTCTCAACCAATCGTCCCTTGAATCGCCCTTGGGGGTCAGTAGACTCTTACAAACGACCAGAGTCTCATGGCCATCTCCATCTTCATCATTTTCATACACAAGCTCTCCAATCTCCTCAGTTTCGTCTACCACATTGTCCTCAATCAGGAGATTTTTGCCCTTCTGACTAGCAAGCTTCCTACACTCAGTCGCTTTATGTCCCTGTTCGCCACATCTGAAACATCTAATATTTGAGTTAGAGTTACCCTGGGGTGGTTACTGGGTAGGACGGGCTTCTTGAGGGCAAACTGGCTGACTGCTTTGATCGCTTCTGATCATTGGCCTCTTGTTCTACTATTTTTCCACAACAAGTGCACACTGGTATGCTTCAGAAACGGTCCACATGGAGTGAAGGCTGAGGACATCCTGTAGGGGCTGTCGTAATCCCCCCAAATAACGTGCCACCATTTGCTCTTCCGTCTCAGATAAATCATTTCGGGCTATCAATTGATAGAACTCTTCCGCGTAATCATCAATCGATCTCGTGCCTTGCCTCAACGAGTGAAGTCGCTGAAACAAGGTTGAGTGTAGCCGAAAGGAAGGAAGTGACCCTTCATCTTCTTCTTCATCCTCTCCCAATCCGCGATCTTGGCCTTGCCCTGTCGTTCGCGTGAACGCCTTAACTGCTCCCACCACGCAAATGCTCTGCCTTTGAGTTTGATGGCTACTAGTTTCACTTTGACACGATCAAGGACTTCCTTATACTCGAAAATACGTTCTACTTCATTCAATCAATCAATGAATCCTTCGGCCTGCAATGTACCAGAAAACTCGGGCAGATCCACTCTGAAACCGAAATCTCTATAACGATCCTCCTGACCACGGTGCTCCTAGAATCGAGCAGGATTGTGATGCGGGTTTTCGAAACTTGAATCCGAATCGTGATCTTCCATCTCACGATCACTGAAATTCAGCGTCGTTAGACGCTGGGTTAACTCTGCAACTTGCCTCTGTAAATCCTTAATCATCGCATCCTGAACGTTACGATCACGGTGTGGGGCTTCCTCGTTCGGAACCTGCCTGCAATGACCACGACCACAACCATCAGCTATGGAAACTGATGAAATCTCACCCCAGGAAGATGCTGAAGCTCTGATACCAACTGACGTCGGATAGAATAACGATTATTTTGCAGGCTAGTTTCAATAGATATTTCACAGGGAGAAACACAAGAAAACCCTAAAAACACAGAGAAACACCTCTGATGTTCAATTTAAATTTTATGCAATAAAAAATAATAATAATCTTTCTGTACGTGGCCTCCTTATTTATAAGGCCAAAGCTAAAAAAGACAAAAATCCCCGAAAACATAAATTTGGGGAAAAATTATGGAAAATACTAATTCTGAAAAGAAATTGCAAATGGAAAGTTTCCTAAAAATCGAAAACTGCAAAATTGAAGGCTTAAACGTCGTTTTTTGGCTAAAAATCGCTATGCTCAGATTGCTGAGTTTTGTCCAGAGGCTTATTTCCAATTAGACTAGGGTCTTTGGGGCCCAATCCGAGCCTGTGGCATGCAAAACGATGTAACCGTTCTAGGTAGTCCACTTGCCATCTTTGCGCTGATCTGCCAACTCAAGCTATCTCAGTGCCAACAACGAGCTATCTGACAACTCAGCATCATCTGACTCGGATCCTCCTGCATCACAAAGGTTGTCAATTCCTGTTACCAAATCAGAGTTTCTTAGGAGAGAAAGAGAATCGACCACTTGAGCCGTTTTAGTTGTAATTTATGCTAGGAGATTATGAAATTATACGGCTGTAATCTAATTTCAAACCCTAAGGAAATGCCGTTGGTAACTCTTAATGGAAGTTTGCCTTTTGTGCTTCATCTTAACTTGATATGTGTGCAAATTATGTGAAGTCAATGGCATGACTTTTTGTTTAGCAGAATGCCTGAAAGTTCTGTAGAAAGAACTGTACTGCCAATCTGATTTGATACTGTATAAAGGCCATTTGTACTTCGGGGAGGTTCGGTGTTCCAAACAGAAATTATGTTATTAAATGTCACAAAGTCTGTGAGTTGTCATTCCCAAAAAAAAAAAAAGTTGATCTTTCGTAGTCTATTCAATTCGTAGTGGTTTTCGCTTCTGGTTTGCATTTCAAAGCACCATAGTGGTCAACGACTTTCGCTTTTTCATCAGTGCATGGGATTCCACTCTTTTGGCAACTAGCATATTTCAAGAGCTTCCAACTTCTGCTTCATTTTATTGTTCTCCATCACCAAGGCGATCCATTGAAGTTCGTAACAAGAAGCATTGAAGTCAAAAAGGAATGCTGAATTTGTACAATCATAAATTTTTCCACTCTTTCTCACTGGGAAATCAATTCGCCGCTATATTCTCCAAGATAATCATTTATGTTTTGCATTTTAAAGCAGCATATTGGTCAGCCACTTTTGTTTTTTCATCAATGCAAGGGATTCAGCTCATTTGGTTACTAGCATATTTTCAAGAGCTACCTGCTTTTGCTTCATTTTATTGTTCTGTATCTCCAAGGCCATCAATTCTGTAGAACCCAGTCTCGAGCTGCCGAGTTATTGGTAAATTTGAGAATGGATGAAAATTAGATTGTCTAAAAAGTTTATCTTCTAAAGAAAGGAAGAAGGTAGTTATTTTGATGAGCTATAATATATGTACTTACATAGTTTTATGGATAATATAATGTACTATAGATAGAGGTACATACACTTTTAGTATAATTGGGATGACGTCAATTAATTTTTAATTTTTTACTAACCATCTTTGTAATTTGTAGTAACCAACTAAGCACGAAAATTGTAAATTTAACGAAGCCCATGCTACTGTTGATTTTATTGAGAAGGCTCAAGGTAGTCTCAGCACAGGTTGAACATTACAAAAAATAATTGGACTACAACCAAGATAAGGCAGTACTAAAGGCCCAAAGGAAAATACTCGAATTGTATAGGTTCCATCGTGCAAAATAACATAAAAAAATTCATGCCATCTAGAAGTCCTTTATCATTGAGTAATCCGAGTTATTAGGGAAAACAGGTCATGTATTTCAATTTTTTCTATTTTCTCACTTTGTGTCCTGTATTTCATGTTGTCAATCCGTGTATCCTTCCTACTTTATTGCACTTAAATAAAATAAAAATAAAATATTATGGTTTTGTTCTAAAAATAATAGAGCAAAATAAAATTAGGATTTAGGAGAGATGCTTTCTTACCAACACCAACATCATATATGAATCTGTTACAAGATTTCTTTATGTATTTCTATTGTCGAGTTATTAGCTAAAATATTTCCCTTATCAACTTTAAATCTGACACCAACCATTCCTATACCAAATAAGAGATCTATATTAACAATTATCACATTAAAGTATTTTATAATGAGAAATTTTGGTTTAGAGATTAACATTAAGTCACTTGACAACTACATTTTTAAAGTTCTTAAACATAAAATCTATTTTACTAAACCTTATTTTTTTCTTATTTAAATCAAATATATGGTTTCTTAATTTGGATAAATTATTTTATGGTAATATTAGATTAGTAATAAAATGATAGATATATGCCTAAATTGGATTTGTACTATTAATCTAGTGATATGTCTGCTAAGTGGATTAGTTGACTATACTAAGTAAAAAAGAAAACCTTAATGGAATTAATCTCTCTCTCTCACACACACGTGCGCACACACACACACACATATAAAGCAAAAGAATTATTAAATCTCTCTCACACACACACAAACACAAACACACACATATATGAAGCAAAAGAATTATAAGTTAATATTATCTCACTGGCAGATGTACTTAAGATCTTCACTAAAAGCATGAGTCCTCCTGAGGAAGAGCATGTAATACCCGTATTTTTAAAGTAAGGGTAAAAAAGTAATTTGATAAATATAACATGAAATTATAATAATATATATATGATATGAAAGATTTATTATTGAATAAAATAATTCTTTTGAAAAAAAAATGGACGCTTAGGTAAGAAGAAGGAGGAAAAAGAAAAAAAAAACGGACATGTAGTGGGTAAGATGGAAAAAGAAACAAAAAAAATGTTTAAAAATATAAAATAAAAAAATGGGCCAACACCTGGAAGTCCAAATGTTGGCCATATACACATGCAAATTTGCATGTAATCCAGCACGAGTCGAAGGAAACGGTGGGGCAGTATATATATATATATATATATGTACTTTATTTTAATTAGTTTTACCAAATAATGTTTGGATTTCTTCTATCATCAATTCAAACTACTCTATTTCTTTAAACACTTGGGGGCTGAAAGAAAGGTTGAAAGGGTAAAATTTTAAAGAGGTTTACGAGAGAAATTTTAAGAGAGTTGAGGAAAACTTTAAGAAAAACCAAAGGTAATAATGTGAATTTTATTTTTGAAATTTAGCATACATAAAATTTCCCTGAATTCAATGTGGGATTTTTAAAGAGTATGAATTATGGAAGAACTGAAGAATAAATTAAAAATTTTAAAATAAATATTTTGTCTGGTGTTGACGATCAGCAATTGGGGTAAATTGCTGAAAAGAGCAAAAAAGACAAGGAGGTGATCCATGGGTAGCTCTAAGTGCTACATGGTGAGTTAGATTTACTTTTAGTAATCGAGATAAATATAAGATATACAATGATGATATTTGAATTAATTATTAACCTATGATTTGATGATAGATGACAGTTGGTTGATGAGTATGATAGAAATAATTGATATGTTAAAGTTTTATTATATGAGGAGTAATATTATTGAAATAATGATTGATAATTTGATAAGAACTATAAGGAAATAATTTAATGAATATGATAAAATAAAAATAAGTTGGATAGTTAAATTGAATGTCTGAATGTATTTCTATATGTATATTATTGTTCATATGATT
Organism: Bretschneidera sinensis; assembly: GCA_023935145.1. NCBI lineage: Eukaryota > Viridiplantae > Streptophyta > Magnoliopsida > Brassicales > Akaniaceae > Bretschneidera > Bretschneidera sinensis. The sequence goes on from CM043697.1 coordinate 68,018,524, forward strand.
CCTATGCATATGCATGAAATAAAAGAACCGGGAAGGCAACCAATCTAAATGAAAATAAAAGAATTGGGAAGGCAGACGGTCTAAATGAGAATAAAAGAACCGGGAAGGTAGCCAGTCTGAATGAAATAAAAGAACCTGGAAGGCAGCCGGTCTGAATGAAATAAAAGAACTAAGAAGGTAGCTAGTCTGAATGAGAATAAACAAATCAGGAAGGCAGCCAGTCTAAATAAGAATAAAATAACCGAGAAGGTAGCCGGTCTAAGCTAAACATGTCAACATGTGTGAAGACGTTCCGAAATAATAAGAACATTTAAATTCATGCATTGTATTTGATTTAAATGTTGATTTTTATTGATTGAGATTCTAAAATATTATTTTTTATTGTAAATTTATTGATAGACGAATGAGTCACACAAAGAGACAAATATGAAGAGAATGAAATATGAAAGTATAATATGATAAGAATTGTCTAAGTGATTGATTATATGTTGTGAACCTCATAACGAGGTAAATGGTGATGTTGAATTAAGAATTTAGATATGATTAAATATATGATTGAAAGATTGATATGTCTGATGAGTAACTTAAGAAAAGATTGTGTAATGGGAGAATTGTAGAATTGAGTAGCGATTACAGAATATTGTTACTGAATTATGTGAGGAAGGAGATGAATGAATGAAGATTATTAGAAGAAATTGAATTATAAGATGTGAATGGGAGTATATAATCGAGTGCTTTTAGTAAATTTAATTCATCGAGCTTATGAAGCTTACTCCCCATTGTTAAATAATTTCAGGTAGTAGACAGGACAAATAGATTGGTGAGCCAAGATTCAGACGGAGTCATTATCTGTAAACCACGTGGTTCACATCCTCAGACTAATGAGAAAAAAATATTTGTAAATATTCATGCATACTATGTTATATATACTGTTCAGCTGAGATCTGAATGATGTAACTCCCCTGTTGAGGGCTGAGGATTTATGTATGTAGATAATTCAGTTTATACTTTTATATTGTTGCATATATGTGTCATTCTGGGATTTCAAAAAGTAACGACATCATTTCGAGGGTGCCCAACCCGAGATGAGTCGTTACAATTTTGGTATCAAAGCATTAGGTTTTATGATTCTGTAGAATGCATAAGAATTTAAAGAAGTGGAAGAATTAAATAAACTATATTTTAATGCAAAGTTTGAGGATGACATATGGACGTGCTAGAGCTAGAGGTAGAGTTCTGAATCAGAAGGGATATGGTAGACCCCAAATATTTAGAACAACTGAAGCAGATAGGGAGGTTGAATATGTGGTTCCTGCAAGGGAACAGGTTGCTAGTACAGCTGGTACTAGTAAAGGTGGGAGAAAATATGAGATTATGAGGGATGAGCTAAGGGAAGTTCTTGATCGTGCGATAGAGAGAATGAATGCAACAAAAGAAAGGGTTGATAATTTGCAGAGGAGATTAGAGGAAAGAGGTATAATAGAACCTGATATGGTGAGACAAGAGGTTTATGAGGGAGAATGTGTGTTTGCACGTGAGATGTAAGGGGATTGTTTTGTGAGATTTCTTAAATTTAAACCTAAGTATTTTAGAGGATTTATAAATCCTGTGGAAGCCAAGCAGTGGATTAGATATGTTGAAAAATATTTTAAAGTCTTACCAGTGACAAATAGAGATAAGGTTTCTTTTGCTTTATTTATGCTGTAAGGTGAGGCTTCTCAATGGTGGGAGGATATTCTGCCCAGGGTGAGTACATAGGTAGAATAACTCTTAACTTGGCATAAGTTTAAGGATGAGTTCTTTGCGAAATATTTTCCAGATACATTTCGAACACAACAAGAGAGAGATTTTATTCACTTAAGGTAGAGTATCTTATTCGTGGTAGAGTATGATAGTAGATTTATAGCTTTGTCGAGGTTTTTACCTGAGTTAGTGAATATGGAATAGAGGAAATATAAACAATTTTTAAACGGGTTACACTATAGCATTCGATCTAAACTCTCTTACATGGGTATAGGGAATTATGCTATACTGGTGGATAAAGCATTACAGATTGTGAAAGATTTGATGGAGTTTAGAGGTAGGAGAGATTGGCTGAAGAGGTCTAGATTTGAGGAACCTAGAGGTGGTAGCAGTATGAGTGTGGAGGGTGGGAGACCACCCCAAAGAGGGCGTTCATTGTCACAGGGAACTATAGTACTGAGTCAGAGGCAAGTAGGATCTACTGCTTCTGTTGCTCAGAGTAATATCGATGGGACCCTTAGATTTGGGGAGCCCTTGTGTTGTGTGTCAAAAAGAATGATGGGACAATGAGGTTGTGTATTAATTTTAGACAGTTGAATAAGATTACCATCAAGAATAGATATCCTTTGCCCAGGATAGATGATATATTCGAGTAGTTACACGAAGCTAGGGTGTTTTCTAAGATATACCTAAGATCGGGTTATCATCAACTGAGGATAAAGGAGGGGGACGTGCCTAAGACTGCTTTTAGGGCACATCATGTCCATCATGAGTTCCTTGTGATGCCATTTGGGTTGATTAAAGCACCTGCAGCATTTATAGATCAATGAATCGGGTGTTTAAACCATTCTTGGATAGATTTGTGATTGTATTTATTGACAATATTATGATATATTCCAAGATTGAAGAGAAGCATGGAAAACATTTAGAGATAGTGCTGGAAATTCTGAGGAGAGAGAAATTATATGCAAAGTTATCTAAATGTGAGTTTTGGTTGAGTGAAATAATTTTCTTGGGACATATAATATCTAAAGATTGTATAATTGTTGATCCACAAAAGGTAGAGGCTCCTTTGTACAGAAAAAATCAAAATTTTCATGCCTTCTAGAAGTCCTACATCATTGAACAACCTGAGTTATTGCGGAAAAAAAGGTCACGTATTTTTATGTTTCAATTTTTGATATTTTCTCATTGCGTGTTCCGTATTTCGTGGAGTTAATCCGTGTATCTTTTATGTTTTATTGCACTTAAACAAAAACATTGTTTTCCTGTTCTGAAAAAAAATAGAGTGAAATTAAAATAGGGTTTAGGAGAGATGCATTCTTATGTACACTAACTTTATATATAAATAGAATCCTGTTACAGGATTTCTCTACGTATTTCTATTGTCAACTATTAACAAAAATATTTTTATTATCAATAAAGTTCTTGAACATAAAATCTATTTTACTAAACAATATCTTGTCTAATTTAAATTAAATCAACAGTTTCTTATTTTGGATAAAGTATTTTATAGTAGTATTAGATTAACAACAAAATGATGGATAATGTGCCTAATTTGGATTTATACAATGAATCTAGTGTTATCTCTAGAAAATGGATTAGTTGACGGTACTAAATAATGAAGAAAACCTTGGGGGAACAAATCATTCACACACACACATGCACACACCTATATATATTTATATATGCAGTAAAATAATTACAATTTAATACTATTTTACTGAGGCAAATGAATTTGAGATCTTGACTAAAACGTGAGTTCTCCTGAGGAAGATCATACTGCCAAAACTACCGTTAAGATACATAGATATGAAGGAACAAATAACGCATCGTGAAAATTTAATGAACATTGGATAATTCCTTATACATATTTTAAATATTTATGAATTTCAAGATTGGTTGTAAGTACCACCATTAGCATTACACAATTCGCAAAAATCAAACCTTAATGCCCTATGTGTAGATAAATGAATCTTCCATTATTTTGATAGATGGTTTAATAATACATCAACTCCAATTTAATTAATTTGCTTTGGCAGGATTTAATAAGCTTTTTTAAATGAATTGTTCCTTTTTATTTGAAAAAAAAAACTTAGCTAAAAAACAAGAGAGTTGATAAGACCAAGAGTAAATCGATCAATCACGTTTAACCCTAAACAAAAAACATAGAAAATGACCACAATATTTGTATTAATTCTCAAACTACCCTTAAAGTTGTAACCCTAAACTACATCTATGTATATAGCCGCTTATCTTTACCCAACCTCTAAAGCCTTGAGAGTGAGCAGCACCTCTCCCTTTCCTCTGGTCTCTACACTACCCATAAACTCACCAACTACTTATGTTTTCATGATTATAGTTGATTCAACTAATGCAACTGATGAAGATGATGGTCTTGAAGGAAGATGGCAACACTTGTTGATGCCATATATCAGATTAGTAATCTACCAAAGGTATGCGCAATTTAATGGTATCTATCACTCTTTCTTCAGAAGACTTTATTTTTTTTTCAATTTTTGTGGTTCCTACGTAGCAAAACCTCCTCTTAACATGAAGCGCAACAGCACACAGCTTAGCATCAAAACATCAATCTTAATGGAGCATGTGCTGGATCTAATCCATACAGGTGCCTTGAGTGATAGAGGAATCATCTTTCTGGGAGCCATGGAGTTTTTGAGCCCGTTCAGGTAATTGATCTGATCAATAACGATATTCATTAGAAAGCTCTGCACTAGCCTCAATATGATCCTTTATGATCATGATAATCTTTGATCTAGAATTAAAGCAACACAGAAAGTGAAATTAACTATTGAAAATTTGATCTTCCATAGTCTATGCAATTCCCAATGGTTTTTGCTTTTGGTTTGCATTTCAAAGCAGCATAATAGTCTATGACTTTCGCTTTTTCATCAATTCATGGGATTCAGCTCTTTTTGTTACTAGCATATTTTCAAGAGCTTCCAACTTCTCCTTCATTTTATAGTTCTTTATCTCCAAGGCCTTCCGCTGAAGTTCATAATTAGAGGCAAGCAAGTAAAAAGAAATGCTGAATTTGTACAATCATAAATTTTACCATGCTTATTTGCTTCTCACTGAGAAATAAATCTCCATGATTATCATTATTGTTTACAAAATTCTTAAAAAATTGCTCTCAGTCAGAGAATGACAAACTATTTCAACAGACAAGTTTGGATTGGATGCAAGACGCCGACTATGGATGAGCTTACTGATTACTTAAAAGATTTGTAAATGATGATCTTCGATGGGACATCAATTCTGCGGAAGCTAGTCTCGAGGTTTCGAGTTGCCGAGTTACTGGTAAATTTTAGAATAGATGAAAATTAGGTTTTCTAAAAACTTTTTCTTCTGAAGAAAGGAAGAAGGTAGTTATTTGGATGAACCTTTTTCATTAAAATATGTAGGTACAGAGTTTTATGGATAATATAATGTACTATATATTCAGGTACATACACTTTTAGTATAATTTCGTTGACCAATTAGTTTTAATTTTTTTATTACACTTCTCTGTTAGCCCTCTAAGTACGGAAGTTGTAAATTTAATGAAGCACATGTCATTGTAGATTTTATTGAGGAGGCTCAAGGTTGCCTCAACGCAAGTTGAACATCACAAAAAATAATTTGATTGCTACCAAGATAAGGCAGTACTACTCAAGCCCCAAATGCAAAATTCTCAAACCGTATAGGCTACCTCATGCAAAATAACATCAAAATTTTCAAGCCTTCAAGATGTCCTACATCATTGAGCAAGTCGATTTATTGCAAAAAAAACGATAGCGTATTTCGATGTTTCAATTTTTGCCAACTTCTCATTGCTTGTTAAGTATTTCGTGGAGCTAATATGTGTATCCTTCTTGATTTAATAAACTTAAACAAAAATATTGTTTTTCTATTACAAAAAATTTAAAGTGTAATGAAAATACAATTTATCAGAGATGCATTCTTACCTACACCAACTTCATATATGAATAGAATCCAGTTACAAGATTTTTATATGTATTTCCATTGTCGAGTTATTAACTATAATATTTCCATTATCAGCTTTAAATCTAACACCAACCATTCCTATATGAGATAAGAGAGCTAGTATTAATAGTTATCAGGTTCTAGTATTTTATAATGAGAAATTTTGTTTTAGAGATTGATAACAACCGAATATTAAGCTCTTGAACTTAAAATATATTTTACTAAACCTTATCTTGTCTTATTTAAATGAAATATATGGTTTTGTAATTTGGATAAAGTATTTTATAGTAGTATTAGATTAGCCATAAAATGATGGATAATGTGCCTAAATTTGATTTTTACAATGAATCTAGTGATATGTCTGCTAAGTGGATTAGTTTACTGTACTAAATAATACAGAAAACCTTGGTGGAACAAATCACACACACACACACACACATATATATATATATATATATATATATATATATATATGCAGCAAAAGAATTAAATTTAATACTATTTTAAGGAGGCAAATGTGCTTGTGATCTTGACAAAAAGCATGACTTCTCCTGAGGAAGAGCATAGAGCAAAAAAATTGTGACGATACATAAATATGAAAGAAGGAATAACACACCGTAAAAATTTAATGAACATTGGATAATTCCGTGTTCATGTTTTAAATATTTATGAATTGAAAGATTTGTTGTAAGTACCACCATTAACATTGCACAATTCGTAAAAATCAAACCTTTATGTGCTAGGTGGAGACATATCAAGCCTCTATTATCTTGATAGATGGTTTAATAATCCATAAACTCTAATTTAACTAATTTTTTTTGGCAGGATAAGATAAGCTTCTTCTAACTGAATTGTTCGTTTAAATTTGAAAAAAAAAAGTTAGCTAAAAGATAAAAGGGTTGATAAAACCAAAAGTAAATCAATCAATCGCATTTAACCCTAAACAAAACACACAAAATGACCACAATATTTGTTTAATTCTCAAATTACCCTTGAAGTTGTAACCCTAGACTACATCTATGTATATATCCACTTATCTGTACACAACCTTTAAAGCATTGAGTGTGAGGGTTGCCTCTCCCTTTACTCTGATCTCTACACATAACCCATAAACTCACCAACTACTTATGTTTTCATGGTTACAGTTTATTCAACTGATGCAACTGATGAAGATGAAGGTCTTGAAGGAAGATGGAAATACATGTTGAAACTATAGATAAGATGAGTAATCTACCAAAGGTATATTCACTTTAGTGAAATTAGCTATTGAAAATTTGATCTCCCAACGTCTATGCAAGTCCTAATGGTTTTCGCTTCTGGTTTGCATGTTTAAGAAGCATATTGATCAACTACTTTCTCTTTTTCATCAGTGCATGGGAGTTTGGTTTCAACACGTCGACTAGGGGTGAGCTTAGAGATTACATAAAATATTCGCAAATGATGATCTTGGATGGGACATCAATTCTGCAGAAACCAGTCTCGAGGTGCATAGTTATTGGTAAATTTGAGAATAGATGCAAATTAGGTTGTCTGAAAAGTTTTTCTTATGAAGAAAGAATGAATGTAGTTATTTAGATGAGTCTTTTCCAATAAGATATGTGTGTACGCAGTTTTATGGTTAATATAATGTACTATATATAGATTTACATACACTTTTAGTATAATAGAAATGATGCCAATTAATTTTATTTTTTTAAACTTCTCTGTAGTAACAAACTGAGTATGAAAGTTGTAAATTTAATGAAGCACATGTTATTGTATATTTTATTGAGAAGGCTCAAGGTTTCCTTAGCGCAAGTTGAACATCACAAAAAATAATTGGATTGCTAACAAGATAAAGCAGTACTACTCAAGGCCCAAAGGAAAATACTGAAATTGTATAGGCTCCCTTGCGCAAAAAAACATCAAAATTTTAATTGCCTTCTAGAAGTCCTACATCATTGAGCAATCCGAGTTATTGCGGAAAAAAAAGGTCGCATATTTTGATGTTTCAATTTTTGTTATTTTCTCATTCTGTGTTTCGTATTTCGTGGATTTAATCCGTGTATCCTTCCTGCTTTATTGCACTTAAACAAAAACTTTGTTCGGAAAAAAATAGAGTGAATTAAAAATAGGGTTTAGGAGAGATACATTCTTAGGTACACCAACTTTATATAAGAATAGAATTCTGTTACAGGATTTCTCTATCTATATCTATTGTCGACTATTAACAAAAATATTTTTATTATCAACTTAAAATCTAACGCCAACCATTTCAATACCAGAAAAGAGAGCTAGTATTAATAGTTATCAAGTTCAGGTATTTTATATTGTGAAATTTTGTTTTAGAGATTGAAAATAAGTCACTTGACAAATACATATAAAGTTCTCGAACTTAAAATCTATTTTACTAAACATTATCTTGTCTAATTTAAATTAAATCTACAGTTTCTTAATTTGGATAAGGTATTATATAGTAGTATTAGATTAACAATAAAATGATGGATAATGTGCCTAATTTGGATTTATACAATGAATCTAGTGTTATGTCTACAAAATGGATTAGTTGACTGTACTAAATAATGAAGAAAACTTTGGTGAAACACATACACACACACACGCACACACACACACACACACACACACACATATATATATATATATATGTGTGTGTGTGTGTGTGTGTGTGTGTGTGTGTGTGTGTGTGTGTGTGCGCAGTAAAATAATTACAATTTAATACTATTTTACTGAGGCAAATCAATTTGAGATATTGACTAAAACATGAGTTCTCCCAAGGAAGATCATATTGCCAAAACTATCGTTAAGATACATAGATATGAAGGAACAAATAACGCATTGTGAAAAGTTAATGAACATTGGATAATTCCTTGTAGATATTTTAAATATTTATGAATTGAAAGATTGGTTGTAAGTACCACCATTAGCATTGCACAATTTGCAAAAATCAAACCTTAATGCCCTAGGTGGAGGCATATGAATCTTCCATTATTTTGATAGATGGTTTAATACTACATCAACTCCAATTTAATTTTTGGCAGCATTTAATAAGCTTTTTAAATGAATTTTTCCTTTATATTTGAAAAAAATAACTTAGCTAAAAGACAAGAGAGTTGATAAGACCAAAGGTAGATCGATCAATCACGTTTAACCCTAAATCAAACACACAAAATGACCACAATATTTGTATTAATTCTCAAACTACCCTTAAAGTTGTAACCCTAGACTACATCTATGTATATAGCCACTTATCTTTACTCAACCTCTAAAGTCTTGAGAGTGAACGACGCCTCTCCCTTTCATCTGGTCTCTACACAACCCCTAAACTCACCAACGACTTACGTTTTCATGATTACAATTGATTCAACTGATGCAACTGATGAAGATGAAGGTGTTGAAGGAATATGGGAACACTTGTTGAAGCCATAGATCATATCAGTAATCTACCAAAGGTATATGCAATTTAATGGTTTCTATCACTCTCTTCTGAAGATTTTCTTTTTCTTTCAACTTTTCTGGTTGATATGTAGCAAATCCTCTTAAAATGAAGGACAACAGCATTAAGCTAATCATCAAAACATCAATCTGGATGGAGCATGTGGTGGATCTGATCCATACAGGTGCCTTTAGTGATAGAAGAATCATCTTTCTTGGAGCCTTAGAGTTTTCGAGCTGGTTCAGGTAATTGATCTGATCAATAACGATATTCACTAAAAAGCTCTACACTAGCCTCAATATGATCCTAGGCAAAGATGCCAAATCGATTTTATTTTCATTTTATGATCACGATAATCTTTGATATAGAACGAAAGCAACACAGAAAGTGAAATTAACTTTTCAAATTTTGATTTTCCATAGTCTATGCAATTCCTAATGGTTTTTGCTTTTGGTTTGCATTTCAAATCAGCATAGTGGTCTACCACTTTTGCTTTTTCATCAGTGCATGGGATTCAGCTCTTTTGGTTACTAGCATATTTTCAAGAGCTTCCAACTACTCCATCATTTTATTGTTCTGTATCACCAAGGCCATCTGCTGAAGTTCATTACTAGAGGCAAGTAATTCAAAAAGGAATGGTGAATTTGTACAATCATAAATTTAACCATGCTTATCTGCTTCTCGTTGGGAAATAAAACTCCATGATTATCATTATTGTTTACAAAATTCTTAAAAAAATGGTCTCATCCTGAGAATGACATACTCTTTCAACTGACAAGTTTAGACGCCTACTATGGATGAGCTTAGTGATTTCATAAAAGATTCACAAATGATGATCTTCGATGGGACATCTGCGGAAGCCAGTCTTGAGATGCTGAGTTACTGGTAAATTTGAGACTTAATGACAATTAGATTGTCAAGAAAGTTTTCTTCTGAAGAAAAGAAGAAGGTAGTTATTTGAATGAGCATTTTTCATTAAAATTTGTACATACATAGTTTTATAGATAATATAAGGTACTGTATATTGAGGTACATACACTTTAGTATAATTCCGATAAAGTCATTTAATTTAATTTTCTTTTAAACTTAAATGTTATGTGTAGCAACCGTCTAAGTATTGAAGTTGTAAATTTAATGAAGCACATGTTATTGTACATTTTATTGAGAAGGCTCAAGGTTGCCTCAGTGCAAGTTGAACATCACAAAAAATAGTTGGACTGCAACCAAGATAAGACAGTACTACTCAAGCCCCAAATGAAAATACTCAAGCCGTATAGGCTCCCTCATGCAAAGTAACATCAAAATTTTTTATGCCTTCAAGAAGCCCTACATCATTGAGAAATCCGATTTATTGCGGAAAACACGATCGCGTATTTGATGTTACATTTTTTTCTATTTACTCATTTCTTGTTATGTATTTCGTGGAGCTAATCTATTTATCCTTCCTGCTTTAATACACTTGAATAAAAATATTGTTTTTCTGTTCCGAAAAAAATAAAGTCAAATAAAAATATGATTTTGCAGTGATGCATTCTTACCTACACCAACTTCATATATCAATGGAATTCTGTTACAAGATTTCTATATATATTTCTACTGTCGAGTTATTAACTAAATATTTCCATTATCAACTTCAAATCTGACACCAACCATTCCTATACCAGATAAGAGAGCTAGTATTAATAGTTATCAAGTTTATATATTTTATAATGAGAAATTTTGTTTTAGAGATTGACAATAAGTTACTTGACATCTAAATATTAGGTTCTTGAACTTCAAATCTATTTTACTAAACCTTATCTTGTTTTATTTAAATGAAATCTATGGTTTCTTAATTTGGATAAAGTATTTTATAGTAGTATAAAATTAGCAATAAAATGATTGATAATGTGCCTAATTTTGATTTGTACAATGAATCTAGTGATATGTCTACTAAGTGGATTAGTTGACTGTACTAAATAATGAAGAAAACCTTGGTGGAACAAATCACACACACACATATAAATATAAATATATGCAGAAAAATAATTATAATTCAATACTATTTTAATGAGGAAAATGTACTTGAGATCTTGAGTAAAAGCATGAGTTCTCCTGAGGAAAAGCATACGGCAAAAAAATCGATACATAAATATGAAAGAAGGAATAACGCACTGTAAAAATTTAATAAACATTGGATAATTCCTTTTACATATTTTAAATATTTATGAATTGCAAGAGTGGTTGTAAGTACCACCATTAGCATTGCACAATTCGTAAAAATTAAACCTTAATGCCCTAGGTGGAGACATATGAATCTTCCATTATTTTGATAGATGGTTTAATAATACATCAACTCCAATTAAATTAATTTGCTTTTGCTGGATTTAATAAGCTTCTTATAAATGAATTGTTCAATTAAATTAGAAAAAAAAAACTTAGCTAAAAGACAAGAGAGTTGATAAAACCAAAAGTAAATCGATCAATCACATTTAATCCTAAACCAAACACACAAAATAACCATAACATTTGTTTTAATTATCAAATTACCCTTAAAGTTGTAACCCCTAGACTATATATATATAGCCACTTATCTCTACACAACCTCTAAATCATTGAGAATGAGCGGCGGTGCCTCTCCCTTGCCTCTAATCTCTACACAACCCCTAAACTCACCAAGTACTTATGTCCTCATGATTACAGTTGATTCAAATTATGCAACCGATGAAGATGAAGGTCTTGAGGGAGGATGGCAACACATGTTGAAGTCATAGATCAGATCAGTAATCCACCGTTAAATTTTTTTGGAACTTCTCTGTTCTTTGTAGTAACCAACTAAGTAGGGATGTTGTAAGTTTCATGAGGCACATGTTACTACAGATTTTATTGAGAAAGGTCAAGGTTGCCTCAATGTTTGTCAAACCTCACAAAAAATAATTGGACTGCAACCAAGATAGTGTTACTCAAGGCCTAAAGGAAAATACTCAAACTGTATTGGCTCACTCGTGCAAAATTACCACAAAATTTTCATGCATTCTAGAAGTCCTACATCATTGAGCATTCTGAGTTATTGTTGGAAAAAAGGTTGCATATTTCGATGTTTCAATATTTGGTATTTTCTTATTGCATGTTTTGTATTTTGTTGATTTAATCCATGTATCCTTCTTGCTTTATTGCACATAAACAAAAAAAAATTGTTTTAAATCATCAATGCATGGGATTCAACTCTTTTGATTACCAACATATTTTCAAGAGCTTCCAACTTCTCCTTCATTATATTGTTCTATATATCCAAGGCCTTCTGCTGAAGTTCATAATTAGAGGCAAGCAAGTAAAAAATGAATGGTGAATTTGTATAATCATAAATTTTACCATGCTTATCTGCTTCTTGCTGGGAAATAAATCTCCATGATTATCATTATTGTTTACAAAATTCTTAAAAAATTGCTCTCAGCTAGAGAATGACAAACTATTTCAACACACAAGTTTGGATTCAAGACACTGACTGTGGATGAGCTTAGTGATTACTTAAAAGATTCATAAATGATGATCTTCGATGGGACATCAATTCTGCGGAAGCCAGTCTCGAGTTGCCGAGTTACTGGTAAATTTGAGAATAGATGAAAATTAGGTTGTCTAAAAACCTTTTCTTCTGAAGAAAGGAAGAAGGTAGTTATTTGGATGAGCTTTTTTCATTAAAATATATACGTACACTGTTTTATGGATAATATAATGTACTATATATTGAGTATCAAGGAAGAATGAACTGTTATCATATGCCAACTCAAGTAATTGAAGATTTAAACTGATGACAGCTGATATGCCAAGATTGCTGCAAGCTAGAATCAAGGATCGGTTTTATATTTATTTTCTCTACATACTTTCCATACATAGTTACAGTAGTTACGGTTTTACATTGTATACTTTCCATACTGATATGCAAAGATTGCTGCAAGCTAGAATCAAGGATCGGTTTTATATTTTTTTTTCTATATACTTTCCATACTTAGTTACTCTATTTTTGTATATAAACTAGTTTTGACAACTGAATAAAGGTGTACAAAATTCAAATCAGTGCTTATTATCTTTTATGATATCAGAGCGCCAATCTCTAATGAGTACCTTTCCTTGTCCTCGACCATGTCTTCTTCTGCATCCTCTGATAACCCGATCATCACCATTAATGCCGCTACTACCATCAATGAGAAGCTTACGTCTTCTACCTTTCCACAATGGAGAGCACAGTTTGAAGCCTTGCTTGGCTATGATCTCATGAATTTTGTTACCGGTGACCTTCAATACCCTACCATTAATGCCGAAAATTCTGCCACTTCCAAAGTCGTGAATTGCCACTGGATTCGCCAAGACAAATTGATCCTCCATGCCCTGTAGCCTCCATATCCACCCCCATCACATTGTTGCTTGATTCATGTAAAACCTCTCATGAAGCTTGGAATAAATTAACCTGTCTTTATGTAAGGAAATCGTGCACTCGTGCGATGTAGTTGAAGGAGGATCTCACTCTCAATAATCGTGGTAATCAGACTGTCACTGAATTCCTCCAGGCGATCAAACTTATAGCTGATGAACTTGCTAGGATTGATCATCCTGTCTCCGATGACGATCTGACCCTTTACATTCTCAATGGTTTGGGTCTGGAGTTTAGGGAAATTACTACACCCATACGAGCTCGAGAAAATCCTCTAAGGTTTGAGGAGCTCCATGATCTGTTAATCGGTTACGAAAGCTATCTCTGCCGCCTGGAACAACAAGCTGCGCAATCGTTGGTTGCAATAGCAAACTTCACTCAGCGCAAGCAAACCCCCTCTGGAATGAATGGCCAACGTTCTTCTTCCAATGGTCACGACACCAATAAACGCAACAACAATGGTTCGGGCTTTCGTAAATATAAACCATAGTTCCAGTTGTGCGATCAGTTAGGACACACGGCTAAAACTTGTCCGAAGCATACTCAAAATAATTTCTCTACGAACTGTGTTGCATCCTCCAAAAGCAAGGATCATAAATGGTTAGTGGACTCGGCAACTTCACACAACATGACAACCGATCTTTCGAATCTTTCCATTCATTCCGAATATGATGGTACAGATGAAGTGCTGATTGGTGACGGATCAGGTTTGCAAGTATCTCATATTGGGTCATTATCCTTTACCTCTCCTAATCGTATTTTTCATTTGAGAGATTCCCTATGTGTTCCCACCATTAAAAAAATTTGATTTCTGTTCATCATTTTACCAAACAAAATAATGTCTATTTTGAATTTCATCCGTCTCATTTTTTTGGTGAAGGATCGAATCACAGGGGCGACACTACTCAAAGGTGAATGTGAGGATGACGTGTACCCTTTGCCGGAGACAATAGCTATGGCTTCAAAACCTGCAATTGCTTATGTTCATGAACGTACGACGGCAGACGGATGGCACAAACGTCTTGGCCATCCTTCTCCCAAAATTGTTCAACATTTTATCTGCACCTTTTCTTTGCCTATTAATAAAAAATAAAGTTCATCCCTTTGTGTCTCATGTTCTCAAAATAAAGCCCATCGACAAATGTTCCAATCTCATGGCTTAAATAGCACGACCCCCTAGAATTAATTTATACAGATGTTTGGGGTCCTTCTCATGACACTAGTGTTGATGGTTCAAAATATTACATTACTTTTATTGACCACTATACCAAATATATATGGCTCTATCCTATGTCTCATAAATCAAGTGTTCAAACTGTATTTCCTTAATTTCGAAATCTTGTGGAAAACAGATTCAACACTAAAATCAAGAGCCTATATTATGACGATGGAGGCGAATACATTGCTCTTAAAAATTACTTATCTGTTCATGGCATTAGTCACTACACTACTGCTCCCCACACCCCACAACAAAATGGCATGTCTGAAAGATGACATCGACATCTTGTTGAAACAGGTCTTACTCTTCACACTGATGCACATATACCTCTTTCCTATTGGCCATATGTGTTTCAAGCCGCAAAATACTTGATCAACCGAATGCCAACTTCAACCTTGAACAATAAAACACCTTTTGAGATGCTATTTAATTAGACCCCCAACTACATGAAGCTCAAACAGTTCGGGTGTCTATGCTATCCTTTGACCAGGCCCTACAATACACATAAGCTTCAGCCCAAAGCCGTGTCTTGTGTCTTCGTGGGTAACTCTTTGACCCAAAATGCTTATCTGTGTCTTGAGCCCATCAGTAAAAAAATCTATCACCCTAGACACGTAATTTTTTATGAGAGAATCTTTCCCATGGCTCTATCTAACTCTCATCCTTCCGAAAATCCCTAAATTGGCACTACTGCTCTGGGCGACACCCAAGCTGTGGCCATCTCTCTGCCGACACTACCTCATGCACCAACACCGGCGTCAAATGTCTCCCCGATGGGTACCGCTACTTCTTCGTTGTCTTTGGTGGATTCACCTCTCACTACGGTTCCTTCACACGCTCTTCTCCACTTCCTTTAGATCCACCCGAAAATTCCTCTCAAAATTTGAATGTGAGTCATGCATCTGAGGTGCCCACCAATACTGAATCTCGCACACACCATATGGTCACCAGATCTATGAACAACATTTATAAGCCTAAAAGATTGTTCATGGTCACCAAACACCCTATACCTTCATCTTTGGAACCCACTTCTGTGACTCAAGCCCTAACTGACCCCAAGTGGCGCGATGCAATGTCATCTGAGCTTACAGCTCTTATGCGCCATGATATGTGGCGTCTGGTATCACCTCCTAAGGGCTGCAATATTATTGGTTGTAAGTGGGTGTTTCGGGTAAAACGACTCGCTGATGGATCAATTGACAGATTTAAAGCCAGATTAGTGGCAAAGGGATTTAATCAACGACTTGGATTAGACTACACTCAGACTTTTAGCCCTGTAGTCAAACCAGTGACAATTTGAACAATCTTATTTGTTGTTGTGATGCATGGGTGGCCACTCAGATAATTAGACATTAATAATGTTTTTCTTCATGGTCATCTTACGGAAGAAGTATACCTGACACATCCTCCAGGTTTTCGAGATCAATCAAAACTTGATTATGTTTGCTACCTTAGAAAAGTAATTTATGGTCTTAAACAAGCACCACGTGCTTGGTACTTTGCTCTCAAACAAGCCCTACTGGAATTTGGTTTTGTTAATACCAAGTCAGATTCTTCATTATTTGTGTATGCTATTGAGTCAACCATTGCTTATTTTCTGGTGTATGTTGATGGCTTAATTATCACTGGCAATGACTCACATTTTGTTGCAAGCATCATACAAAAAATTAGGGTAAAATTCCCTCTCAAAGACTTGGGGCCCTTACATTTCTTTCTTAGAATTGAGGTGATTCCTACAAACAACGGGTTGTTTCTCACTCAACATAAATATATCAGAGACCTTATGGCCAGAACATGCATGGATGGAGCCAAGGATGTCACCACTCCACTGTCAACTTTGGTCTCTTTGAAGTTAGATTATGAATCAGCAGCTGTTGACTTTACAGAATATCGCCAGGTAATTGGTGCATTGCAATATCTTTCACTCACTCGGCCTGACATCAGCTTCGCAGTCAACAAGCTATCCCAGTTCATGCACTACCCTTCTAAAAATCACTTGACTGCCACAAAACGGTTGTTGCATTACCTCAAGAACATAATGTTTCATGGCATCTCAATCTAGAAAAATATTAGCCCATCTCTTATATGCTATTCATATATGGATTGGGTAGGAAATCTGGATAATCGAAGCTCCACATCAGCCTATCTAATTATGCTCGGTTCAAATCCCATCTCATGGAGTTCAAAAAAGCAACGTGCCATTGCAAGATCATCCACGGAAGCTAAATACTGAGCGCTTACAACAGCTGCATCAGAATCTATGTGGATAATATCACTCTTTACGGAAATGAAGTTCTCTCTTCCAAAGCCACCAATGCTTTTGTGTGACAATCTTGGTGCAACCCATCTTAGTTTTAATCCTGTCCAGCATTCAAGAATGAAGCACATACAAATTGACTTGCACTTTGTTCGCGATCTAGTTCAAAAAAATGCTCTTACTGTTCGACATGTCCACACAAACGACCAGCTTGTAGATTTACTCACCAAACCTCTTTCCAGGCAACGCATAGATTTTCTAAGGAACAAGATCGACCTTACTGATGGTAGCCCATTCTTGCGGGGGCGTATCAAGGAAGAAACTGTCATCATATGCCAACTCATGTAATGGAAGATTTAAACTGATGACAGCTGATATGCCAAGATTGCTGCAAGCTAGAATCAAGGATCGGTTTTATATTTATTTTCTCTACATACTTTCCATACATAGTTACGGTTTTAAATTGTATACTTTCTATACTGATATGCCAAGATTGCTGCAAGCTATAATCAAGGATCGGTTTTATATTTATTTTCTCTATATATTTTCCATACTTAGTTACTCTGTTTTTGTATATAAAATAGTTTGGACAAATGAATAAAGGTGTACAAAATTCAAATCAGTGCTTATTATCTTTTATTGAGGTACATACAATTTTAATATAATTTTGATTACATCAATTAATTTTAAATTTTTTTATTACACTTCTCTGTTACTTGTGGTAACCCTCTAAGTATGGAAGATTTATATTTAATGAAGCACATGTTATTGTAGATTTTATTGAGAAGGCTAAAGGTTGCCTCAACGCAAGTTGAACATCACAAAAAATAGTTGGACTGCAACCAAAGATAAGGCAGTACTACTCAAACACCAAATGAAAATTCTCAAACCGTATAGGCTCCCTCATGCAAAATAAATCAAAATTTTCATGCCTTCAAGAAATCTTACATCATTGAGAAATCCAATTTATTGCGGAATAAACGGTCGTGTATTTCAATGTTTCAATTTTTGATATTTTCTCATTACTTGTTAAGTATTTCATGGAGCTAATCCGTGTATCCTTCCTGATTCAATACACTTAAATAAAAATATTGTTTTTCTGTTCCAAAAAATATAGAGTGAAATAAAAATACCATTTATCAGAGATGCATTCTTACCTACACGAATTTCATCTATGAATAGAAATCAGTTACAAGGTTTCTATACGTATTTCCATTGTGGAGTTATTAACTATAATATTTCCATTATCAGCTTTAAATATGACATCAACCATTCCTATACCATATAAGAGAGCTAGTATTAATAGTTATCATGTTAAGATATTTTATTTTGAGACATTTTGTTTTAGAGATTGACAATAAGTCACTTGATAACTGAATATTAAGCTCTTGAACTTAAAATGTATTTTACTAAACCTTATCTTGTCTTATTTAAATGAAATCTATGGTTTCTTAACTTGGGTAAAGTATTTTATAGTAGCATTAGATTAGCCATAAATGATGGATAATGTGCCTAAATTTGATTTTTACAATGAATCTAGTGATATGTCTGCTACGTGGATTAGTTGACTGTACTAAATAATGAAGAAAACTTCGGTGGAACAAATCACACACACGCGCATATATATGCAGAAAAATGATTAAATTTAATACTATTTTAAGGAGGCAAATGTACTTGAGATCTTGATTAAAAGCTTGAGTTCTCATGAGGAAGAGCATAGGGCAAAACAATCGTGACGATACATAAATATAAAAGAAGGAATAACGCACCGTAAAAATTTAATGAACATTGGATAATTCCTTGTACATATTTTAAATATTTATGAATTGCAAGATTTGTTGTAAATAGCACCACTAACATTGCACAATTCACAAAAATCAAACCTTAATGCGCTAGGTGGAGACATATCAATCCTCCATTATCTTGATAGATGGTTTAATAATCCATCAACTCCAATTTAATTAATTTGTTTTGGCAGGATAAAATATGCTTCTTCTAAATGAATTGTTCATTTAAATTTGAAAAAAAAAATTAGTTAAAAGATAAGAGAGTTGATAAATCCAAAAGTAAATAGATCAATCACGTTTAACCCTAAACCAAATACACATAACCATAGTATTTATTTTAATTCTCAAAATAACCTTGAAGTTGTAACCCTAGACTACATCTATGTATATATCCACATATCTCTACACAACCTCTAAAGCACTGAGTGTGAGTGACGCCTCTCCCTTTACTCTGATCTCTACATAACCCATAAACTCACCAACTACTTATGTTTTAATGGTTACAGTTGATTCAACTGATGCAACTGATGAAGATGAAGGTCTTGAAGGAAGATGGCAACACATATTGAAACTATAGATCAGATCAGTAATCTTCCAAAGGTATATCCACTTTAGTGAAATTAATTATTGAAAATTTGATCTTCTATAGTCTATGCAATTCCTAATGGTTTTCGCTTCTGGTTTGCATTTTTAAGCAGTATATTGATCAGCCACTTTCTCTTTTTCATCAGTGCATGGGGGTTTGGTTTCAACATGTTGACTGGGAATGAGCTTACGGATTACATAAAATATTCGCAAATGATGATCTTGGTTGAGACATCAATTCTGCAGAAGCCAGTCTCGAGGTGCCGAGTTATTGGTAAATTTGAGAAAAGATGCAAATTAGGTTGTCTGAAAAGCTTTTCTTCTGAAGAAAGAATGAAGGTTGTTATTTGGATGAGTCTTTTCCAGTAAGATATGCGTGTATGCTGTTTATGGATAATATAATGTACTATATATAGATGTACTTACACTTTTAGTATAATAGCAATGACGTCAATTAATTTTATTTTTTTAAAACTTCTCTGTAGTAACCAACTAAGTATGGAAGTTGTCAATTTAGTGAAGTACATGTTACTGTATATTTTATTTAGAAGGCTCAAGGTCTCCTCGGCACAAGTTGAACATCACAAAAAATAACTGGATTGCAAACAAGATAAGGCATTACTACTCAAGGCCCAAATGAAAATACTAAAATCGTATAGGCTCCCTTGTGCAAAAAAAATTCAAAATTTTCATTCCTTCCAGAAGTCCTAAATCATTGTGCAATCCGAGTTATTGTGGAAAAAAAAGGTCACGTATTTTGATGTTTCAATTTTTGATATTTTCTCATGTGTGTTCCATATTTCGTGGAGTTAATTTGTGTATCTTTCGTGCTTTATTGCACTTAAACAAAAACATTGTTTTCCTGTTCTGAAAAAATATAGTGAAATAAAAATAGGGTTTAGGAGAGATGCATTCTTATGTACACTAACTTTATATATAAATAAAATCTTGTTACAGGATTTCTTTATGTATTTCTATTGTTGACTATTAGCAAAAATATTTTTATTATCAACTTAAAATCTAACGCCAACCATTTTTATACCAGATAAGAGAGCTAGTATTAATGGTTATCAAGTTCAGGTATTTTATATTGTGAGAATTTTGTTTTAGAGATTGACAATAAGTCATTTGACAAATACATATAAAGTTCTTGAACTTAAAATTTATTTTACTAAACAATATCTTGTCTAATTTAAATTAAATCTACGGTTACTTAATTTGGATAAAGTATTTTATAGTAGTATTAGATTAACAATAAAATGATGGATAATGTGCCTAATTTCGATTTATACAATGAATCTAGTGTTATCTCTACAAAATGGATTAGTTGACTGTACTAAATAATGAAGAAAACCTTGGTGGAACAAATCATTCACACACACACCCCTATATATATATATGCTGTAAAATAAATACAATTTAATACTATTTTACTGAGGCAAATGAATTTGAGACCTTGACTAAAACATGAGTTCTCTGGAGGAAGATCATACTGCCAAAACTACTGTTAAGATACATAGATATGAAGGAACAAATAACGCATCGTGTTAATTTAATGAATATTGGATAATTCTTTATACATATTTTAAATATTTATGAATTGCAAGATTGGTTGTAATTAGTACCACCATTAACATTGCACAATTCGCAAAAATCAAACCTTAATGCCCTAGGTGTAGATAAATGAATCTTCCATTATTTTGATAGATGGTTTAATAATACATCAACTCCAATTTAATTAATTTGCTTTGGCAAGATTTAATAAGCTTTTTAAAATGAATTGTTCTTTTATATTTGAAAAAAAAACTTAGCTAAAAGACAAGAGAGTTGATAAGACCAAAAGTAAATTGATTAATCACTTTTAACCCTAAATCAAACACACAAATGACCACAGAATTTGTATTAATTATCAAACTACCCTTAAAGTTGTAAACCTAGACTACATCTATGTATATAGCCACTTATCTTTACCCAACCTCTAAAGTCTTGAGAGTGAGCGGCGCCTCTTCCTTTCTTCTAGTCTCTACACAACACAACCCCTAAACTCACCAACGACTTATGTTTTCATGATTACAATTGATTCAACTAATGCAACTGATGAAGATGAAGGTGTTGAAGGAATATGGCAACAATTTTTGAAGCCATAGATCAGATCAGTAATCTACGAAAGGTATATGCAATTTACTGGTTTCTATCACTCTCTCTTCCGAAGATTTTATTTGTCTTTCAATTTTTCTGGTTGATATGCAGCAAATCCTCTTAATATGAAGCACAACAACACTCAGCTCATCATCAAAACATCAATCTGGATGGAGCATGTGCTGGATCTGATCCATACAGGTGCCTTGAGTGATAGAAGAATCATCTTTCTTGGAGTCTTCAAGTTTTCGAGCCGGTTCAAGTAATTGATCTGATAAATAACGATATTCATTAGAAAGCTCCGCACTAGCCTCAATATGGTCCTAGGCAACGATGCCAAATCGATTTTATTTTCATTTTATGATCAAGATAATCTTTGATCTAGAATGAAAGCAACACAGAAAGTGAAATTAACTTTTGAAAATTTGATCTTCCATTCTATGCAATTCCTAATGGTTTTTGCTTTTGGTTTGCATTTCAAAGCAGTATATTGGTCTACCACTTTTGCTTTTTCGTCAGTGCATGGGATTCAGCTCTTTTGGTTACCAGCATATTTTCAAGAGCTTCCAACATCTCCATCATTTTATTGTTCTATATCTCCAAGGTCATCCGCTGAAGTTCATTACTAGAGGCCAGTAATTCAAAAAGGAACGGTGAATTTGTACAATCATAAATCTTACCATGCTTATCTGCTTCTCGGTGGCAAATAAAAGTCCATGATTACCATTATTGTTTACAACTTTCTTAAAAAACGTTTTCAACCGATAAGTTTAGGCGCCTACTGTGGATGAGCTTAGTGATTTCATAAAAGATTTGCAAATGATGATCTTCGATGGGACATCTATGGAAGCCAGTCTCGAGATGCCGAGTTACTGGTAAACTTGAGAATAGATGAAAATTAGATTGTCTAGAAAGTTTTTCTTCTGAAGAAATGAAGAAGGTAGTTATTTGAATGTACCTTTTTCATTAAAATTTGTACGTACATAGTTTTATGGATAATATAATGTACTATATATTGAGGTACATACACTTTTAGTATAATTCCGATAACATCAATTAATTTTAATTTTTTTATTAAACTTCTATGTTATTTGTAGTAACCTTGTAAGTATGGAAGTTGTAAATTTATGAAGCTCATGTTATTGTACATTTTATTGAGAAGGCTCAAGGTTGCCTCACCGCAAGTTGAACATCACAAAAAATAGTTGGACTGCAACCAAGATAAGGTAGTACTACTCAAGCCCCAAATGAAAATACTCAAGCTCTATAGGCTCTCTCATGCAAAATAACATCAAAAAATTTTATGCCTTCAAGAAGTCATACATCATTGAACAATCCAATTTATTGCGGAAAACATGGTCGCATATTTGATGTTACAATTTTTTATTTTTTCTCATTGCTTGTTATGTATTTCGTGGAGCTAATCTGTTTATCCTTTCTGCTTTAATACACTTGAATAAAAATATTGTTTTTCTGTCCCGAAAAAATAGAGTGAAATAAAAATACGATTTTGCAGCGATGCATTCTTACCTACACCAACTTCATATATCAATAGAATTATGTTACAAGATTTCTATATATATTTCTACTGTCGAGTTATTAACTAAATATTTCCATTTTCAAACTTTAAATCTGACACCAACCATTCCTATACCAGATAAGAGAGCTAGTATTTAAAGTTATCAAGTTGAGGTATTTTATAATGAGAAATTTTGTTTTAGAGATTGACAATAAGTCACTTGACCTCTAAATATTAGGTTCTTGAACTTCAAATCTTTTTTACTAAACCTTATATTGTTTTATTTAAATGAAATCTATGGTTTCTTAATTTGGATAAAGTATTTTATAGTAGTATAAGATTTGCAATAAAATGATTGATAATGTGCCTAATTTTGATTTGTACAATGAATCTAGTAATATGTCTACTAAGAGGATTAGTTGACTGTACTAAATAATGAAGAAAACCTTGGTGGAACAAATCACACACACACATAAATATAAATATATGCAAAAAAATAATTATAATTCAATACTATTTTAATGAGGAAAATGTACTCCAGATCTTGACTAAAAGCATGAGTTCTCCCGAGGAACGGCATACGGCAAAAAAAAAAAAAAATAGTGACGACACATAAATACGAAACTTTCCAGCAAAATCCTTCCCACGACGGTTTCCAGCAAACAAAGCAACTTCCAGAGGGGCTCTAGTTTTCTATATACCTTACATGGGGAAGTTATCAACCCCTTCAATAGGAAGGTTTTTAACAATAGCCTTATTAATGGACTTAACATCAAAACATCCCCTCCCCTTTTAGCTTCAATTGCACTCTATCCTCTTTATTCAAATACATTCTCATGGCATCAAGCTTCTCAATGAAACTTTCAGAACTTTGTATTTCCCAATCATGAGCATTCCATATAAATGGCACCTCCTGCACCACCTCTTCATTGATCGAGGTAATACAATCTCTAATCAAATCAGTATTTTCCCTTTTCGAATAAACATCCTTGTGCTCCAAACAAAGCTTTGTGGCAATGAATTTTCCCTAAAGATGGTATTTTTGAACTATAAATCTCTACAATTATTTCCCTAGGAGGGAGTTATTAAAGGAAGTTAAGAGATTTTAAGTGCTAGTCACCATTTTCAGTGGGTTATTTAACCACTCCCCATTTCACCAAATTATATTCAAATTCATCCCCTAAAGAAATATTCTTTTGGATGCCTTCCAACCTCCTAGCTTCCACATTAGGAATAAAGAAGAGTGACGTAAAGTAGATGGGTAGGCTAGACATAGTGCTCTTAATAAGCGTCAATCTCCCACCTTTGGAAAGATAGCTCTTCTTTCAACTGGCTAGCTTCTTCTCAAATTTTTCCACAATTTGATGCCACACACCGTTCTCCTTAAAATTGGCTCCCAATGGAAGGCCCAAAGTCATAGGAAGCGATCACCTTGCACTCCAATACGCTTGCCAAAAATTCACTATCCATCCCCTCCCCTAACGTTTCAACTCACTCTTAACTTGCCTTGCACCCAATACCAGGTTCATTCTCCTTAACTCTTTCTCTCATATGCTTACCAAAAAACTTTTTCTCTTATGATACTGAGGCCCTAACCCAGCCTCAAGAAAGGTTGAACCACTGCTTTTTCTTCTGTATATTTACTTCAAAATATAACAGCCAATGTTATATCCTATACTTGCACACTAGCTTTTTTTTCAGAAGCAATATGGTACTCTGCTTCCACATCAAGATGTGAAGTACTCCTATTCTTTGT
This sequence comes from Bretschneidera sinensis, assembly GCA_023935145.1. Lineage (NCBI taxonomy): Eukaryota > Viridiplantae > Streptophyta > Magnoliopsida > Brassicales > Akaniaceae > Bretschneidera > Bretschneidera sinensis. Next base: position 68,043,357 of record CM043697.1, read on the forward strand.
GAAGGATGTGAGGGTGGTAGTCTTATTATTATAGGCATTTATAGTCTTATCATGCATACCAGTGCATGGTGGTTCCTAAATTGGGTAAAGGAAATTAGGAAATGAAAAAGTAAATTAAGAAAAGAACGAATTCTGTTTGGGCTGAGCATAACTTAAACTGTCACTTTTTATTTGTTGAGACTTGATTTTCACAAAGTAGAAAATTGGTGTTGGAATGTATTGGTAACTAATAACATCCTGGTTTCAGGTTGGAGATGAAGGTGGCAAGGCAAAGGCAGCCCTGATGAAGATGATATTATCAACTTATAATCCAACACCAGCCATTCCTATACCAAATAAGAGAGCTTGTATTAATTATTAATAAGTTCAGGTATTTTATAATGAGAAATTTTGTTTTAGAGATGGACAATAAGTCACTTTGTTGAAAAGAGAAAACAGAGAAATGATTTACGATAACAATTCTGTTTGCACCGAAACTTAGATGCTTGAAGTAATCTAGATGCCACAATTTTTATTGAAGCAAAACAGCCTTTAAATAGGCTTCTAAAAAGTATAACAGAATAAGTGATAGACGCTTAAATATACATATTTAAGCCCCCTTATTTACACTTGTTAGGTCCTTTATTACGTTAATTTGGTCTCTTTTACTCCATTTGTGTGTTTTACATGTTTTTAGAGGGTCTTGGAGAAAAAGAAGCAGTTTTGGCACTTTAAGGAAGAAATCTAGAAGCCCTGGAGCACTCTCTGGACAAAGTGCGATCAAGCGCACATGTGAACGTGCGCACACTTGAAGGATCGAGCGCACACTGCGATCGAGCGCACATGTACGGGCGTGAACAGTAAACTGCAAAACCCTATTTTGGAAAGTATAGGATTTTCGTTTTAGGAAGGTTTAGGACTCATGGGTCTCTTAGGACTTCTCAAAGACCTATAAATACACTTGTAACTCACACACAAAAACACACCTTAGATAGAAAACACTTCTCTCTTTTCTTTTACTTGGAGTTGAGGGCTTGGGAGAGAATTGATGCCTCTTCTCTCGGGTTTATTCTTCTCCTTTATGTTTAGTTTATTTATAATATTTACTTCAGTTAGTATGTGTAACTAACTCTCTTATAGGGCTCGATTGAAGCCCTAGTTATGCATTCCCATATTTTTATTCATTGATTAAATCTTTGCCGATAGCTTATTATGTTACTTAACTTGATTAACACCTGTGCTTATTTAAATTCCTCATATGTGTGTGTAAGGCCAACGTATGCATGTGGTATGGATGGGTTAGTTAGATCAATTTGGATGACCGAGTCCAAGGTCTAACATTAGTAACCAGGGATATCTTATCCGGGTACCCGGGTTAATCAACATGGGAAACCGAGAGTAGATACCATGCCCTAGGTCTCATGTGGTTGTCGATTTCCACAGTACTTATGTTTTCTTAAGGAACAACTCAAGCAGATACCATGCTAAATCCCTTAAGGAAGAAAAGAGTTAGAGTAGATACCATGCCTAACTCATTGCTCAGGGAAATCAATAGCTTAAGGAGTAGATATCATGCCCTTAGGTTGGCAACCAGTAGGTATACATAATAAAGCTAGTGCATTGATACCTTATACACATTGGGAATGTATGACTAGTGGTGGATATCAAAGCCCTATGTCTTTATTATTATCAAATCACCTTACAACAAATATTTATCTCTTTTTACTTTTGAGAAACTAATTCTAAAAAGCAACTTTACCAATCCCTGTGGAGATGACCTTGCTTTCGCACACTAGACTACACTGATGACCTTGTGCACTTGCAAGTATAACTAGTACGATTATTTACTCATTAATTTAGGTAGATAACCGCACAACAAGTTTTTGGTGCCGTTTCCGGGGATTGCGTTAAAAGTTCCTTTTAGGATTACTTTCATTTTATCATTATTATTATTTTATTTTTTTACCATCTTTTACCAAAACTTAATCAAAGTTGTTTTCTCTTTCAGGCACTTCAAAAACCCTACTTGCACTTTCTGTGGTATTTGCGATCGATCGCAAGCTCCTGTGCGATCGAGCACATTTAGGGCAGAGAGCACCCGGGTAGCAGAGTTGCACTGCTGCACTGAAACTAGTTGTTCTGCTTTATGCACGGACTTCGATCCCGACATCCGAAATTCTTTTCCCTCGATCCTGAGCTTGAATGGACCATCCGACAAAGGCTTAGAGACAACTTCGAGGAGAACGAAGAACAAGTCAAGAACAAAACACAAATGGCGGAACAGCTCGAAAACCAGCAACCACCTGCACGAGTTCCAATGAAGCAATCCTTCATCCCTCGGAACATAGATCAACCATCATGCATCGCATATCAACCTGAGGCGGCCGGAAATTATTACATATCTCCGCAAATCTTGAATGCCTTGATGCATTTTAGGGGAACTCCTAATGAAGATCCACACTTACACCTCCGAGAATTTTTCGATCTTTGCAAGTTCCAGCGCATACAAGGCCTAGACCAAGAAGGAATAAGGTTAGTTCTATTCCCTTTTTCCTTGAAAGATAATGCTAAACTTTGGTATAATTCTTTGCCTGCAGTTTCCATCCACACTTGGGAGGAGTTGGCAAGCAAATTCTTGAGGAAGTTCTTCCCAGCCCAAAAGACAAGACAAATGAGAAAGGAGATCCAATCCTTCCAACAAAAGGATGGGGACCTCTTCTTCGAAGCATGGGGACACTTCAATGAATTGCTACTCAAATGCCCACATCACAACCTACCTCAAGATGAACTGGTACAAGCATTCTATGAAGGTTTAAATGATACTAATAAATGTATTGTTGATTCAGGTTATGGAGGAGTCCTTATGGAGAAAAGCAGCGAAGAGGCAAAGGAACTGTTTGAAACCCTCAGTGAGCACACCCAGCAATTCTCCTCTCGAGGTAGGTATGTAACCAAAGGTAAAGGAGTGTATGAGGTAAATGTGAATGGAGGATCTTCCCCTCAAATGGTAGCAATGGAAAGGAAACTAGATTTATTGGTAAAAGCCATGGCTGCTCAGACTACCTCAGCTACACCACTACAGGTATGTGAAATATGCTCTCAATATGATCACAATACTAATGCTTGTCCTTTATCTGCAGATCTGGAGCAAGCGAATTATGTGGGACCCAACAACTATCCACCAAATAATAACCCATATGCAAACATCTACAACCCTGGATGGCGGAATCACCCGAATTTCTCATGGAGCAACAATCAAAACAACCAAGGACAGCAACGAAATCAGCAGCCCACTGCTCATGCTAATTCCAAACCAAAAAGGAACGACCTCGAAAGTCTAGTAAGACAACTGATGACATCACAAGAACAATTCATGACTCAGCAAAAACAAACCAATACAGCACGTGAGCAAGCAATTCAAAGACTAGAGGTACAAGTGGGACAATTAGCTAAAGAGCTCAGTAGCAGAAAGCAAGGAGAGCTCCCAGCTCAAACATTACCTAACCCTGGGGGGCATCAACAATTAAACGCTGTGATATCCCTGAGAAATGGCAAGGTGATAGGGTCCGATGAGCTTACAGCACCGTCCAAAGAGACACCATCAGCATCAAGGGTAAGCGAGACGGAGAAGGTGAATGCTACACCCTTCCCGCAAAGGTTAGTAAAACAAAAGAAAGTCAATAAACTAATTGATATTTTTGAAACCTTGCGGAAAGTAGAGATTAATATTCCTTTGTTAGATGCCATTAAACAAATCCCTGCATATGCTAAATTTTTAAAAGAATATTGCACTAACAAAAGGAAGTTCCAGGAGCATGAGATGGTAGCCTTAACTGAAGAGGTAAGTGCTGTGCTCTTAAGAAAATTATCACCTAAACTAAAAGATCCGGGTAGTTTTACTATTCCTTGTAGGCTAGGTGACCAGCTGTTCGAACATGCACTATTGGATCTAGGAGCGAGTGTCAACCTACTACCATATAGTGTATACGAGACACTAGGTTTGGGAGAGCTTCAACCAACCTCCGTCACTTTGCAACTAGCTGACCGAAGCATCAAACGACCAAGAGGTATCCTTGAGAGCGTGTTGGTAAGAGTAGGAAAATTCATTATACCTACTGATTTTATAGTATTAGATATGGAAGAATGTACTTTGCCATTACCTCTCCCCATCATCCTAGGACGCCCCTTTATGATAACTGCTGACACTAATATTAGTGTAAAACGGGGCATTATCACAATGAGAGTAAATGATGAGGAAATACAATTTCAAATGTTTAATACATTAAAATCGACCAGTAATGATGATAAAAATTCTAATATGAATTTCATGCAAAGTGTTGTTGAGAGAGCTTCTCAGGTCCATCGCACCACTACATTGGAGACTCTCCCCTACCATGAAAATTCACGAGTAGACATTAGGCTGGAGGAGGATAATGTGATTAAAGACGTGCACCTTTTCAAGGACACACCAAAACCTTCAAGTAAGTGTGCTCTACAAATTAAACCTCCTGCACTTACTCATACTACTTTTCCTTATTATGTTGACCAGATGTCAAGATGGGAGATGAAGACACTATCAACAGCACTTGAATCAGTACAGTATATAGCTGAAACACAAGCACTAGAGCTCCAAGAGGAGGACTCTAGGTGCTTCCCTCCAAACAACTAGCACGGTAGCAAGAGAGTGCTTGAGCAAAGTAAAAATTTGATCAAGCACCTCTGGTAAGGTTAGTGGTACTGAGGCCACTAACAATTGGTAAGGTTGTGTTATTTCAATTATTCATTCTTTTTGCTAAGGTAAGTTTTTACTTGTACTTATATACCATACTTGCGATCGATCGCACCCTTCAGCACGATCGAGCGCAAGAGTGCGATCGAGTGTGTCCTTAAAACATGATCGACTGCACCCCGCGTGCGATCGAGCGCACTTGAGGCAGAGACAATTATAAGTTTGAAAACATTCACTCACGCCCTCACTTCACTCTCTGCACACGTATTCACTCGCCCCCCTGCACATTCTCTCTCACTCTCACTCGCACACAAACCTACCCACATCTCCCGACCTCGCACCCAGCCACCACAACACCTTACCACCACTTTCCCTTCACCACTGTACCCCACCATCACCACCGTCTACCCCCCTCCTTGTTCACATTCCATCAAACATTGCACAGGGTACTCTACACACACACATAAATTTTAAATAGAAACTATGAAATTCATTTTACATACATATTATTTTGTGTTTGAGTGTGTGGTTATTTGGTTGCAGGAGGGTTAGGAACGAGTTCTACATTGGAAAACCATAGCTTGTCTGTTTGGTGCACATAAGCTGTTCGACGTAAATCCTGACCGGGTGCGATCGAGCGCACAATACTTGTGATCGAGCGCATAGACAGTGTGCGATCGAGCGCACAGCAGTGAGATCGATCGCAAATAAGCTAGAAGCTAAGCACCAGCATGTCTCGACCGTTTGTTTCCACGTTTGGCGCATCCAGCAGTCGTGCCTCCTCATCCTGGCCCAGCATCGAGCAACGAGAGTTGTTGTTCGAGACCGCTTTCGCCATCGACGACATATTCCGGCACATGGACGCCACGCAATGGGCCGTCCAAGCATTCTGACTCCGAGGGTTGAAGAGGCTGTTAAAGCCGGTGTGCTCCACTGCCTACTCCCAGCTTGTAGTCCAGTTTTATGAGTATTTATCTTTCGACTGCAGCAGACCGGGAGTCCTCACCTCTTCAGTTAGGGGCATGCCCATCGAGGTGACTAGTGCTGATATTGCCGCTGCTCTTCATTGCACCGATGAGTCCCCTCCTGAGGACACTGATATAGAGGAGCAGTTGGAGTCCTTTGCCCTGGCTGAGATCATCATAGACATGTGCAATGGACAGTATGCCGATAGGCATAACAATGCGGCCGGTCGGTCTAAGCTGCCTCCCATACTATGGCTCATCGATACGATCCTTCATCTTAATGTGTGTCCGTTGGGCCACAAGACACAGCGACGAGACCAGTTTCTCCAGACTTTATATGCCTTCCATAGAGGCCACTGGTACTCCATCCTATCTGTCATTTGGAGCCAGCTACACAAGTTCTGGGATCACGTACATGGTCGTCAGACTACCACGGCCAATGCTTGGGGCTTCCCTTTCCTGTTCCTACTCATCTCCATCCTCAAGAAGAAGGGGATTAAGGGGACCCACAGTGACGGGCCAGTACGAAAGCATCCTATCTTTGGGAGGGCTCAGTGGACACAGAGCATATCACACATGCCACGAGGCCCCCCAGTTCCTGCTCCAGCAGCTGAGCGAGTAGAGAAGGATCACATGGAGACCGAGGCCCCGATCATGAGCCCGGTACGGGAGGAGGACCATTCGGATATGGGACCCATCGAGTCACAGCACTTCTTAGCTGAGCTATCCTCCTTCCGAGGCGAGGTCGCTGCTGCCACCACTCTTGTACATCAGCGCATCAACAGTTTGGAGGCACGATTTACATGCCAGTAGGCCATGCTGCAGGCCATACTTGATCGCCTACCTCCAGCACCCGGTACCTCTCCGACTGCACCACCTGATGATCAGTAGTGAAAGAGTACCACGTCTGGCTGAAGATGTAAAACTTAGCACTCATGGGAGGCACCCCATTGCATATCTTTTTTATAGTTATTAGTATTTTACAGTTTACTTGTTTATTATTTTGTTATTATTACTTGTTTTTCATTTTATGTTTACTTTTCTTTCTTTTTTAAGGACAGTGTTAGTGCATCCAGTTGAGGTTTGGGGGCGTGCTACAAGCCATGCCAGCCATATAGCTCTCCATCTCCCAGGTCAGATCTTTCCATGCTATTTACACATTAAGGACAATGTGCGTTTTAAGTTTGGGGGTATGGGGACACATTCACACACTACACTATGTCTTACATTTTTATTTTTGTTGCTATTTTCATAGATAAATGCATGTTCATTCTGTCCAATAAACTTTTTTTTGTGATTGAAACAAAACGTTATGATTCAACTTCATCAGTGGGCTAAACACTTTGAACATATAGGTCAATAAACAAGTATTGAACCTAGATCACTGCCCTTTTGGCATTTAAGAATTCACAAGTTTAACTTGAACTATCACGAGCACATTAGCACATAGCTGTGTGGGGTATGACATGTTATTTGGATTGGTATGTTTCTTTTGCTTGACTATGAACTAGATGACCTATTAGATTGAAGTTTTGTTATATAAAAATAGAAAAAGATTAATTAAGTGCTAAAAAAAATGCTCCTAATGATCAATAAAAACAAATCTTCTGCTGAGTAACTGGCCCTCTTGCCTCAGTAAGCATTAAGTGTCATGTCAAAAGGTGAAAAATCTTAAGTGATCATTAAAAAGGAATTTTTCGCTGAGTAACTGGCCCTCTTACCTCAGTAAGCATTGAGTGTCACGTCAAAAGGTGGAAAATTCTAAATAGTAGCATAAAAACCAGTTAGTTTCGTAGCCTTGTTGACTCGAGCTAATAAGTCCTTAGGGGTGTCTCTACACCTAATGCCCTAAAACCATCTGGTTTGGGAGTCATTGGCTAAACACTCGTTACACGAGTCAGCATGAAAGCTTAAGGAAACTAACTTGGCAAAAATCTCGCAAATAAAAAGTCTATGCCATACGTGTTGACTCTAATAGGAAGTTTGGTGAATCTTGAGTCATCGAAACACTACACGTTTGAATTTCTTGGAAACCCAATCTTCTATGTGCTAGTCACCACACACCAAAGTCAAACTTGTGATATCTTAAAATACCTCGTGAATATGATTTACGTTCAAAACTCTTATTCATTGCAGATATATGTTTACACTTGTTAAGCTTGCTCATGAATGCGCATCATAGTTTTGTGTTAAATCTAGATTTTTGATTGACATTATGAACATTGGATTTATCTATGTTTTCGTTTTAGTTTTTAAATTCCGTATTGCTAAGGAACTAGCAATATGTAAGTTTGGGGGTGTGATAGACGCTTAAATATACATATTTAAGCCCACTTATTTACACTTGTTAGGTCATTTATTACGTTAATTTGGTCTATTTTACTCCATTTGTGTGTTTTACATGTTTTTATAGGGTCTTGGAGAAAAAAAAAGCAGTTTTGGCACTTTAAGGAAGAAATCTAGAAGCCCTGGAGCACTCTCTGGACAAAGTGCGATCGAGTGCACCATGCAAGGCGATCGAGCGCACATGCGATGTGCGCACACTTGAAGGATCGAGCGCACACTGCGATCGAGCGCAAGGACACATGCGATCGAGCGCACATGTACGGGTGTGAACAGTAAACTGCAGAACCCTATTTTGGAAAGTATAGGATTTTCGTTTTAGGAAAGTTTAGGACTCATGGGTCTCTTAGGACTTCTCAAAGACCTATAAATACACTTGTAACTCACACACAAAAACACACCTTAGATAGAAAACACTTCTCTCTTTTCTTTTACTTGGAGTTAAGGGCTTGGGAGAGAATTGGCACCTCTTCTCTCGGGTTTATTATTCTCCTTTATGTTTAGTTTATTTATAATGTTTACTTCAGTTAGTATGTGTAACTAACTCTCTTATAGGGCTCGATTGAAGCCCTAGTTATGCATTCCCATATTTTTATTCATTGATTAAATCTTTGCCGATAGCTTATTATGTTACTTAACTTGATTAACACCTGTGCTTATTTAAATTCCTCATATGTATGTGTAAGGCCAACGTATGCATATAGTATGGATGGGTTAGTTAGATCGATTTGGATGACCGAGTCCTGGGTCTAACATTAGTAACCAGGGATATCTTATCCTGGTACCCAGGTTAATCAACATGGAAAACCGGGAGTAGATACCATGCCCTAGGTCTCATGTGGTTGTCGATTTCCATAGTACTTATGTTTTCTTAAGGAACAACTCAAGCAGATACCATGCTGAATCCCTTAAGGAAGAAAAGAGTTAGAGTAGACACCATGCCTAACTCGTTGCTTAGGGAAATCAATAGCTTAAGGAGTAGATACCATGCCCTTAGGTTGGCAACCAGTAGGTATACATAATAAAGCTAGTGCACTGATACCTTATACACATTGGGAATGTATGATTAGTGGTGGATATCAAAGCCCTATGTCTTTATTATTATTATCTTCCAACAAATATTTATCTCTTTTTACTTTTGAGAAACTAATTCTAAAAAGCAACTTTACCAATCCCTGTGGAGATGACCTTGCTTTCGCACACTAGACTACACTGATGACCTTGTGCCCTTGCAAGTATAACTAGTACAATTATTTACTCATTAATTTAGGTAGATAACCGCACATCAATAAGAAACAAACTCCAGCTAATCTTGGAGTTATACCTAACGTGCAAAAATAGAAAGAAAGAAAATAGGCAAAAATCATGCAAGAGTGGCAGTCTTCCCACGTTGACAGCTTCAAGCTTCTAAAATTTTAGTTCACTTCTCAACACTCCCCCTTAAACCAAAATTACATACACCAAGCAAAGATCTCAAATATTCATGTTTGTTTCTCGGCAAAGGTTTTGTCAAGATATCTGCAATCTGTTCTTCTGTGTTACAGTACTACAGAACTATTTTCCCTTCGGCAACCAGGTCTCTAATAAAATGTGCCCTTATATCTATATGCTTGGTTCTTCTATGATACATAGGATTCTTTGATGTTGATATTTGTCTAAGGTTTAAACATGGTTAAGGTTTAAACATGGTTGAGGGTTGAAGAGGTTCAGCATGAAGGCTTTGAATCCTCAGCACACAAGCAACCAAAAGGCTCAGCTTCAGGTCAGGTTGTGGCCCAACCTTATCCAGGCCACGGCGCACAGCAAGAGAGGAAGCTATATGGTGTAAAGGGTTTTTAGAAGAGTTGAAGGTCCTAGAAGAGCAAGTTGTGGTGTTTTCGGATAGCCAAAGTGCATTGCACTTATGTAAGAATCCGGTGTTCCATGAGAGAACAAAGCACATGGATGTTCGGTACCATTTTATTCCCAAATCAAGAGTCCCTGCTACATAACACATAATCCGTTTTACCGCTCCATAATGATGCTTCGAGAGGAAGTGCATAAACCTGGAAACTACACCCATTGAATAAGAAATATCAGGTCTAGTGTAAGTTAAATAAATGAGTCCTCCTACTAGGCTCCTGTAATGTTGTTCGTTAGTTGGTTTTGTGCCATCCTCCAATTGCAACTTTTCATTCAAATTTATAGGTGTACCAGCTACCTTACAACTCAACATGTGGAATCTCTTCAGCAAATCCGTTGCATACTTCTTTTGAGAGATGAATATACCATCCCTAACCTACTTCACTTCTATACCCAGAAAGTAATGCAATAAACCCAAATCTGAAATTTCAAATTCTTTTCTCATGCTTACTTGAAATTAATCAATGAGTAATGAGGATGAGCTCATATAGATCATATCATCGGCATAAAGACTAACAAATAGAACATCTCTACCTTGCTTCTTTATGTAGAGTGTGGGCTCATTTCTGCTCCTTTCAAATTTGTTCTCAATGAAGTAAGAAACTATCCTCCCATATCATGCTCTAGGAGCCTGCTTTAATACATAAAGCGCCTTTCTTAACCTGTACACTTTTTTCTTCTTTACCTTGAACTACAAATCCTACAGGCTGTGTTACATAGACCTCCTCTTCTAATTCTCCATTTAGAAAAACAAATTAACATTAAATTGATATACAGACCAATTTAATTGCGCAGTAAGAGCTAAAAGTGTTCTTACAGTTTCAAAGCGTGCAACGGGTGAAAAAGTATCTTAATAGTCTATACCTTGTTGCTAAGAGTACCCCTTTGCCACCAACCGTGCTTTATACTTCTGTATACTTCCATCTGCATTACACTTGGTCCTAAACACCCATTTTACCCCAATTACCTTCTTATCTTTTGGTAATTCAACCAGCTCCAATGTGCCATTCTTTTCAATTGCCATTAGTTCCTCTTTCATGGCTTGCTTCCATTCGTCTTTCTCCATAGCTTCTTCAGAGGAACTTGGATCGGCCACATACAAAGCTTGCATTGTCTCATATATGTCTCTCAAGGATCTGTATCCTCATGGTCCATCTTCTTCAGTTGAACTTGATGAGCTTGAGGACGTTCCACTTTTTGATGGAGTAGTTGCTTCAGATGTCGCAGGTGTTAAAACAGTAGACCTGCCTGAGGTGTTAGGTGGGGTTTGAAGCTGGTCATTATCAGTGTGTTGCTCTTCCTCCGTAGCTAATTCCTCAAATTGAATAACCCCTTTGTCACTTTCTCGCCATATCCATCTTCCTTCCTCATTAAATATCACATTCCTATTGATGATAATTTTTCCATTTGCAGGGTTGTAAAGCCTGTATGCCTTTGAGGTGGTGGAGTAGCCAACAAAGACACATTTTATGGCTTTTTCATCCAGTTTGCTGCAAATTTGTGAGTTAATCAGAGTATAAGCAACACACCCAAAAACTTTTAAGTGACTTACCCCTGGTTTTCTACCCGTCCAAACTTCATATGGTGTCTGATTTGGAACTGCTCTCGGCGGTGAGATATTTAGCAGGTAGATAGCTGTACAATAGCTTCTCCCCAGAACTGTTTTGCTAATCCTTTCTCTTAGAGCATACATCGCGCCATTTCTACTACAGTTCGATTCTTGCACTCAGCCACTCCATTTTGCTCTGGTGTATATGGAGCAGTGAGTTCTCTATGGATGTCGTGTTCTCCATAAAATGAGCTGAACATTTGCGAAGTAAATTCTTCTCCTTGATCTGTTCTCAGAACCTTAACATATTGCCAACTTTGTTTTTCAACAAGAGCTTTAAACTTCTGGAAAGCTTCAAAGACCTCAGCCTTGTTCTACAAAAAATACACCCAACTCATACGACTATGATCATCAGTTAAAAGCAGGAAATATCGACTCCCCCTAAACATTTTTGTCTTCATCGATCCATATAAATCTGTATGGATTAAATGTAGGTTGTTGGGTGCTCTTCATGCCCTTCCTGTAGGGAAGGGCCTTTTGCTTTGCTTTCCAGAAATACATGCCTCACACACTCCCAAAATGTCGAGCTTGGGTATCCCTTGCACCATGTCTGTTTGCTGCAACAACTTCATTCCGTTGAGATTAAGATGTCCATACCTCCTATGCCATAGCCTTGTTTCTGCTTCTCCTTTGGCTATCATGCCGCAATTTTTTAGATTTGAGAAGTCCACTGGAAATAGTTTGTTCTTCATCATGCTTACTTCTGCTATAATTTGTCCTATTTTCTTACTCTTAATTAAACATGATGAATTATCAAATAGCACAGAATATCCATTTGACATCAGTTGTTTCACACTTAACAAATTCTAAGATAAGCTAGGAACGAAAAAAACATTGCAAAGGTACTTAGTTTTACCATTACTGCTCCTCAGTGCAACTGTGCCTTTTCCCTCGACCTGAATTTTCTTGTTATCTCCAAGCCTGACACTCAGTTCTCATCCAATTCTTTAAATATAGTCTTAATCCCAATCATATGGTTCGAACACCCACTGTCTAAGAACCAAACATTCTGTTCATTTAGCTCTTGTTCCATTTTTGTCATGAACAGCCTGCATTCCTCTTCATCTTCATCATTTTTGGCTTCCTCTGCATAACTTGCTTGATTCTGTCTTTTCCAGCAGTTTGCCTTGACATGACCATAGTGTTTACAGTAATGACACTGAATGGCTTGGCCCCGTCCTCTTCCTTGTCCTTGACTTACACCTCTTCTGCGGCCTCTCCCAACATCCTGCTCGTTGTCACCATGCACGATTCCTTCCATTGCAGAAGTCTCCCCCTTTATGTGAAATGCCTTCTCATCTGGTTGCTCATGTGACCTGTTGATCCTTGCCTCATGGGCTTGCAAAGATCCCATTAATACATCAAAGGAAAAAATGGTTAGATCTTTTGATTCTTCAATAGCAACTACAATATGATCAAATCAGGATGTCAAACTTCTCAACACCTTAGACACAACAACCTGATCACTGCGCTTTTCACTAGGGGTGAGCATGGGTCGGTTTAGCCTAAAAATTCAACCCAACCCATTCATACCGGGTTGGAAAAATCTCAACCCAACCCAACCCATGAACCCATCTAACCTCAACTCAACCCAACCCATTGTAATCGGTTTGGGTCACCGGGTTGATATATTTTTTCTACTATAAAATTAAATCATACATATTACATAACAAAAAAATATTATACTAAATCCAAAACCAAATCCATAAATATTTTAAGTAAAAGTTGTGTGCATCAGCTTTATATAAACTCTGTAATAGATGTAATAACGTCATCATATTATCGATATAAGACTTAGACATGATAAACAAGTTTATTATCAATAAGAAATTTCAGATTTCAATTTCAAAAACCAAAAAGATAAAAGTTTGTCACTTGAGAATACAGTTCAGACAAAATCATAAGGGAACCAAATGAAAATTTTCATATCTATCATACCCATAAATTTGTCAAAACATTTCTCCCTTGAACATCTTGAGCTCTCAATTTGATCTTTCTGTAAGCATGGTCTTCATCACCTTGGAGGTTAGCCAGTGAAACCTCAAAAACTTGATGTTTGAGTCCTTCAAAAGCAATCTATTAGAAACCATGAAAATATTATTTCTATGCATCAATATAGCTTAAAATACATCCTATGCATACCTCAAATTGTTTCAACAAAAACACAATAGCATGCAAGATTTAAGGTAAAGGTTCACAGTCTAGCATCCTCCTCACACAAAGTACGCAAGCGAGATGCAGCAAAATGATATAGACGGCAGCAACTCAACAAATTTTTTGAAAGTCTCGTTGAGAAGCAATTTGCCAGAATAGTGAAGTTTATCATTAGAAGCTCAAGAAAAAATTTATACACATCTTATTAAATAATAAATATCATAACATAGAACAGTATAAGAAAATATATCCAGCACACTGGTTGCTAAGGCAGGGTGAAGAAAATGATAAAATCACAATTAATTAAAAAAAGTCTACCATTTAGTTTTTATTGATTAATAGTTTACCATTTAGTACACGGCAAACAAAAGAATTCTACAGTCTACAGGCTACCCCTACAGCTATTATTATCTCTGATAAAGTTTATTTCTCATTTTGAAACTTGAGATTTGAAATAAATTTTAATTTTCTCTTCTACCACAACTAGGAAAGAAAAAAAGAATTCAATCTTTTATAATGATACAAACTGGATAATATATGAAAACCCAGAATATAGATATTTTTTAGAAACAAAATACAAACAATTAAATCCAATTTGTGGTTTACGTATATTCAAACCAATCAATTTACAATACAAGTAAAGCAAGAGCTCATAAACAAGTAAAGAATTCAACCTTCTGGGCAATTAAAACATTCGCCACCTGAGGTTCTTTCAAGAGAAAACGATAGCCCATAAAGAAACGAAGAAAGAGATAATGAGGAGACTGAAATTCTCAATCACAGAGGCTAGATTTAGTGAATTGTAATTTTTTTTCCCAAAATACTCACCATTCTATTATCTAATTACAACAAGCTATGCCCTATTTGGCTGCTTGGATTTGGTATAATTTTACTCATTCATTATACTATAATTATTTAAACACAATTTTATATTTAATAAATAAATAAATATATATATATATATAATTATATATTTGACCGGGTTACCGGTTTGGGTCGGTTTGAAAATTTTGAACCCATGACCCAACCCAACCCAATGTTTTCAGAGGCGAGGGCGTTGGGCGAGGCGTTTTGTCTCAATGAGTCAAGGTGTAAGCCCCGAGGCGGTTGGGCGTAAGCCTTTTAAAACATTGGGGCGTTTCAAAATTTTAATAAAATAATATTAATTAATTAAAATAATAAAATAATTTTAATTTTAATTAATTAATTTTTATCAAAGTTTAATACTTTACTAACTCTCTATAGTGTGATAATTATAATTTTATAAATATTAATATATAAATTATATGAATTATAACTTATATTTTTATATTGTTGTAATTTGTAAGTGATTGATTAAATAGTTTGTAATTATTATTAAACTAGATAACATGTATTATATATTTATGAAGTGTAATAATATCATAACAAAAATACAAGCTCAGTAGTTAAGATCTATAACATTTTAGATCATGGTTAGAGCCTTGAAAAAAAACTTAAAGGCTTATTAAAACGATATCGTTTAAAAATTACATAAGAACTTCCCTACACTTTCCATTCTCCCTTTTTTTTTCCTTTTTTTTTAATTTTTTTTTCACTTTCTCACCACTAGCAGTGACATTTTCTTTTTTACTCTTCTTTTTCACTTTCTCACCACATTCTCCCTTCACTACACGTTCACTCTTTTTTTTTCTCTTTTTTTATTCACTTTCTCTCTCACAGTTTCTCTTCTCTCTCATGCAGCACACGGTTTTACCCTTTTTTTTCTCTTTTTTATTCACTTTCTCTCTCAAACTCTCTCTTCTCTCTCATGGCAGCACACGGTTTCTTCTTTTTTCTCCTTTTTTATTCACTTTCTCTCTCACACTTTCTCTTCTCTCTTATGGCAGCACACGGTTTCTCTTTTTTTTCTTCTTTTTTATTCACTTTCTCTCTCACACTTTCTCCTCTCCCATGGCAGCAGAAAATTATTTTACTCACTTAACATTACTCACTTAACTAGCTCAGTTGGAAGGAGATCACTAACAGAAACGAAGGTGTTGACGGTGACGAAGACTGGAATCGAGCGTGGTGGGCTTGTGTCGCCTGAGGTCGACGGTGGTGTTGGATCAAGATGGAACCACTATCAAGAGTAGATTGGAGGGACAGAAGTCACAACTGTGTTTGGCGATTTTTTGTCATTTGTAGGTGTGGAAACGACTCCTAGGGGCAGGGATGAACGGATGAAATGATTTCGATCAGGGTAAGATGATTGGTTGCAGGAGAAAAAAAATTATACTGGGCGTAAAAGGCGTACACCCCGTGTCTGGGCGAACACCCAGACCCAAAAAACGATCGCCCTGTGATACTTCCACCCCACGATTCATTTCTCGAGGTATTTTTGCCTGAAAACACCTCGGGGCGCGCCCAGAAACCGCCCTTAAAAACACTGACCCAACCCATCGGGTTCAAAAAAATTTCAACCCAACTTCTAAAAAGACCCAACCCAACCCAACCCATTGTACCGGTTTGGGTCGGGTCCACGGGTCAATTGGGTTCCATGCTCACCCCTACTTTTCACCATAATCTTGCATTTGACTCACAATCGTCGAAACTCTAGAAAGATATTCTTGCACTGATTCATTGTTCTTCATCACTGCAGTTTCAAACTCCCGCCGGAGTGTCTGCAATTTGACCATGATGACCCTTCTGTCACCCTAAAATTCCTTCTGCAAGATTAGCCATGCTTCCTTAGATGAAGTAACGTTCATGATCCTTGGAAATATGTTTTCATGAACAGCTTGTTGAAGGAAGAAGAGTGCCCTTGCATCAGTTTTCTTGTTTTCCTTCAATCTGGCAACTTTGTCAGGATCTGCAAATTCTTCTTCAACAAGCTCCCACAAATCTTGTGATTTGAATAGTGTCCTCATCTTCACGCTCCAGAACTAGTATTTGTCTCCGTTAAACACTGGGATGAACGGCTGCGAAGCTGAGGACCTGTTTGCTACCATCTCTGAAAATACTCTCGTCTCTCGTGTTTCGCTCTTTCGATCGCCCAATCAGAGACCAACCTGGCACTGATACCACTTTGTTGAAAAGAAAAAAATAGAGAAATGATTTACGATGGCAATTCTGTTTGCACCGAAACTCAGATGCTTGAAGTAATCCAACTGCCACATTTTTTATTGAAGCAAAACTTCCTTTAAATAGGCTTCTACAAAGTATAACAGAATAAGAAACAAACTCCAACTAATCTTGGAGTTATGCCTAACGTGCAAAACCAGAAAGAAAGAAAATATGCAAAAATCATGCAAGAGTGGCAGACCCAGTCTTCCCACGTTGACAACTTCAAGCTCCTAAAATTTTGGTTCACTTCTTAATACATATAAATGTATTGAACTTAAAATCTATTTTACTAAACCTTATCTTGTCTTATTTAAATTAAATCTATAGTTTCTTAATTTGGATAAAGTATTTAATAGTAGTTTTAAATTTTCAATAAAATGATGGATAATGTGCCTAATTTGGATTTATACAATGAATCTAGTGATATGTCTACTAAATGGATTAGTTGACTGTACTAAATAATGAAGAAAACATTGGTGGAAAAAATCACACACACACACACACACACGCACACACACACACACACACATATATATATATATATATATATATATATATATATATATATATATATACACACACACACACACACACACACACACACATCTGCAGCAAAATAATTACAATTTATTACTATTTTACTGAGGGAAAATGTACTTGAGATCTTGACTAAAAGCATGAGTTCTCCTGAGGAAGATCATACAGTCATAACTATTGTGAAGATACATAGATATAAAGGAAGGAATAACACATCATTAAAATTTAATGAA
This sequence comes from Bretschneidera sinensis, assembly GCA_023935145.1. Classification (NCBI taxonomy): domain Eukaryota; kingdom Viridiplantae; phylum Streptophyta; class Magnoliopsida; order Brassicales; family Akaniaceae; genus Bretschneidera; species Bretschneidera sinensis. The sequence goes on from CM043697.1 coordinate 68,060,892, forward strand.
CATTGGATAATTCCTTGTACATATTTTAAATATTTATGAATTGCAAGATTGATTGTAAGTACCAACATTAGCATTGCGCAATTCGTAGAAATCAAACCTTAATGCGCTAGGTGGAGATATATGAATCTTCCATTATCTTGATAGATAGTTTAATAATTCATCAACTTCAATTTAATTAATTTGTTTTGATGATATAGTAAGCTTCTTCTAAGTGAATTGATTCGTTAAATTTGAAAAACAAAAAAACCTTTGAACTAAACTAATTTGATTTAAAAACAACAAATAAAAACACTAAGATTTTCTGAATCCACCCCACCAAAGTAAAGCATATATCTTCATGTTCTATATAAAAATAATATATCAAATCATTCCATGAATCCACCATTATACAAATCATGGCGAATACCCAAACTAAACCAAAACCATCCAATGTATCCGTTTAATTCACAAATCGCAATGGATATCCAATCTAATTTGAATGATCCACCGTATCTGGTAGATGAAACACAAAGAATATCCAATTTAACAATTTAAAAGCAATCAATCATAAGATTTTACTCAAGTAATTGAACAGAACATTTATACTAAAAAATATCAGAATTGTATGAACAAATCTAAAAATATTATGCCAAATAATGGCGAGGTTTCATCTTCAACCTTAGATGAAGATTTTAGCCTCTCATAATTATGAAACTAAAATTCACAATAAAAGTGCTAAACTTTAAATCTAAAAAATAAATAAATTAAAACTGACTATACATTGGGAGAAATTCCACTCGCTGTTGGGCGAAGCTTCCCCTCGTGGTAGCGAAGCCTTTGAGATCCATTAGAATACTAGCAGAAGTCTCCAGATTGCACACCAATTGCTTTAGTGAGGTGGGGCTTTTATAGCGAAACTCAAGAGTGCAATGTATTTCAAATTCGATGTGGGATACTACCCGAGTGCGCTCGATCACAGTCTTGTGCACTCGAGCGCAACATGGTGCACTACCTGACCTTTGTCTACTAAAACTACCATAACTTTCTCTAGAAAAATCATTTTTATGAGACATAAAATTCCTCATAAAATAGACATCCGGATCTTTCCAATAATATATGGCTCATCTTCTGGTTCTTCCTGAATCAATACAGTAAAATCCACAAAAATGATTGATCTGTCACGCTGAAATCACACACAGCCTGACCTTTGTCTACTAAAACTGCCATAACTTTCTCTAGAAAAATCATTTTTACGAGTCGTAAATACTTCAAAAAATAGACATTCGGATATTTTCAAGCATATATGGCTCATCTCCTAGTTCTTCCTGAATCAATACAGTAAAACCCACAAAAATGACTGATCTGTACTAGCAATTCTGACAATTTTAGTGAAACTCCTTTCCGAGTGCTTGTAAACCTGTAAAACAACGAAAACAACTCAAACTAACAAATTTCTAAGCTAATAAATGTAAATTAAGGGGCCAAAATATGCAATATTTGGCACTCATCATCTTCTTCTAAGTGAATTGATCTTTTAAATTTGAAAAAAAAAACCCTTAGCTAAAAGACAAGAGAGTTGATAAGACCAAAATTAAATCGATTAATCATATTTGACCCTAAACCGAACACACAAAATGACCATAGTATTTGTTTTAATTCTCAAAGTACCCTTAAAGTTGTAACCCTAAACTACATCTTTGTATATAGCCACTTATCTTTACCCAACCTCTAATGCCTTAAGAGTGAGGGGCACCTCTCCTTTTCCTTTGATCTCTACACAACCCATAAACTCACCAATTACATATGTTTTCATGATTACGTACAATTCAACTGAAGCAACTGATGAAGATGAAGGTCTTGAAGGAAGATGGTAACACATGTTGAAGCCATAGATCAGATCCGTAATCTACCAACAGTATATGCAATTTAATGGTATCTATCACTCTCTCTTCAAAAGAAATTATTAATATTTTTCAACACTAACAACTTTTGTAGTTCATATGCTCAAAAACCTATTATTACCGAGAATAAGAGCATTCAACTTTAGCATCAAAGGTACAATCTGGATGGAGTATATGCATGATCTGGTCCTTACAGGTGCCTTGAGTGACAGAAGAATCATCTTTCTTGAAGCCTATAAGTTTTTAAGCCTATTCAAGTGATTGATCTGATCAATAACGATAGTTTTTAGACAGCTCGTCAGTAGCTTCAATATGATCCTTGGCAATGATGCCAACTCAATTTTATTTTCATGTTATAATTTTGATAATCTGTGATCTAGAATTAAAGCAACCGAGAATTAGCTATGGTGCAGAAGTTCACTATTCAGGGAGATGAAAAAATATCAGAAGGAGTTCTATAGCTGGTGTGGAGAATGCTATCACGAAAAGAAAGAAAGGCAACAGTTGTCAATTGCTGCAACGAAAGTTAGGGTTGGCTGGGAGAGATGGTGCATTGACAACTTGAGCTGTTATAGTTGCAATTTACACTGGGTGATTTTGAAATTATGTGGTTGTAATCGTATTTCAAACCACAAAGAAATTCTGTTGGTAACTCTTGATGAAAGTTTGCCTTTTGTGCTTCATCTTAACATGAAATGTGTGCAAATTATGTAAAGAAAACGGTTTAACTTTTTGAGTAGCAGCATGCTTGAAAGTTTTGTAGAAAGAACAGTAGTGCCAATCTGATTTTATACTATCTAAACATTATTTGTACTTTGGGGAGCTTGGGTGTTCCAAACAGAAATTATGTTATTAAATGTCACTAAGTCTGTGACTCGTCATTCCAAAGAAAAAAAAAGTTTACCTTCCATAGTCTATGCAATTCGTAGTGGTTTTTGCCTATGGTTTACATTTTAAAGCAGCATAGGTGTCAACAACTTTTGATTATCATCAGTGCATAGGATTCCACTTTTTTGGTAACTAGAATATTTTCAAGAGTTTCCAACTTCTAATTCATTTTATTGTTCTCCATTGTTGAGAATGATATTGTATTAGAATCACACAAAAATTGATATACAAGGGAGTCCTATATATACAAGCCAATAGGAGAGGCAAAGCTATACACAACCAATGTACCTAAGATGTAAATGCATGACTAAGATGCGAATTCCAAAGTGCAAGGGATGGTGGTGACGAGGAGGTAGTAGCAAAGACGTTGGAGGCGGGAAGGTGTAAGGATGAGAGTTCAAACATGCGCCCAATTCTACCCCCGGTCCCAAGGGTCTGACCAGTACGAGGATCCTGCACAGTCATACCAGAAAAGTCAAAGACAAGTCTATATCCAAGTTCACACATTTGCCCAACGGAAAGAAGATTATAGGATAATTCTAGCACATGAAAGACTTCAGGAATAGAAAGAGAATGACTATTGATGGTGCTTATAGTTTTAACAGTCATAGTGGAGCCATTAGCTGTGCGAATGAATGAAGAGTGAGATGAAGCTGCAGATATGGTAAATGAAGCTGGGAGAGGTGTCATATGGTTGCAACAAGTGGAATCAAAAAACCAAGGGGCAGAATTACTTGGCAGTACTGAGAAGGCAGAGGAAGATGCATTACCAGAACGAGACTGGATGACCTGATTAACTATTGCCTCGAAGTCAGTTGCAGATAAGGTGACAGTAGATCCTAATGACCCGCCAAGGGGTGCAACTAAAGATGTAGTTGTAGCTGGAGATGGATATGGAACAACTGTAGAGAGAGTGCTCTCAAGATGAGCAACTGCTATAGTGGGAGCATTGGATCTTCCCTTATAGTTTGTGCCATCCAGTACAGACTGAATATGATGAAAAATATCTTTTTTTTCCATCTACAAATGCCAAAGGCACAAACATACCACAAAAATTGAATTCATGAGAGAAAACTTGGAAGAAAGCACCTAGTCAAATCTGGTCATCGGTCAACGGTCAACAGACTGACGTGGCAATATGCTGATGTGGCAGGTACTGATGTGGCTCCATCGAAAATTGAGCGGTGGTGGCAGCCGTTAATGGAAGCAACAGTGACGGAGGACCGAAAAGTTTGGGCGACGCGTGAGTGAGCGTGCAAGCTCCGTCAGAGTCGTACTCGGCGGTTCTAGAACGGTTGTCTTCTGATGTTTCGAGCGGTGTTGACACCTGCAAGAAACGATGAGAGAAAGACGAAGAACCGCTTGAGACAGAGCAGTAAACTCACCGAAAAACGCTAACTTGCGCCGGAAGATGACACGCCCCAATTTGATGTCTCCGCCGTCCTGTATGAGGAAGATCCTGAGAACATCATCGGACATCAATCTCAAGTGAACACTAGTTTCCATAACAAAAAGGAAGAGTAAAAAGGATTTGTTGCCTGTTATGGTTGGAGAAGAACAACAAATGGGTTTGTGCTCGGAAACGGCATCATCTCTATTGGGTGAAAGAGGATCTGGGTGTGCTGGTGTCAGTGTGGAGGAGGAGAATAAGGTGATGGTGATGCCTGGCATTGCCGTTGGTGGTGGTTTCAATGGTGGTGGAGCAGGAGATTCGGGTCAAGGAAGTGAGAGTATGGATGCATATTATCAAAAGATGATCAAATAATTTCCTGGGGATGCTCTTCTGTTTGCCAATTATGCCAAATTCTTGAACGAGGTAAGACATGATACAGTGAAAGCTGAAGAATACTATGAGAAAGATGAAGAACCTCTTGAGACAGAGCAGTAAACTCACCAAAAAATGCTAACTTGCACCGGAAAAAGAGAAAACAAAATTTGGGTTTTGATGAATTCTAATTTTAGAGGCAAAGCTCTGATACCATGTTGAGAATGATATTGTATTAGAATCACACAAAAATTGATATACAAGGGAGTCCTATATATACAAGCTAATAGGAGAGACAAAGCTATACACAACCAATGTGAGACTAAACATAATCTAACATCCATCACCAAGGCCAATGAAGTTCGTAATAAGAAGCATTGAAGTAAAAAAGGAATGCTGAATTTGTAAATTCATAATTTTTTTCATGCTTATCAGCTTATTGTTGGGAAATCAATTCGTCTCTATATTCTCAAAGATAATCATTTCTGTTTACAAAATTCTTTAAAACTGCTCTCATCTGGAGAGTGACATACAATTTCTACTGACAAAATTGGCTTCAAGGCACCCACTGGGGATGAGCTTAGTGATTACATAAAAATTTCACAAATGATAATCTACGATGAGACATCAATTCTGCAAAAATCAGTTTCGAGGTGTCAAGTTATTGATAAATTGGACAATATATGAAAATTAAGTCGTCTACAAACTTTTTCTTCTGATGAAATAGAGAAGGTAGTTATTTGGATGAGCCTTTTCTAGTAAGATATTTACGTACACAATTAAGATTCTCAATTTTTTTGAACAACAAATAGATCTTTATTGGTGGCTTAAAGTTCAAAATTTTTTTGGGTAGCAAACAGAAATGATGTTTTCCAAGTTGAGGGACAGAAGAATCATCTTTCTTGAAGCCTTAGAGTTTTCTAGCCTTTTCAGGTGATTGATCTGGCCAATAACGATAGTTTTTAGACAGCTCCTCACTAGATTCAATATGATCCTTGGCAATGATGCCAACTCGATTTTATTTTCATGTTATAATTTTGATAATCTATGATCTAGAATTAAAGCAACACAGAATTAACTATGGTGCATAAGTTCGCTATTCAGGGAGATGAAAAAAAATCAGAAGGAGTTCTCCAGCTGGTGTGGAGAACGCTATCATGAAAAGAAAGAAAGGCAACAGTTGTCAATTGCTGCTACCAAAGTTGGGGTTGGTTGGGAGAGATGGTGATTTGACAACTTGAGCTGTTATAGTTGTAATTTACGCTAGGTGATTATGAAATTATGTGGGTGTAATCGTATTTCAAACCACAAAGAAATTCCGTTGGTAACTCTTAATGGAAGTTTGCCTTTTGTGCTTCATCTTAACATGAAATGTGTGCAAATTATGTGAAGTAAACGGTTTGACTTTTTGTGTAGCAGCATGCCTGAAAGTTCTGTAGAAAGAACTGTAGTGCCAATCTGATTTGATACTGCCTAAAGGCCATTTGTACTTTGGGGAGCTTGGGTGTTCCAAACTGAAATTATGTTAATAAATGTCAATAAGTCTGTGACTTGTCATTCCAGAAAAAATAAAAAGGTTTATCTTCCATAGTCTGTGCAATTCGTAGTGGTTTTCGCGTATGGTTTGCATTTTAAAGTAGCATAGTGGTCAACAACTTTCGATTTTCATAAGTGCATGGGATTCCAATCTGTTGGTAACTAGCATATTTTCAAGAGCTTCCAACTTCTAATTCATTTTATTGTTCTCCATCACCAAGGCCAATGATGTTCATAAGAAGAAGCATTGAAGTAAAAAAGGAATGGAGAATTTGTACATTCATCATTTTTTTTATGCTTATTGGCTTATCGCTGGGAAATGAATTCGTCTCTATATTCTCCAAGATAATCATTTTTGTTTACAAAATTCTTTAAAATTGCTCTCTACATACTATTTCTACTGACAAAATTGGCTTCAAGGCGCCCACTGGGGATGAGCTTAGTGATTACATAAAAATTTCACAAATGATAATCTTCGATGGGACATCAATTCTGCAAAAGTCAGTCTCGAGGGGTCGAGTTATTGATAAATTGGACAATATATGAAAATTAGGTTGTCTACAAACTTTTTCTTATGAAGAAATGGAGAAGGTAGTTATTTGGATGATCCTTTTCTAGTAAGATATTTATGTACACAATTAAGATGCCATTTTTTTAACAACAAATAGATCTTTATTGGTGGTTTAAAGTTTTATTTTTTCTTGGGTAGCAAACAAAAATGATATAAAGAGATACAAGACAGTTGTGAATTGTGTCCAAGTAGAGGAAGTTAATGGTAGAATTTTTTGAATTTTTCGTATGTGGAAAAAGATATATCCTGTATGCACAACAAATATATGAGTTAGCTAGTTTTCTCCTAAAAGTTATATTGGCCATGGCGAACCAGATTTTGATATGCAAGGAACTTCCTTTGCGAAAAAGAAAAAGTACCAGATAAATGAGGTTTTAACTCACGCACAGTATTGTTAGTTTAAAAGTTGAATTTCAAAAAAAAAAAAAATTCTAAAAATTGATCTCAGTTGGTGGTATCATAGCTCCCTCCAACTTAAACTAACAATTATTAATGGTGTGGGCAACACTGAGTGATTATAGGATATAAATGATAGACATTGTGTAACAAATTTCTCATAAGCCTTACGAATTTGTGAACAATTAAAAAAGCTGGTAAGCTTTTCTAATTTAATATCAAGGCGCAAAGCTTTATCATGCATTTGTTGTCTACTAATAAATCATATAGGTTAACTATTAATATAGCATATGTCCTAAGAGATGATTTATTATTTTTATACAGATTTTATGGATAAAATAACGTACTATATATAGAGGTACATACACTTTTAGTATATCACAAATTCGTATGGTTATCTAATTTTAAATTGTTTATTAAGCTTCTCTGTTCTTTGCAGTAACCAACCAAGCATGCAAATTGTAAATTTAATGAAGCCCATATTACTGTCGACTTTATCGAGAAGGCTCAAGGTAGCCTCAGCGCAGACTGAACATTACAAAAAATAACTGGACCGCAACCAAGATAAGGTAGTACTAAAGGCCCAAAGGATAATACTCGAACTGTATAAGTCCCTTCGTGCAAAATAACATCAAAATTTTCATGCCATCTAAAAGTCCTTTATCATTGAGCATAGAGATGGCAAAATAATTCGTCTTCGGTAAAGCTTCGAAATTCTTCGACCCATCGGGGATAGGTATAAAGAAGATTTTATCTCCATGGAGATGGAGACGAAGATTTTTAAAAATATTTGGTATGAACGAGGACGAAGGGAGCAATCTTCGCCCCATAAAATCCCCGTCCCCGCTCCTTATTACATTAGGTTTTTATGCTTTATATAAATATATTAGATAAACTTGCTAATTATCTAACTAACCCCTTAAATTTTTGTTTTATTTTTTTGTATGAGAGAAGACATGTACTTCAATTTGTAAGGTGTAGAAATGATTTAGTGCTTGTACTTTGTATTGAACGTTTATTTTATTATTAAATTGAGTTAACAAATAATCTTCGGTTTTTTACATTTATAAACTGGGAGGAGGATGAGGGTGAAGATTAAGATCTTCGAAAATCTTCAACGGGGACGGGGATGAATGATAAAATGAAATATTCGACAGGCATGGGGATGGTAATGAAGAGTATTTTTGTAAACAGTGACTGGGACGAAGATGGCAATCTTCACTTCAAACCCACCCCGTTGCCATCCCTAATTAAGCAATCCGAGTTATTAGGGAAAAATGGTAATGTATTTCAATGTTTCAATTTTTTTATTTTCTCATTTTGTGTCTTGTATTTCACAGAGTTAATCCGTGTATCCTTCCTGCTTTATTGTACTTAAATAAAAAATATAATTATTGTGTTGTTTCAAAAATAATAGAGCAAAATAAAATTAGGATTTAGGAGAGATGCATTCTTACCAACACCAACTTCGTATATGAATAGATTAAATCTTGTTACAAGATTTCTATTGTCGAGTTATTAACTAACATAATTCAACTATCAACTTTAAATCTAACACCAACCATTCCTATGCCAGATAAGAGATCTATATTAACAGTTATCAAGTTCAAGCATTTTATAATGAGAAATTCTGGTTTAGAGATTAACCGTAAGTCACTTGACAACTACATTTTTAAAGTTCTTAAACATAAAATCTATTTTACTAAACCTTATCTTTTCTTATTTAAAATAAATCTAGGGGTTTTTAAATTTGGATAAAGTATTTTATAGTAATATTAGATTAGTAACAAAATGAGGGATAATGTACCTAATTTGGATTTGTACAATGAATTTAGTGATATGGCTGCTTAGTGGGTTAGTTGACTATACTAAATAAAGAAGAAAACCTTGATGGAATCAATCATATATTTATATCTAGCAAAAGAATTACAAGTTAATACTATCCTAATGAGGCAAATGAACTTGAATCTTGACTAAAAGCATGAGTCGTCCTGAGGAAGATCATACGGCCAAAACCATCAAGAAGATACATAGATATTAAGCAAGGAATAATGCTCCATGAACATTGAATAATTCCAAGTAGATAATTTAAATATGTTTGAATTGCAAGATTGGTTGTAAGTACTCACCTGCTTTAACAGTGCAAAATTCACAAAAACCAAACCTTAATATGCTAGGTGGAGACATGAATTTTCTTTATCTTGATAGATGGTTTTATTATGCATCAAATCCATTTTAATTAATTTGTTTTGGCAGGATATAATATTTTTCTTCTAAATGAATTGTTCTAACTTAATTTTAAATTTGATAAAATAAACTTAGCCAAAAGACAAGAGAATTGATCAGACCAAAAGTAAACCGATCAACTCTTTTAACCTTAAACCCTACACACAAAATGGGCACCATATTTTTTTAATTTCCAAACTACCCTTAATGTTGTAACCCTAGACAAAATCTATGTATATAGCCAGTTATCTCTACACAACCTCTAAAGCCTTGAGAGTGGGACTCTTCCTTTCCTCTGGTCTCTACACAACCCATAAACTCACCAACTACTTATGTTTTCATGATTACATATAATTCAACTGATGCAGCTGACGAAGATGAAGGTCTTGAAGGAAGATGGCAATACATGTTGAAGTCATATATCAGATCAGTAATTTACCAAAGGTATAGGCAATTTAATGGTATCTATCACTCTCTCTTCAGAAGAAATTATTAATTTATCCCTATACTAACAGTTTTTGTGGTTCATATGCGTAAAACATATTATTACCAAGCAAAAGAGCACTCAGCTTAGCATCAAAGGTACAATCTGGATCGAGCATGTGCTTGATCTGGTCCGTACAGGTACCATGAGTGACAGTAGAATCATCTTTCTTGAAGCTTTCAAGTTTTCGAGCCCACTCAGGTGATTGATCTAGCCAATAACAATAGTTGTTAGAAAGCTTCTCACTAGCTTCAATATGATCCTTGGTAATGATGCCAACTCGATTTTATTTTCATGTTATAATTTTGATAATCTGTGATCTAGAATTAGAGCAACGCAGAAATTAACTGTGGTGCAGGAGTTCAGTATTCAGGGAGATGAAAAAAATATCAGGAGTCCTCTAGCTGGTGTAGAGAATGCTATAGTGAAAAGAAAAAAAAAGAAAAAAAAAAGGAGAAAGGCAACGGTTGTCAATTGCTGCTACCAAATCAGAGTTTCTTAGGAGAGATAGAGAATCGACAACTTGAGCCGTTTTAGTTGTAATTTATGCTGGGAGATTATGAAATTATACGGCTGTAATCTAATTTCAAACCTGAAGGAAATGCCATTGGTAACTCTTAATGGAAGTTTGTCTTTTGTTCTTCATCTTAACTTGATATGTGTGCAAATTATGTGAAGTCAATGGTATGACTTTTTGTTTAGCAAAATGCCTGAAAGTTCTGTAGAAAGAACTGTACTGCCTATCTGATTTGATACTGTATAAAGGCTATTTGTACTTCGGGGAGTTTCGGTGTTCCAAACAGAAATTATGTTATTAAATGTCACAAAGTCTGTGAGTTGTCATTCCAAAAAAAAAAAAAAGTTGATCTTCCGTAGTCTATGCAATTCGTAGTGGTTTTCACTTCTGGTTTGCATTTCAAAGCACCATATGTTGGGAAATTACGCAGATTTCCCTATGAACCAGATTAGTGAGAATGCGAAGTAAAAGCGAAAATAACACACACAAATTTGATAACGGAGTTCGGCCAAATGTGCCTACGTCTCCGGACCTACTGTAGATCGTTTTTACTAAAGGGAGAAAATATAAAAAGTGTTTGCAACACTTACAACTCACAACCCACACTCAATTGTATTTTATACGAGACACTTATGTCTCTCACAATATTTTCTCTTAAGCTTTTCTCTCAAGCTCTCTCTTCTCTACTTGGTGTGTATTACAAATGAGAGCCAAAAGGGTTTATATAGGCTTCAACAATCAAATGAGTTGGTGGATTTTAGGCAACCCCTATTTTGGCCCCTAAAATAGGCAACCCCTAATTTGGCCCCTAAAATAGGTAACCCCTATTTTGGCCTTTAGGTTAGGCAACCCCTAATTTGGCCCCTAAGTTGGCCTCTAAGAAAGTTGGCTAGGCAGCCCACTTCCTTAACAATCTCCCACTTGAAGACTGATCTCAATCTGTCTTAACACCTTGATCAATGCAGCAAATCTTTCTGGTCTTGTTACTCTTGCAGGCCAACTGAAGTTGAACACAACTTCAATTTGTCGATAGTCACCGTCTTTGTTAACATATCCGCTGGATTCTTGCTTCCTTGGATCTTTTCCAGTATTAACACCTCATCTTTCAATAAAGATCTGATTAAGTGATAACGAAGTCCAATATGCTTGGTTCTGGAATGAAATGCAAAATTTTTCGCCAAGTGTATCGCACTCTGACTATCACTGTGCGTAACATTCTTCTCTTGTTTGAATCCTAACTCAGTTAATAAACCCTGAAGCCATATCATCTCTTTACTGGCTTTAGTCACTGCTACATACTCAGCCTCTGTAGTGGATAGAGTGACAATCTTCTGTAACTGCGACAT